>JACDJE010000010.1:144771-391880 GCA_016647715.1 Pavo muticus | reverse complement strand
AATGTTCTCCTTGCACCTCCTGATGCGATTTCCCCTCTGATACCTGAAGGCAGACAGTGGCTGCAGCAGCGGCCCCATGGGACACACCAGTCGTTCCTCTGAGGGTCTGATCTCTCTGATAGGGGCAGCATTACTTTTCGTTTTGGCTCTGCTGTGCTTCCCGAGCATCAGGCAGAGCAGTGGAGCAGTAGGGTTTGGCATGCTCTGTCCTCCCTTTGCTTGAGATCTTTCTAGTTGACTTTTTATTAAACAAATTAAACGTGATGGGAATAAACCACAATTGCTCATAATTGATAATTAGTGTAAAGACTGGATTGTGTACCACTGACACCACTGGGGACATTATGACTGACATCAATAAACATAGCATACAGTACCTACAGAGAGGCCTGCTCTGAGCGTGGCTCTGTCTCTGAAGAAATGACCACATTACTAGCAAGAAAAATTAATCCATTGGCTTTTGTTTGCATGCATTTTGCAGAAGCAAATCCTGCTTGTTTTCCTTTTCTGCGCTGTGAGAAGCGCATTGATTTTTCTTCACTTCTGATTGTTCACATTACTGGATTGCTTTTAAGTAGTTGACAGAGAGATCATTCATTTTCCTGCCCCAACATATTTTACAGCACATTTTTGTTGTATTTGTGCGTGCGTTTTTCCCAGCAGCTGTGCACCATATTGATCCCATTTACAAACTGCAGTCCGTGGGTGTGTTATGAGCCACTCCTCCAAGGGCTTTGTTCCCTTCCTACCCTTCCTAGCAGCTTCACATCTGCTTTTCAGGGCTTTGATTGGAAACTGGAGACAAGGTTCTAAGACGGCCTCTAAGGCAATGGTCAGAAAATGCTGTCCCAGCCCAAACAGCCCATGCCATAGGACACAGCACCGTGCTCACAGCCAGACTGCAGTGCATAAGCCAACCGGTGAAGGGTTGCAGCCAAGGTGCAGGTAGGAGGCTGCATTTCTGTTTGAAGATAAGCTTCAGGAAAATATGGAGCAGCTGACCGTGGCAGCGCTTGTGCCGCTCCTTTCCTAAGTTTACCTCCAGGGAGTGGTGAAGTGTAATTTTTTTTACACTTACAGATTAGTGACATTAAAAGCCAGATCTAAAATATGCAAGCTTGTCCTGCCTGGAAGTTATGTCGACCTCAGCAGGAATTGCACATATTAAAGGCTATTGCCTAGAAAGGTTAGAAACATCTTGTCTGTTCAGCAGGACCACGACTGAGCCAGAAATAGCTCAGTGCCTGGGGCAGGAGATGGCAGTGGAATAACCAACCACTGGGTTAACTCAATGCAGAATATAAACCCTTCATTATATCATCTTATTCTTTTTTTTTTTTCCTCCTGGCCCGTACTTTATCTGCCTTTTGCTTTGATAGCAGAAAAGCAAGCTCTGAGGGAAAGGACATTAATTCCTCATAGCTCTTCACTCTGGAAAAATAATGGGACCATTCAGTGCTTGTAGTGAATGTCACCGAGGTCTGTGAAGGTACTGCAGCTGCCCCTGGGCAGTGCCATAGCAGTAGCAGTGTGCCATGGTGGGGCAGCAGCTCCTGCTCCATCCTGCGATCCGTGCTTGCACACTGACAGCACGGACGGCCTGGAAAAACAACAGCAGCACTTCACAGGCCTGCTTTACACCTTTGGTGTAGCTCGAGGCTAAAAGATTTTTTTTAATGGAGTTTCAGCGTAAATCCTTTAGTTTCCAGGGCATTTAGCATGGACGTGAAGGCAGCACAACCTGACCAGAGAGCATACTGTGGGTTTGGAGTGAGGAGTGCTCATGGCAGCACCGGTCACCACCCCGCAGCACAGGGCAGTGCTCCCTGGGCACCTGCAGACATTTATGGATTACAGCGTTTATTTCCTGAGGCGACTCATATGTCTTCCCCTGAGAGCGATGCGGTCGCTGGGAGAGCACGTTCCTCTGATCTGTCTCTATCAGGTCTCATCCTGCCAGTCTGAGTGAAGCATCCAGGCCTGACTTGCACAGCACCTTCACTGAAAGAAGATGGATTGGGTGTAGGAGCTGTCCCACACGCTCCAGAGGGCTGCTGCCTGTTTCTAGGGTATTTGCCAGCAGACAGATTCAATTTAGTTCAACACCATCCTCGAAAGCAGCTAAATGAAATGAATGGCTGATGCAGCACTGCTCACCAGGAGGAGCGAGGTGCTCCGGGTTTACCCACGCTGGGCACAGTGCTGCTCAGTGCCTGCAGCTCCGGGGGCTGACTGCAGGGCCACACCAGCAAACAGCAGTGCCCATAATGAGAATTAATAATGAATTTATCACATTGCTCTCGGTGAATTATCTCCAATAATCATGTGCAAATTGCTACTTCAGCAGTACTCTGATCATAAACAGGTCTGGTAGAATAAAGTCGTGGGAACTGAATCTAAAAGGAGGGAGAAAATGGTCAAGACAGACTTATTACATGAAATGTTCTAAGGAACGTTTGTGCATAAGCATTTTCAGTGTTTGCCCAGCGCTGGCAAAATGAATCCCAGACAGGAAATGTGGGGAAAATTACCTTCTCACATGGTACCGCATTCACTACAACAGAGGGTGAGTTTGCAGGTAACTGCCCATAATAACAGAGTGACATCCAGTGTCCCCATTTGCTCCTGCCTTCCCTTTTCTGTGCTCACAACACTGCTGGGTTCACCAGCTGCTCTGGCCATGGTTTCCTTCGGTGTTTACTGCAGAGCTCTTTGTGAACAGGGCAGACTCTGGCAGCAGTGTTGGGCTGCAGCACTGCTGGAGCTACTGAAACCCCGTCCTGATGCCCAGTGCACACCTCTTCCAGACTGCTAACAGATCCCACTTGAATTGTGCTGTTTTATTTGCAGTCTGTGCTCGCAGTGCCTGCTCGCATCACCCCCTCCCTGCTGCGTGGTGCCGGTGTGTGAGTCGGATTTCACAGCACTGAGAAAATTAACGCTTCGGAGCATTTATCTCCATTATTGATGTTCTGTCGGCAGCAGCACTTCAGAATTCTCTCCAGAGAAACGAATGGTGCTGACAAACCCACTGAACTTCTGTTCCCATCTAAATATCTAGATAAAGGATGGCATTTCTGTATGCAAGAAACATTATTTGGTGATAGCGAACTGTTATCTGTTTTCCCTGTACCAGGATATTTGTTAGGGTTTCTTTTTTCTGGCTGACATTCTGAAGTGTGATTTGGCAGGTGTTATTTATGCATGTGTCGGTCTCTTACGTCTCTTTCCACAGAAGTATTAAGATATTTAACTTTGAGTTAGGCCACTGATTTCCATTACTTTCATCTAGAAACGTCTCCTGGAGCCTTGGCGGCCCTGTGTCTGTGTGGGGGTCTGTGCAGCACTGCATTGCTGCATGGCTGTCTGTGGCACACAGAAGCACTGATGGCAGTGACACTGCTCAGTGATCAGCGGGGTTAAGCTGGGGCTGTGGCTGGAGCTGAGGCTGGCCGGGACTGACCCACTGGAGCGATCCCACCCCATGTGCAGCCCAGGATGACTGCTCAGCCTCAGTGTGCCGTGTGCTGCCTTTCTGCTTTGGTTTTGTTTTTAACCGGGGCTGTTAAACAAATCTCCCCAGCCAAAGTCACTGTTAGATGTTCTTAAGTTTGTGAGCAGAGCCTTCCTGGTGGAAATGCTGCCAGTGCATCTCCTATGCAGTAGAAGCATGTGTGTTTCTTGAAATAAAAATGAGAGCATAACGAAATCATAAGGAATTCAAATATTCAGTGTTTTGGACAGCTGAATGGGAAGTAAATCCCCAGGAAGAATGTATGCATTTCCTCATCCGGCTGCCTGCAGTACATCTCAGCGGCTGTGCAGGAGCCTGGGGATGGACACGGCACCCACAGCTCCAGCCAAGGCAGCAGGCTGCTCCGCTCATGGCCCGGGCAGGGTGGGGTGTTGTATTCAGTGACCAGCGATCTGAGGGCTGTCCTGGCAGAGCCTATTGCTGAGCCATAGCAGCCACACATCCACAGGGTGCTGCTGAATTTTTAATGGGACTTCAGTTTACCATTGAAATGCAGCACTGAGCCAACAGCCCTGGCTGCACCCCAGCACACAGCCCAGCACACAGCCCGGCCAGGATGCTGCCCAGGGCTGCTCTCTGCTCAGTGTGAGCCCCACACACCATCCCTGTGCAGCACCCCGCAGCACACAGCTCGTCCCACCTGCACTGTGCCTCTCCTCGCTGCACACCTTCGGGCTGCACCCGGGGAGGTGAGGGCAGCTCACAGTGCTGATGAGCAGATTATGTAAATGTTCCGGGTTTTGTACCGTTCCTGGTGCCACTCATGGGAACAAGTGTTTTCTGGTGCGTGAGCAGGCTGCAGAACAAAACCCTGCTCCCTGTTAAAAACGCTTTGCAGGAACAGAAGTGTCTTCGGAGGTTCACTCGCTAATACCCAACCAGAGGCTGTGAGCACAGCATGCGCTGCGCAGAAGCCAAATAACCCTCCAGGAATTCTTCCTATTAAAATAATTGCTAGGGCAGAAGAGTGCTGCAAACAGCTGCAGTTCATCCTCTAAACATATTCTCCCTCCTTTTGGAGCCTCAGCTTCCAGCGTATGCCACAGCCCGTCAGCTGCAGGAGTGGTGGAACATATTTCTTCTACAGAAATGAAACGATTACTGTTGAATAAATATGTTATGCATAGGCCTGAACTATCCAGTAAGTATTGCATAAGCAAAGAGGAAAAAAGTGACAGTGTTTCGCACCAAAATCAGCTGAAGCAACAGTTCATCTGGTAGCATGATGGCAGCAGAGCTGTGCTAGCAGCCTGGCAACACTGAGTGTAATGAAAAAATCCCCTGGAACCAGTTCAGCTCTGAATGGCAGCATCCTGCCTTGGATGTGCCCATCTGTGGCTGGGGGGCAGTGGGACACAGGGGGTCCGTGGGGTGAGGTGTGCCCTCCTGCTGGACACCATCCCCTCACCCACCGCTGTGCACAGGCTCTGGTTTGTTTCTGAGGGCTCTGAGCTGGGGCTGTACCGGGCTGAACCTAATCCCTGAATACCAGGATGCTTCTCCTGTAAAGCTGTAACTGCAAGGGGCATGCAGCACGTGCTGCACTGCAGAACACTGTGTCACAGCTTCAGCATGGCTGAGAAAATGCCACTATCTGCCAAAAGCACTTGTGTTGGTTCTTAGTGCAATGGTCTTGTTGCAGGAGCAGCTGTGACGTTTGTGTTTGTAGCACAGAGCCTTCACTGCACTCAGAAGTGGAAGCAGACTTCTGGGGCGCTTACAGCTTGCTGTTGTTTAAATACAGTCAGATTGGTACAGTGCAGGGGAAGAGAAGTACCAGGACAGTACTTGTAGAAAGTATCTTTTGCCTCTTGCACTGTTTCCTTATTATTTTGACCATGGGCCTGGACAACATGTAATCCAATCTTGCCTCATGGACAGACAAAGCTAAGCTGGCTCTTAGCCCTGTGGGAACACATGGGATTCCCTGATGGGTTCTAGTTCCAGTGCTGGTGTGAGGTGAGCTCTGAGGTCAGCACAGCCCTTCCTGTGGCTCTGCACCAGGCAGGGGCTACAGCCTGGGTTGAGGGGAAACAGAGCGCAGAAGCATCAGGGAGAGGCACAGTGGCCAATGGGTCTATCTATCTGCCCTCATTCTGCAGGTTTGGCATTTGTCTGACAGCTCAGACTCCTGGCAAAGCCATTTGTTTCTGTAACTCATGTCCAGTGGGAGCAGATGAGCAATGGGCACTGCCGCCCCTGGACACGCTGCACTGCTGCCAGCCCCCCCACTCCCCCCCGGTTGTCTCTCCCTGCAGCACACAGCCCCGCTGCCCGCCCATCGCACTGCTCCGCCTGTGCCGTGTTTGCACAATACTGTTAATCAGAGGCACAGTTCAGGGCTTCTGAGTGGCACATCCAGCTACGCGGGAGCAAACACATGTTGTAAAACCACTGTGCTGAGGCCACCTTCCTAATGAATGCAAAGTGGGAGCGATCAATCAGAGTGAGAGCAGTCAGCACTCAGCTCCCTGCATCTGCAAACGCAAATTGAATGAACAATAATGAGTGTTATCTAATTAGTCCTCACAGCTGCAATGTTACAGCCCTGTATAGGACATACCTTGTTAAATTTCATGGTATGTATAATAGAGTGTCTGAGTTAAAATGATTGAGATTCACCATGTGCACGCTCAGTACAATAGAGATAGGTAGATTCTCAGTGATAAATGTATTGTCCTCAGCAAATGGCCTCTGCATTAGCTAATGCCAGGCTTGCTCCAACAGTAGCTAGTTAGGGAGCAAATCAGCAGAGGCAGCACATGGATTGCCCAGGATTACGGGTAGATGGGTGCTGGGGTCACCCCCTGGGCAGGAACGCTCCTCCGCTCCTCCGTGGTGCTTCTCAGAGGACCCTGGGGCTGGATCTGCCCCCAAGGCAGCTCTATTCAAAACCACAGCAGGAGTTTGGACAACAAAGTGCTCGGGCAGTTCTTTAGACTCTATCACCTTCGTGTTCAGTATCTGGTCCTCCAGCAAAATCTGTGGTGACACTGCAGGGGATGGTGTTTAAATATTAATGTTTGAGCAGTTTATGTTTTTAATACATTCTAATTTACACATGTATGTATTGGACTGATGGGTTGCTCAGCAGCTCAGTCCCTCCCAGCTGGCAGCAGGGTGGAGGCAGCTCCGTGCCGATGTCTCTCTGCCTCTGAATCCTGGTGACCGGGCACAGCCTGGTGCCTTGGCAAGGCTCACCAATCTGCGGCTTCACCTGAGCCATGAATGTGAAATGGACAACTCGGTGTATTCAGAATTAGATCTTTTTAACAAACAGTGGTTCCATCCCTTGCCGCTTTAATAAACCTCTCGGTAGCAGGCTGGGGTCAGTTGTGCCTGGAAACAGGGAGGAAGGCAGCATGCTGCCCCAGATGGGGGAGGACTTTAACTAGCTCGGTATCATTCAGGGGGAATTCTGCAGCTGCAGTGGGAAGATGTATTTGCACCAAGTGCAACCATCACGTTGTCTCTTCCCATGAGAAAATCATTAATAAAAGATCCATTTCTTCTTCTCCAGGCAGTTCTTATGCCACCATGCACAAGATGTATTTTTGGAGTGAGGTGATAAGTTTGTAGTATGCAACATCAGTTTTACAGTAGAGCCGTTGGCATTAGTGAGAGCAGAATGGTAACAGAAGCCATAAAAATAACAGATGGAAGACAGATACAATAAAGTGGAAGCGCAGGCAAATTATAAAACCATTCAAACTGTTCATGAAAATAAAACAAGAAAACAAAAGCATCTGAAATCACGAGGACTGGGTGGTCTGCTGGGGAAAAACCTCTGAGTTTGTAGTTTGTTGTTTGTGGTGGAGATGTTTGTGTTTGGAGGAGCTGAGGGAGGAGCAGTGATTTGTGCTGCCAAGGGAAGCGCTGCTGCTGCACCACCGTTTGTTGGAGAGGATCATTGCTGTGCGCAGGCATAAAGATGGTGTTTTTTTCTCAGCCCACACTCCAAATGTTCATGTTTGACTCGTGTCAATGCAGTTACTTTATTACTACACTAAAATATCATCCGACTGCAAGAAGCGTGGCAGGAAGAGGGCTCAGCCCGCACTGAGCCGGGATGGCTGCAGCTCGAGGCGACTTCTGGGACATGGGCAGAGCCAACAGCTGTGCTGGGGCAGCACAGCCAGAATCCCGTGGGAGCTGGGCGGGCACTGAGAGAGCTGTGCCACATGTGAGCCCTGGGTCATGGCAACGAGCAGATTAGGAGCGTCCTGAGCCAGAAGGCGCACTGGGGCCGAGGGGTTTGTAGCCACAGAGAGGCTGCTCCTCTCTGAGTTAACTGAGTTCCTCTTAAAGCCATCCATCCCTCCGGCTGTCACGCCTCTCCCCATGTGATTACACAGCACCTATCACTGCACTGTGTGCCCCTCCACTGCTCCTTCACACCGCTTATCCAAAATCTCACAGCAGGTTCCCACATCATCTGATGCTTATTAATGCCTCAGGTGCTGAAGATGCTGGCCCGGAGCCTGGTTTCTTTTCCTCAATGCCTTTATGTGTGTGTTAAGCAGGGGGAAATGAGATCAGAACATTTTCTAAAAATTGTATCCAGAAGGTAAACAAAGACCCTCAGTGAATTTCCATTTGGAGGTGTGACAGTTCTTAATCCAATCTCACATCTTTGGCAGAAGGGAGAAATCGGTTCATGGGAGCTCTGTGCGTGGTGATGCACAGTGAGCAGGTTTGCATTGAGGGCTCTGCTGGGCCGGGCTGCCAGCATGGGGCAGGAGGGGGGTCTGCTCTGCCCAGCAGTGGGTGTGGGCACATGGGGGCAGGGGAAGCAAACAGAACACACCTCAGCACCTCGATTCATTTAGGTATCGCTGGAAAACACTTGGGCCATATAACTGACTCTTTGTTCTCAGAGATTGGCATTATTACTCTAAATTTCATAATTCTTCCTAATAAAGAGCTCACTTCAGGATCACAGCATTTGGAATATTGCACAGAAACATTTGGATCATTGCAGCGGTGCTGGGAGTTATAGTAACCATTATGTTGTACTGTGAAATGGGTGCAATTAAGAGAGACTTCAGAGTGAGATGTGGGAAAAGATGAGTGCTCGGGGGGGTGAAAGGGATGAGATAAAAAAGGCGGTCGATTTGCTCTCCCTGAGCTCAGTGCCCCCGCAGCCCCAGCAGCCGTCAGGGCGCACTCACTGTGTGCAGCCTGTGCCAGGCACAGCCGGGCAGACAGCGCAGTGATGTTTGCCCTGCAGGGCAGGGGTGCTCACATTCTGCCCCACGCCCTTCTGATGGCCCAGAGAATTGGGTGAGCAGAGCCACCAGCAGGGAAACCCATGCTGAGGGAGCTCCCCGTGCCCTGGCACAGCCGCACAGCACACAGCTGCTGCTGCACAGCACAGACTCCCCGAGTCTGCGTCCCCCAGAGCAACGAGCGACCAAAGCTTTCAGTGACCTCTTTGTAGCTGTGGTTTCCTGCACTTCTGCACAGAAGCAATCTGAGCAGGAGAAGCCATTGGCCCCTTTGTGATGCTGCAGAGCTGCTTGTGTTTTTCCTTTTCTCTTTGGCTGGGATTACAAGGATAACGCTGCTTCAGAAGCCCGTGGTTTTCTGTGGTTCTTAAAGCACTTCAGTGTATTTTACATTTAAATAGAAGAGAGGCCTTCTTGAAACAAATCTATTCCAGTTGGCTTTGCACATTGATGATTAAAGAATGCGGTTCAATTTTTCCTCTCATTGTGAGCAGTGTCTCATTAGCCGTGCTCTTATTGCTGCTCATATCCATCATGATTTGTGTCAGCAGAGCGCTTACACGGACGGACAGCTTATCATCAGCTCTAAGTAAGAAACAGAACACAGGAATGGTGCTAAAAAAGGGAAAGGTAATTAACGCTGGTGCCAGCACATAAACGAAGCTTGGCATTTCCACTTTCTAAATCCAAACAAACCCCCATCTTGCTGCTGCAGAGCACACAGGGAATGCTGCAGCCCTGCATGCACCACTGCCGCACGGCCCCGCGGTGCAGGCACTGTGCGGTGCTGCAGGCAGCTGTGGGAATCCACAGGAACCCAAACAGCTGCTTTTTCAGCCCCCACCAGAACGTTATCATCCTGATGTGATCCTTCTGCAGAGCAATGAGGCCTGCTTATGTGATGCATGAACTGGGAGTAGGAGTGAGGGTCAGGGAGGACAGATTAAAGTGAACTGGGACTCTCTAAGTGAGGAGGAAAGGGGACCAGAGGGAGCTGTGATAGCTCTGTACAAATACTAAGAGGGACATAATATGGAGGACAGGGACCCATTACTCTAATTAGTGAATGAGAACTGAACAAGAAGTAATGGCTCACACTGCAGCAGCGCAGCTGTGATGGAAAGGTTCTGAGCAGAAGTGCAGTGTGAGCCGGGGGTCTGTGGGGCTGCTAGGGGCTCCGGGCGGCCCAGGGAGCTCCTGGCTGTGTGTAGGGCCAGAGCTGCTCACAAAGCATGGGGAGCAGCCCTGCACAGGCCAGCTGCTGTGCTCTGGGATGTGGCTCGGAGCACTGCCTGGCCCTCACCTGGTCCAGGTACAGAGAAACTCCATCTGACTGCAGCCAGTGCCCCACAGCTTCAGGCAGGAGAGGCACAGAGCTGCTGCAGGGCTGAGTGCCTCAGTGCCTTTGAGAAGCAGCGAGCAAATGTTTATATTGTCTGAGAGCAGAGCAATTAGCTTGTGTCACCACCGTGCAGTTTCTTTTGCCATAATATGGAGCTTTTAAGAAGAAAATTAAACCTGCCAAGCACCATTACATTATGAGCACGGTAAGCAGCAACCATGCCCATCTTAGCAGTGTGCACTGTGGAACCCACTGGGGTTCAGACCACGTGCCCTGGGTAGCTGGGCAGGACATTTGAGGTGATCTTTTTGCTGGGTTCATGTGTACCTGGTGCTTCCTGTTCAACTATGGAAAATGTTCCTGTTCCTGCACTGCTCCCCACTATCTGCAGGTGACACGATAGGCACAGGGCTGCAGCCTGCTGTTCTGCTCCTTCCCATCGTATGCATCGTGCTGAGGTGGAGGTGCACGTGGGAATAGCTTTGGAAGCTGAGCAGGAAACTCTCAGAGTGCATTAGTGGGTGGTGAGCTGGGCACAAGAACCACTCAGGAAATTAAAAGGAGGACGAGATTTTGAGGTGATAAAACATTAAAATATGAAACTTGCATTTGAGTCAGATCCAGAGTTAATTTTATCTTTTCAAGCTGCAGCTTAGGAGAACCTTGGTTCCATGCCAGCAAGCGAAATCTGTGGGCTATTGCAAAGGAGAGGAGGAGGAATCTGGTGGTGTTGGAGTGGGGTTCTCGGAGGTGTGCTGATGGATGAGCAGCGCTGAGCACAGTCACAGGGCAGAGGTGCTGACAGCTCAGCTGAAAGCTGAGGGCAGGGGCTGCTGCACTGCTGGGTTTGCTCATCGTCTTTTGTGGCTGTTACAGAGGTTCAGATTTCATCACAGACATTCAGTGGAAAGAGATGATAAAAGCCAAAGGGGAAAGGCAAAAAAACACCATTTAAGAACTAAATGCAAAATTACGAAGCTTCGGCTTGCTTCAGCAGGAGAGATTTTTATGCATTTTTTGGCATTTACAAATCCTTTATGAAAAGGTCACCCTGTACTTGGAAGCTTATTAATACTGAAGATGGCCCAGAAAATGTCATGTCTTTTTACCATGATATTTACACAAAAAAGAGCACCCGAGCACATGCAAGCTCCCGGGCAGGATGGTGCAGTGGGGCCGGGGCACAGCTTGGCCGGCAGCTGCGCTCCTGCACACCTCACTCTGCTGCCCGTCCCATGCAGGGGCTGCTCTGATCTCTGGGCGCTGAGGGCTGAGCTGGGGGCTGCAGGCAGCACGGTGCTGCCCATTACGCACCACAGGCTGTACAGAGACAATGGCTTGTCCTCATCACCATCACCACTTTATAATCATTGCATGAAACAGACCCAAAATAGGCATTTCTATTTAGCATTACCATGATTAATTTCTCCTTTTTTTTTTTTTTTTTTTTTTTTTGCAGCAAGAAAGACAAACAATAAAAGGTTTTTCTCTCTGCTCTCTTTCTCCTTAGCGAGCAGTCAACATGCAGCCCTGTGCGCTCAGGTCTGTGGCACTGACCTCGCCCAGGGTGCAGCGCATGGACCATCAGTGCTCCCAACGGAAGGAGGCCCTGTGGTTACTCCCTGAAGCCCAACTCACACTTGGGATCATCAGTGCCAAGGGGCAAATACCATGGGACAAGGACCGCATCCCCACTGATGTGCCGCCTTTTATTGCAAATTATCACCCTGGGTGCCCTTCTACCTACATACAAGTGTGGGGCTCCTTTGGAAACAATACCTTGCTAATTGTACCAGAGTCATTTTGCTACATCAAACATCTTATTTCATAAAGATGTGAGTGGTGCGGGATAATGAATGCCTGCCTGGGGAAATTAAAGTAATCAACCGCCAAGGCCAACACATCTTAGAGTGAGTACAGAAAAAATTGCAGATAAGGGCTTTTAAGCCATGGGGCGGAAAATGCGCACATTATTCTTTGACCGGTTTTAAAATATGAACAACTGTAATTTCTTCATCAACTACAGCGATAAAAAAGCAGGCTGCCGTGAGCAGGGACCTCTGCCTCTGCTGGAAACCGCACTGCAGGGAACCAAAGGAGCTCCGGGTGGGCACAGGGATGGCCCCTCCTGGACACGTCCCCCCGGTCTCCATCCCTCCCGCCCTGCAGTGCGTGGCTGTGGAGGCTGTGGCTGAGCTGCTGCTTGCAGCCTTCGGTTCTGCCCCTCTGTGGTGGCTTCTTCCACCTTTAATGCTTCTGGCAGGGCTGAGGCATTTATTTTAGTAAAACAGCAAAAACAGTTTCGAGCATGTTGGCAATCCATGCAACTCTTGTCACATCGCCGCTTTTTTAACGCAGTGGCTTGGATCGACCTGACTGAGCTCTGAGCACACACAATTAATCAAGACCAAACCTTACACTGTGCCTGATTTTCTCATTTTCAATAGTAACAATAGCACAATGAGCTGTGCTGCCTGGCACCGCACTGTACTGCCCACGGCCACTGTGCCCAACACTGCACTGCCCACGGCCATGCCACAGCCTCCCAGGGGGCTGCTCAGCACCCAGCAGCACTCCTATCACACTCCCAGACAGAGCCAGGGACGCAGGAGGTCAGCTGCAATGGCACCCTGACTCCAGGCAGCAGTGAGCGCTCCCTATGCCAGGCCCCAGTGCACACTGTGCCCCCACACCGCTGCTCAGGTCTGGTCTGCAAAGGAGCTGGCTTTGTGTGGCACCCAGAGCCCCACTGGCAGCATGCGGGCGGTGGGAAATGCCCCTGAGCCCACTCCATGAAAGCTGAGCGCTGGTTTTATAAATGCGCCTCATAAACAGCAATATTTCCTGATTCCACAGAACAACAAGAACAAATCACTGGCTTCTTCCAGAGATGGATTATTTCCCTGTAGACAATACATTGATCCTAACAGACTTCCATCTGTTTTCTGGACTTTCAAAGAACAGCTATTACCATTCAATTATCATGCTTCATTAAACAGGCTAAAACCTATACAACGCACAGGTTTGGTCGGAAAAAATGTTCAGCAGCCGTGCCATCCTTGCTATGCTCCAGGATTGAGGCTGTGCTCAGAACAGCACTGACAGCACCGTGCATCTGGCGCAGCTGTGTGCTGCTCACGCATGTGACACTAAAGAATAATTATATATAAAGTTCTATGACTCAGGTAGTTAATTATCAAAGCAAAAATAAAGAACAATGAACTTTTCCCAGGATTACTGCATCCTTTAGAGCCAGGCTGTCTTCTGCCATTACTTGTTCTAATTAACCGCAGCCCTCAGCGCTCGCGCTGCACCGGTGCCATGAGCTGGAGCCCAATGGGATGCCTGTGCCGCAGTGTGAGCACACATAGCAGCAGCACTCTGCCCTGTCTGAGCCACGTCCCATCTCCCATGGATGTTTTTGCAGTACACAGAATAAAGCTGCACCAACACGAGACCACTTGAGAGGACCAGTAGAAAATAATATCCTTATTCCTTTTTTCAAAACCTACGCTTTGGCTTCTGGGTCAAAAAACCATTTTGCATTTATTATTTTCACCAGAAATGGAGCATTCTTTGCAGCTTTGCAGATGGAGAAAAGGGAAAAAATGTCATCGCTCAGCAGCACGTAGGCAGCCTGAGCGTGTGATTACACAACACAGAAACAGCGCATTCCGTGCCTAATGCAAAATTAAACATTATGAAACTCTCTGAGTGATGTGTTTGGTCCCAGGAGGGATTGGTTCAGCAACACAGACAGCGATGCTCATCTCCCACCGCCGCACCAGGCGTTGGCAGTGGGAACACAACTCCTGTGCTCCAATGAGCAGTGAAACCAGGGCTCTGCCTCCACCTCCCAGCAACTGCACTTCTCCTTTTTTTCCACGGGAATTTTCCGTTCTGATTAAATTTCCTCTTTATCAGTACCTTCCCTCTAATTTTGTCTCTCCGGCCCATCCTCCCTGCCATTAACCTCTCCTTTTCCCTTGCACTTTTCTTTTTCATTTTCTTCTTTCACCAAGGGCAACATGCATTTGTACACATGTGTTGGGGAAAGAGGAATGGGGAAAGGAGGAGAAACAGAAGAGAAAATAGAGAGAGCTGGAAAAGCATTGACATGGGACATTGCTGGAAACATGCTGGGTTTCAACATACACTTAAGAACCCACGAGTTGACCACACCACTAAGATCAGCTCCATTGGTTGGAAAGTCCCTTTCACAAAGAAGAAAAAATTCCACTTCTGCTGCAAATCTGTGAATTCTGAGTTCTGTGCCTGAGGGCTGCACAGTGGGGGCAGTGCTGGGCTCTGTGCCACCATATGGGTGAGGAGTGGCAGTGCTGTGCTGCAGGACCAGACCGCCCCAAACCGCGTCCCATCACTGCGCTGCACTGCCTGCATCTGCATATACAATCCAATGAAAAATGTATGACTGTTAAACACACTCATATGTCATAATTAAACACAAACAATCATTTCCAAATAACTGTTTACCACATTGCATATGCCGTTCTGCAATTAATCTCAATGACTCTTTCTCCTTGCACAGGAGCGTGGAGGCAGCTCCCGGCGCAGTGCCGGCGGCACGTGGGGCTGCACTGACAGCACTCCCTGCCTGATGCGCAGGTTGGAGCTCTGTCAGCGTCAGACAGATGCCTTGTTCTCTGCTGTTTGTTCTGAGAAAGCCTGAGAGAGAGATTTATAGGATGAGTGCTATTCAAACATTAATCCCAGCATGGCGCCCACTCTGGCAGCACTCTGCAGAACACGTCCCGTTCTGTGCCTGCTCCCACGCACACATTGGTCACCCTCTGAGGATGGCTGTGGGGTTGGGGACAGAGCCCAGAATGGGGCGGGCACAGAGCCGTGTTCCATGCCATGACCCTGCAGTGTGGCAGAGCTGGGCACTGCTGGCACTGCCTGCAGCACCATGCAGCCCTAAGCCCTGTGCAGATGGGGCAGATGGAGGCACAGGGCTCCTCCTGCGGGCCTGGGCTTGGTGTTTCCCAACAAAACCAAACTCTTTATAAGTGGTTCATGTTGTGTATGTTCATTTTTTTTGCTAGCACTCCTGGTCTGACAGTCTTGGCTGTTTATTTTCAGGATGTTTACCCAATCTTTGCTGTAAACAAATTTTCAGAGGGCAAAAGCATATCATGAAAATCATCAAAAATATCTGTACCATGAAGACTGTCGGTTCAGGAAGTTCAGTTAGGAAAAAAGAGGAGGAGAGGTGAAAGAAGCAGGAGGAGCTGCAGTGAGGGACCACCACTCCCTCTGCCCTGAGCCCCCTCCCTGTTGCACACCATCCCAGACCCTCAGCCCGCAGCAGAGCCGTTCTCATTGTCTGGAAACCCCTGGTGCAATGCCAGCATCGAAGCGACCCCTGTAATGGGAATCACGTGAGGACAGCAAGCAGACAGCACAGGCAGAGAAAGTGGATTTCATTTCTATGTATCACCTTCTATTAGCATCAGAGGAAGGTCTCTATTACACCCACTGCTTGTCTGCAGAGAGGGCACACTCAGCAAATTGGAACTGAAATGTGTCTGTAGAGGAGATGGACACCGCTGTCAGCCATCACTCCCTGCCCACTGAGATGCACAGCTCTGCACAGAGCTCTGCTGCAGCCCACCAGGACGGAGCGGAGCTCCACGCAGTAGTTTGTGCACAAACAGTGGGCTGTGCCCCCAGGGCAGCCCTTCCAAATCCCAGCAGGCCTCCTGCATCCCAACAGCCTGCTAATCGCTAATGAACAATAAGTTTCCTTGCTAGCATGTAAACGAAGAAATTTGGCTTTTATGCTGCATAATACGACTCCATAAACTACTTTGTGAGATGGGGATTTTCCAGGGTATGCCAATGTTCCAATTATCAGCAAATTGCCAGCACTTGGAACGGAGCTGTGTATTAACTCCAAGCAAGTGAGTGTTCACTGAATTACTTGGAACAGTAAACAGCTCTTTCTGGGGTGTGTAAATAATCCCAGGGTATCTAGGAAATTAGAAAGAGATATTTAAAAACTAATCTGCCTGGGTACAGTAAAAATGTAAAAGGAAATCAGTAAAAGAAGGGTTATCCACACAATGCTTACTTTGATTGTTATGAGCTTGGTTTGCAAGTGCCCTCCAGCCCAGCGCTGACCCTTTGCTCAGTGCCACCCCGCGGGGCAGGGGCAGCCCTGGGCTCAGCGCCGTGCCAGGATGGAGCCCCCTGGGTGGGTGCGAGCTGAGAGCTGATGGGCTGCTGAGCAGCAGAAGGCTCAGCGCGTGGGCAGGGCTCTGGGCCTTTCTTCCCACTTTTCTTAAATGTAAAATTCAGCTCCCTCATCTCTGAGCTAATGCACTAATGGATAGTCACCATTACCCAACTTCTGACCTAATGGGCACAGTAAATAAGTGAAAAGCTCATAAAATCAGATTTACTGAGCATCCTTCATTTGCTGTCCATTAACTGAAACTATTTATTAGGTTAAGGATACCTGGGGTACAGAGCTGTGCTCTCTTGCATTAATGCTGTCACACTGACGTCTCAGCATCCACGGACTCACAGCGGCTGTTGGGTCGCAGCCCCCAGCGCGTCCCCTTCGGGCACAGGGCGGGCACAGGGCTGGGGGAGCGGGGGCTGCAGGAACCCCATAAATTGCTGCGGTTGTCTCCTCTGCCAGAGCCTGTCCCTGCACCGGGAGCCCCAGCCGCGTCCCGGCTGTCCGCCTCTGGAAACAGGGGCACATCGACCCGCTGTGTGCCACACAAATCCTCCTCTCTGTAGCGGGCTCTGGTGACAGCTGTGTCAAAAATGTATTTTAATTTTTTGATAATTTCTTAAGAACCTTTAAAAGAAATGAAAGCTCTGCACCCTGGGCTGACACAGGCAGTGAAGCCCTGATGCTGTGCATGCAGACACTGAAACCCCATGCTATGAAACCAGGAGGTGCCTGAGGTGCCATGGGAGAACCCAGAAGCATTAAGAGTGCCTAAGAGTTAATTCTCCCATGATACCTCCTTGGAATCGCACTGCTAATTGATCAAATTTTGCCTGCCTGTTATTTAAACTTTCAATAAAACATGGATTAATGGGAGGTGTGATTCTCTGGGCAGAATGCAGCCTCCCACCACCGTGACAGGTACAGAATAGCAATGCCCTGCACACAGCATCCAACCTGTGAGCACAGAACTAATCACAGAGGTGCACTGATTCTTTAATTGCTCGATGGGATTTCCTCTGCAGTCTCTCCCCCCTGCTTCCCCCCAGACCTGGACAAGGCACACGGTGTGCAAAAGGGATGGCACAGAGTGCAGCCGCTGCCCTGCACGCAGCCATGGGCTGTCGGCAGAGCTGTGTGCCCGCACCCACGTTGGCACTCACAAGAGCAGGAATGCCCTTGTATATGTCCCTTATAGTCGCGTTTTCAGCAAATTCACCTCTTGCCTGACAAAGACCTCTTCTATCACACAGAATTAAAACCAAAAGGGGCACTAATGAGAGGAAGAACAAGTAGGGAAGCAGCAGCTACTCTGTATTCCTTCAGCGGTTCTGTTTGTTGTGCAGCGCTAAATTAACTCCCATTAATTCATCGTGAAAACCAACCTTAGAGAATAGGATGGAACTTACATTTTCTGCTCCTGAATAGATGTTGCATGGAAGCACTTTATTTTAAGAATAATTAATGATAACGGTGAAAAAAGTCTTCTAAAGAATCTGAAGTGTGTCAGTGGTAAATGGCCACCATCTCTGCTGGGAGCACTGCCTACAGCACAGCCAAGGAATCCCACAGCTGTGACTCAGCTTTCCATCCTCCTGTACCTCTGCGGACAGAAGGCCAAGCTGGGTGATGGCCTCGCGCTGGCAGCAGATCAGGCTGCAATGGGTGCCGGCTCCATGCAGATGCCTTTGGGCACCTCTCCTGGAATGGCTCATTCTGCTACTTCTAAATTTACTTCCTCTGCCACCACTTAAAATTTAATCATATCCTCAGTGACTCACGCAGGAAAATGCTTAGCTGGATGGCAGCTGAATTCAGAACAACAGGGCCACAAACACAGCATGGGAAGCGGCTGTTTGTTCATTCCAGCATTTTCTCAAGCAAATTCCTCCTGTATCGCTGAGAAATGATGCAAAGAATGCACCGTTCCCAGCACCGTATGTGGGATTTGCTGCCAATGCTCACTGCACACTGACGCCTCCCGGCTCACACGGAGAAGCCAACAATCCACAGCTCACAGCTTGGGCAGCCCAGGGAGGGTGCAGCTCACAGCCATACCCAGCCCTGCACAGCACGCACAGCTCTGGGAGCACAGAGGGCAATGGGAACTCACCGCTGCTCACAGGGGAGGGGAAAAAGGGCCGCGAACAGCAGGAGGACACAGGGGGAGGACAAACGGAGTCACTTCTAAGTGCTGCTTTCCTGGTGTTTCCCTGAAAGGCCTGACTACCTGTGGAAAAACTGAGGATGAAATAAGGATAAGATTTATTGAGTCTCAAAGCCTCCAGTTAAAATTAAAAGCGGTGAGAAAAGTGGCTTTCCACATCTAATTGTCTTTTCCCCAGCACCTATGTGTCAGTCTCCTCTAAAAGCCTATTAATTCTGTAATTTAGTGCCAGCTGGAGCTGCAGACAGACAAAACCACCACTGCATTTTGCTCCCAATTCATTGACCATCTGTCATCGGGCATCAGTGTTAGGGTGCTCTCTCCTTGAAGACTCCAAATACTAAAAATTAAAAACTTTTTATAGGCTATTTAATAAAAAATGTGCTGGCACATCAGTTAATAGAATGGATTCTGTGACACTCTATGTTGGGATTTTAATTACGGCTAAAAATAACCCAGCATGTCAGGAGAGACACAGAGAACCCCTCCCCAGCACAGGGGGGATCGGCTCAGAGGGTTCCCACAGTGAACTTCATTTATTTGCTTAGCCGTGAGTTCAGAGTTCACTCTGAAAGTAGACAGAGTTGGTAATGGAGACAGCAATGGGAGGAAGGGCTGGAAATGGAGACAGCAACTGGAAGGCAGGCCAGCAGGTGCACTTCTCACTGCCATTGTGCAGCAGGTCCCTGCCAACAGCATCGAGCAGCAAAGCAGGGACAGCACTGCCAGGAGCAGGTCCTGTGGCTGGGAAGGACCTCTGCACTCCTACCCCGCTCACCAGCTGCAGTTCCTCCTGCATCATTTCTGATCAACCAGGACACAATTTCCCTATTTCCCCCTGCAACTTAAGCAGAAGCTGATAGGAACTTTTCCATTACTTTGCCAGCTGCTCCAGCATCCAGACCTGCTGTAAACTAGTGCAGATTTTGTAGCTAGCACAATCCAAACTTTGAACCCATTTGCCTATTCTGAGGTGTTTTAAGGAGTGCCACATTTTGTTCCTCAGGCAAGACTTCTACATAGCTGAAGTTCTCTCCCAGTCACCTATTGCTGAGCTCCTCCTGGAGAGGTGCAGCAGCACCAAGAACTGCAGCTCCCTGCAGGTAGCCCCAGCACTGCACACACTGCAGCTCCCTGCAGGCAGCCCATCCAAGCTGTTCCTCACCTCTCCGGATGAGCTATTAGGTATTTAGGGAAACAGTTTCTCCTTGGCACAGCTTAAACCAAGCAGTCATCTAATTTCCTCTAGAGAAATGTGTTGGAAAAATCAGTAAGATAAATCTGTCATTATAAATAGCAATAAACACCTCTTCTAGCATAGCTGCATATTTAGCAAAAGTATCTGAATAGTGACAGCACGGCCCCACAGTAAAACCCACGATGGCCATAGCTCAGTGCTGAGCACAGCACCCACAGCTCTGCCCTTCCTGGCACTGCAGAACATCAGCACAGCCCTGAGAGTGCTCTGCAGGAACCGCTGGGCTGCAGCCCCACCGCTGCCACAAGGCAAAATGTGCCGACACACAGGCACCAAACCCACACTTGTACTCAGAACCAACGCAATTCCCACCTCCAGCATCCAGCTAGAATCCACCATGCACCTGCAGGTGGAGGAATGCACTCTGTTCTCATAGAAAACCTCACTGTTTGCAAGAAAAACAGCTGAGAACCTCATCACTGTTGGACAGGCACAGCTTCTCCTGAAAATGTTCACCGATGGAGCTGCCCCTGGAGCACACGCAGAGCCCCATGTGCAGGACAGCACTGCAGAAGCCCCCCCCTCCCCGCCCAGGTTCTTCCTCTTGTCACAGAATTCAGCACACTGCATAACACGCTCTTTTCAAGTTAAGCATCAAAACAATGAATACAAAGGAGGAAGGAAGCGTTCACTTGCTGAAGGAGAATTACTAAGAGCACACTGTTGTATTATAACGCATCTCCTACTACTACACAAAGACAAACCACAGCCTGGTTCAGAATGAAGAGCACAGAGATGTCTGCAAAGCACCGCAGGCTGCACACAGCACCAGCTCCAGCAGCAGCCTAGGGGTTCCCAGCTGTGTGCTCCCAGCCCTCCCCAGGCATTGGCCTGCAGGCTGCATGCAGGAGTTGTGCATCGGGGGGAGGAGGGGAGCAGCCCCAGTATTTCATAGGGCATCACCTCGATGTCCTGTTTGCTCAGCCCTAAGGGACACAGCAGCACCCCGCTGCCAGGCGGCACCGCAGGCATGAGCCTGGACATAGGCATTGCCCATCCCATCCTGAGATCCTGCAGGAAGAATTAATTAGTGCGGATGATAAAGCACTATGGGGAAAGTGAATCAAGGTTAATAATGGATATTAATAAAATATCAGCAAGGAAAAATGAGTGGTTGTGTCCCAGCTAAGCCATCTCCATGAGCGCAATACGTCCCTGTCACTGTAAGTGGTTATTTCTTGATAGATCAGGAGGGGGAAATAATGGAGAGGAAATAATGCTGCAAGATTGCAGCTCCACGTGCCGCTCTGCTCAGTGCTCTGCTGGTGACACAACAGGAGCCAACGTGGCAGCTGGGAGCAGTAATAATCCTGGAAGCCATTACTGACATGTGTTTGAGGGGGGCTCCAGCCAGGTGCAATATTGCCTGCAATGGAGCGAGCAGTCTGCAGGCAGTCACCTTCCCATGGGCACTGGGCAGCACAGCCAGCACTGGTGCCACCCCGTGCCCTGAGCTGTGCCACCCCAGGCAGAGCACAGGGAGCATCCCAGGCTCAGTGGGCAGCAGCACCGTGCAATGTGCAGAGCCCACAGCAATGACTGTAAAAACCACAGCACTTAAAATGTAAACTTAAATAGAACGCAGGCTGTAATGAATAATATATGCAAGCAGAAGGATCTTCCCTCAGCACAGAGCTGTAAGGCCGTTCTTACTGCCATTCACTTGAACTATGCTTTATTCCCAAAGACCAGGCGTGGGGAAGGAGACACTGACATGCTGCCAGTTGTCATCCTGCCCCAAAACATGATCCAGATGTTTCTTCATCACCCCCAAATCCTGCATTATCACCCCTGCGAGGCTCCTCCCCGCTTGGTGCAGCTCCATCCCCACACGGCATCACTCGTCCATGAGCCAAGCAGTGCCCAGAGAAGCCCTGCAGGCACAAGACAGCCCTCTGACTTTAACTAACGACCAGAGTTCTCACCAGGGCCAGGATGTGAAGGGCAGTAATAAAAGGAACAATAACAAAAACATCCATTTTGTCCATTCAGAGCTGAACAAAACACATTTTTTCATCCATTGAAGCCATCAGAAGGGAATGGAAATTCAACTCACCCTTTTCCATCTCCTAGAACAAGAGCATTGGACAAGGGGAAATGGTTTCAAACTAAAAGAGGAGAGATTTAGATTGAATATAAGGAAGTTCTTTACAGTAAGGGTGGTGAGGCACTGCATAGGCTGCCCAGAGAGGAGGTGGTGCCCCATCCCTGTAGACAGCCCAGGTGAGGCTGGAGGGGCTCTGAGCACAGACGGAGCTGCAGGTGTCCCTGTGCACTGTGGGGCAGTGGGACCCGATGGTCTTTAAAGTCCCCTTTAACTCAATTCCATGGCTCTATGGTTCTATGAGAGCCCTGGTCCAGGATGTTCTGCCCAGAGGAAGCCCCAGAAGTGGTCCCGAAGTGCAGCACTGCACACAGTGCAAGCTGCTGGCTCGTGCTCCACAAAACAAAGCGTGCGTTTACAAACAGTAATCCCTCCACAAAGAAAACAGGAGTCTGTGGTGTTCCGTGATTTGTATTGATCTATGTCACTCCAAAGCTTCTCACCACACACTTTTAATAACTCAGCAGTAAGATGAAAAGCTGCTTTCCTGCTGCCCGAGGAAGGTTAATGCATTATAAGGGAGAGAGTATTTGCACTTAATGGGTGAATTCTAAAAGCTCTGCTTGATTTCTTGAAGGCCACTTCTGGAAAGTTGATTCCCATACAGAGAGCTGTTGCTTCTTATAACTCAGCTGCACAGCACTGCAGGACTGCCCCGAGGGAGCACAGGGCAAGAGCTGCACCACGAGGAGCAGACCTTCACAGCACAACAGCACCAGAGCCTGCAGCACAGAGGGACACGGCGGTGGGCACCGACCCACGCCAGGACGGAGTGCAGTGCGGAGCAGTGCCTGCAGCAGGGCAGCGCCGCGGGACGGACACAGCGCTGCCACCACCGCGGCTGCAAGGAGAGAAGTCGAGCGAAAAAGGGCTTTGCACAAAGATGGCCATAAATCTCAACGTGTTTACAACAGAAGACTGACCAGAAGAGTTTATTAAATCTATAAAGGATCTGATGTATATCAAACTGTTACATAAAGTCAATACTTTGGAAAGAAGCAGACAATAAATACTCTGCAAGAGGCAATATTTCTATCACAGAGAAAGCAATCACATAAAGATTAGGAGACCAATTTCAATACTGAATGTCAGTCTGCCGTAAGGAGACATTTATTGTTTCTCTGAGTTATCACAGAGGAGCGAGATAGCTGTAACACTGTGCTGAGCCGAGCTAGTCACGCTATCAAAGTTAGAAATACTCTTTCACCTTTTAAAAATCATTTTTCTGCTTTGCAAATATAAGGGCATCCTCTCACAGGGCAAAGGGAGGAGCAGCACAGCTACAGCTGCCAGCGCCTCCCAGCGCCCCGCAGTCACAGCTCTGCTTTGGCCTGTGGTGCGGTATCCTTCTTTAACGGGATTGTTTCAGCTCCTTATGCTACGTGGGCCATGCTAAAACTGCATTTCCATGTTAACACTGCTCTGTAATTAGCACCACTGGATCAGAACTGGTAATAACCATCTGCATTACGCTGTCGATTACATTAGTTCTGCCACACAAACCATGATGCACTGCTGAATACTCTCTGCTACTTTGAACTGTCAATAACCTGCCTCTGATTTTCCCTCTGGCAAGTCCCAGCAGATTGTGTATCTGCTCTCCAATTGACACAGAATATTTATTATTACAAAAAAGGAGAAAAGAAGAATATTCAAGACTTGTTTTCAGACACAGCTTCTGCAGCACAATCTGGAAACCTCGGAATTTCCACTTACTTTGCAGTTCAACTACTTTTTGTTATGGGAGGAGTTACACCAGGAGCAGCCCTGTGCACAGCCCCACGCACAGCTCCGCACACAGCCCAGCCTCCCTCGGTTTCCTCAAGCAGCATTCCTTTCCCCTCTGCCTCGGCAGCTCCTCTGCAGTGTGCACTGGAAGCACCTCTGGCTGTCACAGCGCTGCCAGCAGCCCCGGGGCTCTGGGCACAGGGGTTGGGCACACAGCCCCCTCCTCGTCCTGTGGGCAGCACTGGGAGCAGAGCCATTCCCCAGTGCCACCTTCTTTCCATCATTATCTCCTTTAAAAGGCAGAAATTGAAAATGAGATGCAGAGCCAGTGGCCCCTTTTGAGCTATGGTTATTAGCTATGTTGAGGATGAAAGCAGTATGACTCCCTAGATAAATACACAGTTCATTAAAAGTGCTCCGGATCACTATATTCTCCTGATCAAAAGTCTAAATCACACGGCTGTGACATTAAGGAGCTGTGCTGTATGCGGAGCTGAAACAGGACAGAGCCCGCATGCCAAGAAGGGGCAGAGGGGCGGTGGGAAGCGCAGGGCAGTGGGAGCACAGGGGTGTGCAGAGCTCGGTGCCCGGTGCAGGGCGTTTCTGAAACACTGAACATGTAGAGGCCCCACAGCACACGGCCACACTGTGCAGATCTGCTCTCCCTGCTGCACCCATCCCAGACCGCACGGCAGGAAGCACAGCACCCACAGGACAGCACCTGGGGAGCACAGCTGCAGAGCACCCAGCATCCCCTGCACCAATGCCAACCACATTGGTTGGGCAGAACCAATCTGCCCACTACTTCATTCTGAAAGGCCAAAGTGATCTTCAACACAATGTCAGGGCGCGTGGCTCAGCTGATCTGCGGTGCTGCAGCCACATTCATCACCAGGACAGTTTGAGGGAACCCAGTGCCACCGGATACCGCTGAGCCGAGGCACGTGCACTGCATCATCACTGCCATTTGCTGGGGACTGCCCGTGCTTTTCACTTTCCTGGGCAGGTGCTCATGGAAAGGAGCACGTGGAGCCAGCCCAGCATGGCAGCCCTGGGCTGAGGAGCGGCACAGGTGCAAGCCCTGGGCCATGTCCCTGCATGCACCACTGCTCTACAGAGCTCTGCTCAGCTGCAGCAGGAGAGCTTCAGGCTGCCCTTCCTCCTCATCCCTCTCAGGGAGCTCTCATCTCAGCACTGACAAATTGAACTCTGCACTCCTGTGACTAAGATGGATGGCGGTTGTAAGTGATACCCATGGAACAAATGGCTGATCTGTGTATTCTTCCATTCAGGATTAGGCTAATAAGATGTTCATTTATGGATCTATTACTCAGTCATTTAACTGCCTGAAATAAGAGAAGCAGGCGAGTTCCACCATCCAGGCATTGATTTCCATCTTCTCAGACTATGTTCTAGTAAGGGGTTTGCTAAGGTAATTTAGTGGGACGGATCCAAACCCTCATTAAGCATACACAGTGCTTTAAGAAACATCAGAGGAGCCAGAGATGTCTGAAAGATTATGGCAGCTGTGTTCCTCCCCATGTTTTCCCACCCTCCCATGTTATCCTACAGATGCAGTGAGCACTCACGTTGCTCCAGAGAGAGGGAAGCAGACCAGAGGGAAAACTCAGCTGGGCTGTGCTGGGAACTGGCACTGTGGGGCTGTGCTAGCACCAGCTCAGCTCTGTGCCCCACAGGCACCGCTCCATGCACAGCCTATGCTGCTGCCAGCACGGCTCAGCCCTGGGCTGCGTTTTCCACATGCCTATAGCATTAGTTTGTGTGCAGCTGGAGCCAGGCCTGGCCTCCTCGCTGCCGCTGTCCCTTCACAGTGCCATGAAGATTTTTTTTTTTTGGCTTTCCATCCCATTCAGGGTCCCTTGCTGTATCAACACCATGTAGAACTGGCACAGCATCCCCACGCCAGATGCTCTTCTAGCTGCCCACTGCAGCCAGAGCCATACAGAACACAGCTGTGCTATGGGGAAAGGCTGTCCCTGGGTTGGTCCCAGCAGGCCGCCACGGTGCCAATACAAATGTGACCTCCAGAGCCTCCAACCACTGCAGCGCTTCCTTTGCAGCTGTGCAGGGCACCAGGGCTGAGCGGGGGGACTGGCTGTGCCCAGCAGGGCCCACAGCAGCTGCTGCCCTGCTCCCACTGAGTGCTGTGGGCAGCCCTGCTGCCAGCCGTCCACCTCTCTCTGCTCCCAGGGCCCCAGGCTGCAGCTCACCAGTGCTGCCCTGCACAGCCTGTTCTGTTCCACCACTTCCAAAATGAGTGCAGACCACTGAGCTGTGAACTCATAAAAAGCTCAGCCCCACATTAATTTTTCTCTTTTGCATAATGCATTTAGGAGCGTATCTATTTTTTCATTGCAGAATAACATCCCTCTTGCGTAGCCTGGCATCTCTGTGCTGTGCTGAGGGTCTGTGTGAGCTCGGTGCTGACCCCAGGGAACACCAAACAGCCAGACACCGCCGCAGTGCCCACAGCCAGGCACCACTCACCCGTTACCCAAACGCAGGGTACGCTCTCACCCCGAGGCAGACGCTCCCGGCCCACAGCTGGGCACACAGCCCTGCCTATTTAACTCCGTGTAAATGGCACTCTAATATTCCCCTTAACTGCTGCACTTAGACAGCTTCTCCCTATAGCTGTTAATCATATTAAAAGGTATTGGATACATAATTTCCTTTAATTATATAAAATATTGGTGGCTTCCTTCCTTCGGAGCACTATGCACGGAGCACATTTCAGACTGCAGTCAGAGAAATTGTTGATTTATGCCCTAATTGGAAGACACCTGCTTTCTTTTTTTCTTTTGATTTTTACTTTGTGTTCAAAATTATTCCACGTGTCATCATTACATTCATCAATACGTGTTTTGTCTTCCACAGATCCGCCTAATTGCCCTTCTCATTTAGACAACCCTGGAGTTATTTGCTAATGAACACCGTCGCACCAGCGCGGCGCAGAGGATCCACGCGCGGCACTGCCTGCAGGCGGAGGAGCGGGGAAAGGCGCTGAGCTCCCGCAGGGCCGGAGCCCTCCCAGCCAAAGCGCGCCGCTCTCATTGGAGGCCGCGGCCAACACCGCGCGGCGCCTGCAGAAAGTGCCTGAAAGGACAAACTGAGGGAGAGCGCATTTGTGGCAGTGATAAAAGGAAAGTTTAAAGCTCGCATTTAGATAAATTGGCTGGAAAATTTGATCCACACCGTCTTTCAAATATGATTATACAAACAGAATTTGCATAAATATTATAATTAAAATTCTGCCTATAGCGTAATAAAAAAGGGAAAATAGTATTAAATGATCAAGGCATTTGAATGTCTGAAATATCACTGTGTGATGTTTCATGCTATCCACTAAATAAGTAATTTATTGCAAAACCTATCAAAGCAAAAGGAAATTAAGTCAGATAAGGCCGCCTTTTGTAGTTCAGCTTTGCAGAGGATACCATTTCTTTCAGAGCACGTTTGAATTTTTCCAAGGAAAAAACTCCGAGCAATTCAGCACAGGCCCTGCGACACGCGGGGTGCAGCAGCCCCAGCAGTGAGTGCCGGCCACCATTAGCCCCCGTCGGGGCAGGACAGGGCACGGCCAGCTGCACCATGCACCAACGTCCCCACCTCCAGCCCACGCAGTATCACTCCTAACGGCGTCTGCACCGCAGAACACTTGCGGCATCAATAAAATCCTGGCTCATCAGCACAAATAGAATTTTCAATGGAATTCTTATCAAATCAGCCTCTCATCAAGATCGCACAATGTGACACACAGAACCTTTTCAGAAGCTGTGTACATGACTGCTGCAGGAGGTGCAGGCAAGACCAGCTCCAATGAGACTGCTCGGCGCTCACTGATGTGGCGCAGCAGGCGGCGGCGTTGGGCTCAGCACGGTTTGGGTGGTGGGCGCTTGGCAGGATGGGAGCACACTGCTGGCAGGGCAGGAGCAGAGCCACAGACTGGGTGTGCGACACAGACATGGCACGGCCCTGTGGGTCCCTCCCCAGCTGCAGCGAGCAGAGCAAACTGCACAGCACAGCTGCCTGAAGGAGCTCAGCCCCAACAACAGCGCGGGCGCCTGTGTGACAACCCCGAGAAATATTTCTGCAAACATAATAGAAGAGATAATGGTAATTAGGCCAGCGTTTTGTGCCATAACGTTCTTGAATGCCTACAAGAATACAATATTTTCAGCAAAAGATAATTGAAAAGATTATTTGCCTTATCTAAAATAAGTTTTTCCCAGCCTCAGCACATCTGTTACCACAGTTCTCGCAGACATTTGCTGCGATGCCACTCAGTGCTGTTTGTCACTGTGAGAAGGGCTGAACAAAAGCCCCAATGTGTTGGTTCTGTTTGGGTCCCTCTGCAGGACGGGGCCCAGCACCGCATGGCTCACATGCACCCCTCCCTGCACACACCCTCAGGCAGTCGCTGCCATGAAGTTATGTGTGCACCAGGTTCCCTTTGGGATGCCTTCAGCCCAGCACGTGAGGTGAGCTCAGACACCGCTGGTCTTAACCTCACACACCAGCCATGCTGACAAGAGCTGGAATCAGACTATGTCCCAGGAGTAAAGGACCTCTGTGCCCGTGTGCTTACAGAGCTGACGGGTGAGCAAACTCCTGCAGGGGCTCCAAGTGACATTTTAAATTCTAAACGTTTTTCCTTTTGCAAAGAGAAATCACCTTCTGAAATTACAAGCAAATAAAGCGGTCTTCCCAGAAACGGGCAATTTCTGTGATCTGTAATTGCTTTATTCTTCACAAGGGAAGAGAATGATCAGTGGTCGAGGGAAAAAAGCCCTCCCAGAAATGGATTTCTGCATTTCTCCCTTTTAATCATCAATGGGAGAAGAGCAATGGGGCAGAGACAGTACTAATTCTTGTTGTAAACTACTCTGGGAACGTGTTTTGCTCAGAGCCATTAGCAGAGAAACACATTAACAGGAACAGCCAACGGTACGGCACAGTCCAAACGTACATAAAGGTCTGAGTCCTTTAGAGCAGCACATTTTCTCCACGTTTCTCACCTCTTGTTATGAGACTTTGAATGGGTTTGTGCCTCTCCAGGCTCTCAGAACCCCTCAGGAGAGGAGGAGAGTCCCCAGAACGGCTCCTGGGCCGAGCCCTCCGTGCAGCACCTGCTCCGCAGACACCAACGGCGCCCATCTCTGGCCATGCAGGTAATTTTGCTCTTAATTAAACAAATGCCACAACAACATCTGGGAATTAGCAGCTGCAGTCTGACCAAATAAGCATTATACCTCTGTTAATTAAAAGAAAAACCCTCACAATTTCCCTAATGAAATTTCCACTCAGATAAGTCGGAACAGTATAAATTTGCAAAGCAAGAAATAACCCAGGAAGACCAGCAATTCTGCCAATGTACCTTTCTTGCAGAAAAACACTTAAGCTAACAAGGAAAAATGAAGCTGTAGACTTTGCAAAACAAAATCAACATTGACTGATTTTTAGCTTGGCTCCGCAGACTGCTGCTCCTAAGTAGCAACTGGGAAAATACACCCAAACTTCCCTTACTTATTTGTCCCTATGCTGTCCCTCCCAAAGTGACCCTCACAGTGCCTTCCACACCAGGCAGGGAGCAGTGAGGGCACTGCACCCACCCTACAGCCTCACTGCCCACGGGGCCGCAGCACAGACCCCACAGCAGCACTGCCCCTTTGTGCACCAACAGGGCCGCCCTGCCCCATCCTTCCCATGATGCAGTGATGCAATCCGTCCCTTTTTTCTTCTCTCTTTGCTTTTCTTTCTTTTGTTTCAGCTCTTTGCTGCCTCACAATGACCTACTTTTGTCCACAGAGGAGCTTGCTTGCTCTGATATTGGTTTCCTCCTTCCCTCTCATCTGAGCTAACTGATCCCAGGACTGCGGGTTCTCTCAGGGTTCAGTTTTTGCACTGTTTACCTGCACTACAATCAGTACAATGAACCCATGAGACCCAATAGGGCTCTCCAGGTCCTACTGAGCAAAAACCAGCCAACACCGAGCACCGGAACAGGGCAGCTGCTGGTAGCAGCACTTCCAACTGCAGCACTCACAGCCCCAGGTCCCCCCATTACTCCAAGCAGCCACCACTGCCACATTTATTGCACATATTTGGTGTATTTCTGCATTGTTCTCAGTAGGCTGTACAGAGCCAAAGTAATGTATTATTTATGAGAAATAAATATTAATCAATGTCAATAAATATTCATGCACCTATAAAAAGAGAACAGCAATAAATAATGGCCAACAAGTGACAGCATATGTCCTTCCACTTGGAGAACTTGGCAAACAGCATAAATATCTCAGCCAGGCACACACAAACACACCCTGCCTTCAGGTCTCAGCCGTAACACCAGGTGTGAACACTGCTACAATCAGCTGCACAGCAATGGCTTTGCAGAAGCACAGCGATGCAGTAAATGCTGTGACCCAGCGATGTGCTCACTGAGCAGGACAGGACCTGCTGCCTCCCCTGCTGCTACAGAGGACAGGACTGCTACGGAGCACTGGCACTGCCGACCTGCCCAGGATGTGCCGCTGCAGCAGCACTGCCCAGCGGTCCCTGCAGGCAGAGGGGCTCTGCTGGGCCGTGCCCTGCGGTCACATCTCGGCCACTGTTTGTGAGCTGTCCTCACCAGGCTCTGCTGCTGGCACCACCCGAGTCTCACCTCCTGCACAAAAATACCCACTGATATCAAACCCCGTGCTCCGTGCCCGCCACAAATCAGTTACACAGCAGCACTAGTGCTCCCCACACAGAGCTGCCCCACTCCGCGCTGCATTAACATTGCTGCAGGGCCGGCGCAGCGCCGCGCTCCCGGTGTCCCCATGGAGCCTCCGCACGGCCCCACTGCCACACGGGGAGCCGAGCATCTGCCGTGCGGCTGTGACACGGGCACGGGAGAGCAGCGAGCGAACGCCAGACGAACACGAAGCGGCAGGAGGCAGCTCTGCCCGCCGGGCACAGCCCTCGGACACCGCACCGCTGAGCAGCGCTGCGATTCGCTCCTGCACAGCGCCTCTCCGGTCCGCAGAGGGCAGCAGCATCCTCAGCCCCTTCCTCACCTCCCGTACCACCGCCCACGCGCAAAGCTGCTCTCGTTGGTCCCGCCCGCATCCGACAGCCACCAACTATCCTCAGCCCAGCCGGTGCATCTGCTTTCTCATCAGGTTCGTACCTGAACGGGCAGTCAAACACAGAGAGAAGAAAACAGCCCTCGCTCCACTGGTCCTCTTTCTTCCTAGCACCTTGCTTTTCAGGCTATGAAAATAAGGAAAGAAACCAACCTAATTGACTAAAATCACTGGGAAAGGCTGATGGGAAATGGTGCACAGCAGTATTTGTGCAGTGCTGTGTCAATTCCTGTCACCAAAGATTTACTTAAGGCTGGAGAAGAAGGAATAATCGGGGTGAGAGCACTCAGAGAAGCTGAAAGCCCACCAGGAGCTGGGGGGGGGGGTCCCACTGATCAGTATGTGCCACCACATGCTGTCATAATTGCAGATTTCCTGCGTGTCTCCGGGAGCCTCCGAGGGCTTTTCACGCTCTTCACTCAGTTTTCAAACTCATGGCTGTTCTCATCAATAAAAGATTTGGTTACTCACTGTGGCAACCATATAATGAAAAACAGGTGCAGCTATGTAGTATTTCTCTTTAATTACTATTTGTGGGGTGAAAAAGAAGAATTAATTATTCTGCATTGTTAGAGCAGGATGAACCACCTACTAATTACAACCTTGATTTTAATTCGGGCAATGTTGTACAACATTCTATTAATCCAAGTAAATACGAAACTGGCTGTAACCATTTCCCACGTGCCCTCCCCCCCAGGACAGGCACATCCCAGCTGTGCATTTCCCCTCCACAACATCCAGTCCGGAGACACAAAATGCTTTCGCTTAGAATTCAGGGTGCTGGGTTTTCCTCCCTGAGCTTTTTTCTCCAGCACCAAATTGTTTTTGTGACTTATGGGTGAAGTACACAAACCCACGGAAAGCCGACTGCTGCTATTCATCCATGCCACCCTCTGAAGTCAGTCCGCTCACCAGCGCTCCTTCACTTTAACCATACGTACACATGAATGGATCTCTGCTGGGTGCTGTACCTGCTAAAAGGTTTCCTGACAATCAGCTTTTAATTCCTGGCAGAGACCAATGCCCAAATCGCACCAAAAAACAGCAGCACACAGAACTCCCCACCCACAATGGGGTGTCAGCGCATGGGGCTGCACACTCATGGTGAGCCGTGCAGGAGGCTCCAGCACCACTACATCATGCACGGCTGTGCATTCAGCAGATCCCCTGTTTTATTTGCAGGAGTTTCACTTGCCAGCGCACTCAGGGGAAGAAGGGGAGGCTCCTGGCAGAATGAATGCAGTCAGATAAACAGGCTTTCACCATTTAACTGATGAAGTTCGAGGATTCTCTTCTCTCCCTCCTCCCAGCACCACAGGCCTGGCAGCACACTGGCGCTGAAGGTCGCAGCCCCCAGGCTGAGGGACGGCACCAGCACTGCACCCACAGCCCCAAACACCGCTGCACCCAACGCAGCACCCCGTGGGCACAGCTCCCACCCAGCCGGGCTGTGAGCCCACTGCTGCCAGCACAGAGACCCCACGTGCAGCTGATCAAAATCACAAAACCAATGTTTTTACTGTTGCAAAGCACCATCTTGCTGGAAACGAAACTCTGCTGCCAGTGCTGAAAAAATAACTGTATTTTGAGAAGACTGGAAATAGAAAACCTTCAATCTGTCCACTTGTTCTGCTTTAGCTTTATTGAAGCATGGGACTGGGGGATGGGGCTGGCTTTGAAACAGTTCCTTATTTTGAAATTTATTATGCTGTTATTTATCATTCACATCATTAGAGAACACAGGATGGCACTGAACAGCATTCTGTTCTGTTGGTATATCAATATTCAACATAAAATACAATTGAAGGAAGCTCTGATTTTATTGAGCAGAATGACTTGTGTGCAGCAAAGCAAAACCATTTAGGAACGTTAATAGCCCTGTAAGCCTGATTCTTCTTTTGTTGTGTTCCAGTTGAGAACAAAACCTCATGCCTGCCAAGCCCCCACAAAGCCAACTCTGTTTCAATGTTTTTAGAAGTGGACTGAACTTCCCATCACGCCCTGAAATCACCATCAGCTGGTGCTGCCATGTCAGTGTACCCATCAGCTGCACGCAATGCTCACCCAGCCTATTCAGGGAAATAACCATTTGTACAGAACTGCGAGAGTGCACCAAACTCCCTAATTATTGGCAGTCACAGTCTGGCTGCCTCCCATGGCAGTGCCACACGATGGGCACAGGGGGGCCAAGAAGATGAAACTGAAAACAATTAAAAATGTAATTGCATGGCTCTCGTACCTGGGAACTGACCAAGGAAGGAGATCAGAGCAGGGCGAGGGGAGAAGCACACGGCGGGCTCCAGCTGCAGAATCCCTCTGCCAAAGGAAGCACACAGCAGCGGATGCTGCGCCCCAGGCTGAGCTCACAGCCCCATAACAGGCCACGTGCCCCCAGTGAGCCAAGGAGGGAAGCACGGCCCTGGTTTACAAGGCAGCCACTCCAGCCACCCAGATCCTTTCTGTGCCACTTCACAGCGCAATGCACCCACCCAAAGCTGTAGCCCTTCTCACTGCTAAGGACAAGGGATGATGGGAGGGACCTTGACCTGGTTGGCACAGCAGCTGCAGAGACCAATGCCCACATGGGTTCTGCAGTTCTCTGGAGAAACTGCCCAGAGAACTGACAGAGAGGGCAGGGGAAATCCATTTCCTGAGGCAGCAAAGATGTTCAGCTATGCTTTACTTTGTAAGATATACAAAATCCTCTGACAGCAACAATAGATGTTTTTTTATTACACGTGCCCTACACTCTGTAGACCAACACTACTGCCTTGCATACTGCCCTGTACTCAGCAACTGACCTGCCTGGGGACTTGAAGTTACTAATACTACATAATGCAGGAGGTTTCTAATACAGATTTTTATGTCTACAGAACTCTGAGAAATACTAATAATGTGAAGGGAAAATCCAACTGCCTGCTCTGATGGTTTGAAGCACAGTATAGATTAATTGCAGCTCTCCAGTGTTGAAAACCAACCCAAGAATACATAATCATCATAGATAACTGCTGAACAAAACAGCTGTTCAGGTCCTATTACATATATTTATAGCAGTGACAATTCAGAAAAAAAAGATACTGCTTTACAGAGAGTTAAAAAGTGATGCAATTTGCAACACACACACACACGCATTAAACAACCATAAAGCTTCCCTGCTGCATTGGCACGGTATTGTAATATATGTTGGCATTATGTCAGGAAAAGCAGTTTCCCAGACTCAGCCACATTAATGTTCATCCTAATGAACTCTCTGGAGGAACTGTCATAAATGACAGAATATCATAAAAGAGCTTCGCTTCCAATAAAGGCCAGAGATAGCATACACAATGATTATATTCAAGGGACAAGCTCTGATCTGTGATGTTCCGAGGCAAGGCAGTGATATTTCTGGTTTATCAGTTATTCATTGGGTTAAGCTTGTTCCTTTCATCTCTGCAGTAGCATTTGAAGTAGGAGTCACAGCAAAGAACTTTAAAGACGTCCTCTAAAGTTATTAGAAATAATAATTGAAATAGTTTTCGCCTGACAATAAAGTCAATGGCTGAAATTATTCAAGCTTTTAGAATCAGATAATGAACTAAGTTTCTTCCTGCTGGTAATCAGCTCATTTGGTTGCAAAGATCTTCTTAATAAATTCAGCTTGATTAACTCCAGCCTAGTTAAAGAGGGTTGCTGAAGGTTGTGCGCTTAATTTTTGAACAAAAAAAATGCACAGTTACTGGGAAAGAGGAAAAGATGAGATCACATTTTCACTGGGAACAGCTGGCATACCTGCTCTGAAATAAGCGAGGCTTTCTGAACAGTTAACATGGAGATGGGAAGGCTGTCACTGCTCCGCCTCCCCCAGTGGAAAGCTTTGGCTCCAAACCCATTCGTGGAGAGCAGCACTCCCTGGGCACGAGGAAACCCCACGCTGGGACATCAGGAGGAAGCTCTGATAGATGCCAGCAGCAGTTCGACCCACCCAGCTGAGCAGGGCCTGTCCACATCTGTCCCAGGAGTTACTGTCCAGAGAGCTGAATGCTGCAGCCCTGCTCTGGAGAATATCAGATATCCCTACGATGGGAATCACTGCTGCTTTACCCAGGGGAGAGCCATACAAACCACACGCGCATCTCAGAACTGACCACTCTGAAGCAGGCTGTCTCCAAGACCACGTGAGAGGCCTGTCTCTTCCAGCACACTCTTTGCTAAGTACTAGCACAGCAGCTGTGTCTGATACTTGCAACCTAATTACAGTTCTTATTACCTTCCTCCCATTGGATGTCACTGCAAAAAAAACTTAAACCAGCAAGTCCCTGATAAGCATAACAGAAATCACCAATGCCTCACAGGCTGTTTGCCTGCTTCACTTTGGAAACACAGGCATATACCTTCCTCATTTGTAATGTGTGTTATCTCAGGATGGTTGCATGTACTGCATTGGTCATTCCCCAGCAGCTGACTGCACAATGCAGCCTGAGCCTCTCCCAGCATCCCAACAGCAGCCACTGCTGCTCCACTCTGTGCTTCTGCCCCCTGAGATCACAGCGGTGCTCCCAACAAAAAAGCATAGCCAAGTTCTGCTTCGTGCTTTCCCTTCCACTTTTTCTTGAGAAAATGTTTACTGAAGATTAAAATGTGGCCAAAAACTCAAAGAAAAAAAGCACTTTCTTCAAGGGATCTGGCTACAACCCCCCGTGAGATAACCATGCCCACACACCTGATGTTGCACATAAAGGAGAACCACAGTAGCACGAAGCAAACAATTGCTGCAGAATCCAGAAAGCCAGCCTGCCTCCTGCGCACCCCTGCAGCGGCACAAGTTTATCTCTGCTCTTTGTTGTACTGCTAAGGTTGGGGAGGTCAAGGAAGAAAGCTTTGTAGGGCCCACCCTGCCTGGCAGAAATACCAGACTTGAAGAAACAGGATGAATTACGTTGTCACACCCAAGATATTTGAATGACTTTGTAATTAGTCCAAATCAGGCCCATCATCTCTTTTTGAAAAGAGCAATTCTATATAAATTGCAACTGCAGTCTGTTTTCCAAAGAAACAAATACTGAAGTGTAGGATGCAGCTTGCAGCCCCCACACAAATGTGTGTGACACAAACCCACAGCACAGGAAGAAGCAAACTTACACAGCAACTTCATCACTCCCCCGGCCAGCAGAGGACACAACGCCAGCTGTACTGTGCTTCACATCTACCAGCAGCCCTCTGCACCAGCACGTGCTGCTGGGATAACGTGGATTCATCCTCCTCTCTGAGCACCGGGACAACACAGGGCTGCTCCCTCACCTGCTGGGCTCTACCACAGCTCTCCAGGAATACAACCCCTCCTCTATTCTCGCTCTTTCTTTCTTTGCTTTCTTCTGCGACTCCTCCAAAGGAATACACAACACGTATTAATACCCCTCCTGCAACTTCAGAGCCCTTCAGCAAGCAGCAGCGTCCTCATTTAATGACCTGACTGCCTCTCATCCCAACAGCTTCAGCAGTTACAGTCTGATACTGCCAAAAGACGAGCGAGTCGCACAGCTTACCTGCCAGCTGCCACCCAGCGTCACAAGAGTCTCCACTACGCATCTAAAAACAATTAAAGAAGAATCAGTCAGCACCACTGCGATGCGAGGAACTCCTTGGCGCTCAGACATGCGGGTGACCCATCGCTGCCTTGCGGCACTCCTCGGCGCTCTGCTCCTCACCGCAAAGAAAGCCGCCACCAACGAGCACGTGGAAGGCCATGCCGTCTGGGCAGAGCGCCTCAACCCCCAACTAACAGCAGTTATTACAGCGCAGCCCCTCCTGGAGCAGCCAGGTCTGCTTCGGGACAAAGAAGTTCCGAGAGAGGAGAAGCGGGCGGTGCCCCATTGCAGGCGGTGCCCCCGGAGCTCCGAGCAGCTCCCCGCAGCGCCAGGCTGCACACGCTGCCACGTTACCCGCTCCGCAGCTGTTGGCCCCAAGCGCAGGAAGGCACGGAGCACGCGGTAATTAGAAACGTGATTTCCATCCTCTGCCTGAGCCTCGTGTGGGATTTGTGCTATTAAATAATGTAACGGCAGCAGGACAAGCACAACGAGAAGGTGTTACAAAAAGAGGAATGCTCACCCGTCCCCGAAGATCTAGGCTTACAGAAAAGCTCCACAAAAGAGAAATCTCCTGAAAGATACCCTTCCTCAGTGGCAGTCAGCCCTTAAACGAGGTCTAAGAGGAGCCAGGCTCCACCCCCTCCGGTCATACAGGTGAATTGCCTCCACTTGTGCTCCCAGAGCTGACTCGGTCCTTTCCCCAGGTGCTCCATCAGTGGTTCAGGCCATGACTCAGCAGTTCCCACACCAATACCACCACCTTTATGCAACAAGGCTGCTTTACTGAATAAAAGTATATCAGACACTGAAATCACAAAGCTTTGCACTCTTTACCCACGTAATGGGTCTCAGAAAACATTCTGGTGTAAGGACCAGAGGAAAAGCATCCTTCACTCTCTAGAAAATACCTTAAAAAGCAGATGTGAATGAAAATTTTGACACCTTTTAAATATTATACCTGCTTTGAATGAAGTAATTTTCTTATATATTTTTCTGCTTCAGTAATTAAGGTGACGCTTGTCATTTACCTGGTTTGTATATGTAAGTATTTTCCTACACCAAAATGTTAAATTCTCCTGTTACAGAGTGCCATTTATCAGCAAGTTTCCAAGGCCCAGGATGGAGCACCTCTCCTTGCTGTCCGAGCAAAGACAGTTTATTTTTTACCAGTTCTCTGTGGTGTTCTTAGTGGAGTTGGACCAGGAAAGCCCTCAGGTGAGCACAAAAAGGATCCTTCCCACATCCACTAAATGGCCTCCATGTTCAGAGAGAAAATGTTAGGAGAGAAAACTAATGTGATGAAAAGTAATTGGAAAGCTGCTAGAATGGGTTAGAATGATTGTCTTTGGGGAAAGTATCCGTTTACCAGGAAATAATGCAGCTCAATATCCTGGGGACCATGGAGTGCTGGGCACAGCGATGGCACGCGCTCCTGGGAGCGGCTCTGGGCTGACACAGCACTGAGCTCATGGGTGCGGGCTCCCCTGCACCGCGCTCCTCCGTCCTGCAGGCTGCCCAGCCACACAAAGGTACTTCCAGAGCCCTCTGAGCTGCTGTGAAAAGATCCCACAGGAAGGCCAGGCATTAGCAGCACTGTGCAATGGAACAATGCGAGCAAGGGATACTGGTGTAACTTCTGTGTCTGAATGATTACTGTGGCAATTTGCAGCTCTAAATTTAACCTTTGATGCCTACAGCCACCATGCCTCTGGTGTGGACCACCTCCCTGCTGCGCTCCTCCTGCAGCACAGCCCCCACAAAGGAGGGCTCCTCCCTCCTGCCCCGGCTCATTTGCAGTAATGTTATTCCAGGATTTCAGTATTGAAATGATTTGTTCTTTCAATGGATTGCACTGTTCTTAATACAAGCACAAACAAATACCTAAAATGTTGATACTGCAATATACACCCATCTCTCCTAGAGAACAACACGATACCAATTTCCTCCTTGGTTTTGTGATAGGCAGCATTGGCTGCCTCCAGTGCAAGTTCCCTACACCAATCACCACTTTGGCCTTGCTTAGATGTAGCGATGGAGACATCACTGTGAGAAGCAGCAGAAATGAATGAGCAGTTCCAGAAACAGCCGCAGCAAAGCAGCTGGAGCAAAGCCTGCAGGCTGAAAGCATCCAGCAGCACATACTGAGGCTCTGCATTCCTCACAGTTGTGTGTGATGAAAATTGTTTGCTGCATCTTTCAGAGGACAAAATTTGTTTTCCTCTCATTTGCATTCCCCACACAGACCTCACAAATTGCAGCAGGCTGAAGGTGACAGTGCTGCCCAAGATGATGCAATGAGGCTGGGGAGCTGAGCAGAGCTCACTGCCGGGTGCCGTTCCCACTGCTCTGGGTGCTCTGCTGCACAATGGCCATGGGTCTGAGCGCAGCACAGGGCTATGCTGTGCTGAGCAGCGCTGGGGCTCACCCCCAGTGCCCAGCTTCTGGGCACTTCAAACACCGTTATGTCCCAAAAGCTACTTTCAGGATTTGCCCCGTGCTCATGGATGCTGTGCTGCTGAGCAGCAGGACAGTGGGCTTGGCCAGAAGTCACCGTGGTGTCACAGCATGCGCAAATCTCTTGGCACCAGGAGTGCACGGGGAGGTAGCTGTGGCCCATGAAGCAGCAGGTTACATTGACACGAAGTACAAGTGAATATTGTCACATAAATAACAACCACGTGGCTCTATGGCTGCTGTTTTTTCCCCAGTGTTTTGAAGTTTTCACTTATCGTCACTATAAATGACTTCTTCCTGACCCTAACTCCCAATCAGAACTACCCATAGCAATATTCTGGCCACAGGCAGCTGCAATAAAATCGATCAGGATGGTGACACATAAAGATACAAGCAAATGAACATGATAAACTGCCAGGAACTGTGAGCAAGGAACACAGTGTTCTCTGTAACAGCGCCTGGCAGGGATGGTTATTCTGACTTTGTTCTTGCACAGACAATAGCTGCTCAAATCACCCAGGAAGCCAAAGCTCCCCCCAGCAGAACAGCAGCAAAACACAACGTGTGCCCGCAGACAGCACTGCCCCTGCGGCGGGGGGGAGGGGGGGCTCGGGGGCAATGCTGCGGGGCAGGGAGGGCAGGAAGCAAAATATATTTGCAGTGGGAGAATCTTACTGTTTCCCCTATGGTACGAAGTCGGGATTAAGGCTAACTAACAGAGACCACGATCAAAGTCATTGCCCCATGTGCAAATAAAGGCTGCCAGGGTGATGCCTGCCCTTAGGCAGCATGCGATTCAGACATCTACTTATTCTGGGCTGGGACCATCTGCACACAGGTGTTCAATAGTGAGCACAGGGGATCTCCCAGCGTCAGAGGAGTCCCAGCCAACCCACAGTGAACACAGGAGTGGATAGTGGGGGCTGCACAGCCAGCGCTCAGCAGCTGATGATCATCATGGAGAGAGGAGCGAGCAGATCATTATGCTGTTTGCATTAGGTGAGCTAATTACAGAGATGGAGGAAATTACAATCAGTGGAAAAATGAGGTAGCTGCTGTCTGGAAATGGAGAAACATCCTGTTGGCCACCACAGACACAGCAGGCATCTGATCAGCACTGGGATCATACGGGATGAAGCAGAACTGGCTTTTCATAGGAGGAAAGTAGAACAAAATAGAAACAGATAAGGCATGGAAGCTCTGGTGAGCCCTGAAAATGAAATAAAAGTACTCTGGATATGCTCCTACATGCTCCTAGCTTCCAGGAGATTGTGATCTTATTTTTCCTTCTACTTCTCATCATTATGCAGATCTTCAAATTAAAGCAACATCCATGAAGTTGCAGTTCTCCAGTGAATAGATATTTTTGTTTCCATTTGCTGGTGTGTTTGGAAGTCAGCCTGCAAAGATGTTCCTGCCAGCTGGGGAATCCCAGAGGACATGTTCCTTCCTCTGCTTTGCTGGCAACTGTGAGGACCAATTATAATGAATGACCTCTTTTCTCCCTCCCTCCTGCACCAGCTGGCTGCTGTACCCCTTCCCAACCTCTGCTTGCACCTGCCGCTAAAGCCAAATCTTACTTCCTAGATAAACAGACTTCTTTGGGCTTCTCAAGATAACGATTAATGGGAAAAAAAAACAAAAAACAAAAACACAACAGTACAAAGGAAGTATTTGCACGGCCTTCCCTCTTTTAAATGTTCTTAGTCTGTTGTTTAGAAGCTGCTGAAAAAAGCCCTTTTCCTGTCCGTTAATGCCAGGTCTGCACAGCGCTCAGCCAGCTGCTCTGAGCTCCATCAGATCACCTTCAAACGGGGAAGGGGCTCTGGGATTCCTCTGACAAACTGTTTTGCCGGAATGAAAACGGTCAGTCTTTAAAAACACGGGGGGAAAAAACCAACAACCAACCAGATTCCTCACTGTTTTTGATTGACTGTCTGTGCTAACCGAATTTGGGCAGTGCAGGACAGCCCAAAGCACCCCCAGCTGCCAGCAGAGCCATGAGCAGCTGTTCTGCAGATCTGTACCAGGCCGAGGCTCTCCCCCACCGTAACACCTTTCTCACATGAGGTTTTCTCCATTTTCAGTTGTTTTGGTTCAAGTGGGGACGGTAGGTTACTTAGCAACTGAAATTAAAGTTCGATTATTGCATTAATATTGATGCTATCATTGTCTGAATCACAGTTCCAGTAGGATGAATGATTTCACTTTTTTAAAATATTGATTTTGGAAAGATACCAATGCGTGGGCAACGGGGCTGAGTTCCCACTGTCACAGCAGTCAGCAGAGCTGCTGGGCAAAGCGGGGCAGGTGGAGAGCAGAACAGCAGCGGGAAGTCCTGGGATGGGGTTCCAGCAGTGCTACCCTCAGCTCAGTGCACGGGTTCAGTATGGCACAGAAACATCACTACATGTGAATGAACTGATGTCCTCCCGGCACAGATGTCTCCCGATGGCAAAGATCAATCAAGTTGTCACTCACATGCATTGCCACAACCCACAGGGTGAACGGGCTCACCTTTCAACTTTCTGAATGCTAAAAGCCTGTAGGAAATTAAGTCCTGATTTTCTCTTTTTCTTCCTTTACTAAATCCTGTCACACATTTCAGTTAAAATGTTCAAAACTGTCTTTTGGCAACAGCTTTTCACTAGCACTACAGTTCTCATCTTTCTCTGGGAGCTCTCCTGGCTTCATTGAGACTAATTCTGCAGACACAGGCTCCCAGCACATAGAGAACAAGGGAAATAGGATTTTGCTGTTAACACCAACTCCAACCTGGCCGTGGGCTCAGCAGCAGCACAGGGAAGATGGTGCTGAGCTGCTGTAACACCATGGAAAGCACAGCAATGACAGCAGAGTAGCAAGGTCCAAGGCTACAGCAAGTGAGGACTTGTTCAAATACAACAGCTGTGGACACAGAAACAAATAAAAGACTCTGCTTACCTTCAGGCCTCACATAGGCAGGGATCTCCAGCAAGATACTCTCACCTCCACTACCAACCCTTCAGGGAGGTCTGAGAAGGGGTGGATCTTGGCTCCAGCCCTCCTGGTCATTTGGGTACATTGCATGCAGCTGAGCTCCCCTGGGCTGGGCCTGCCTTCCCACCAGGTGCTCCATCACTGGTCAAAGCCCTGATTTAGCATTTCTGCTACAGCTGCCTTTGTTGGATGAATGCATCCCCCTCCCTCCGCCATGAACAAAAGGTGTTGTTAATTGGTAATGAATAAGCAGAAATTACCCGAGTCTCCCATGCTTACAACCGGTACCAGCAGCTTTTGTGTACAGAGTTTTAAATGACACAATGGCAATTGCAGGTTTTCTCTTGGCAGAATTCTGCATATCCTCATCTAAAATCTGCCCTGGTGCTCATGGGAGCGCAGCCCCTTCTGGAGCTCAGCCCTGCAGCCGTGGGACACCTCCAGGGTACAGACACAGAGCCAGGAGCCTTATTGGGGGTGCTGGATTAATGTCAGGAATAGAGAGCAGTCATGAATGTGGAGCTCCCTTTAAACAAAGACTGACTTGGAATACTTGCCACATAAAATGCAAAAAATAGGTTATATAAATAACATTCTGTGAAAATTTCTTTAATGGTTGCGCGTTGACATATCTTTAAGATCATAAACTCCACTCTTTTTAATGTTTTTGGTAAGACTTGTAATGAGAAAAGACAATTCTGAAGTCCTGACATTAATAAGTCTATTGTAGAAAGGTCACCTTCCCCTAAGAATGTCTTATTATCGGTGGAGCAGAATAGCTCTGAATATGTAATGACTTTTATCTGATGATTGCCCTGTATTCTCTTCTAAAGGAAGAAGGCTTCAGATGTTGAAAATTTACATACAAGCACTGAAGTGTTTGGCAGCAGAAAAACAAACCAGTTCAGAGAAATTAATTATAAGGCAGTTATAAAAGACGCATGAAAATTAACTTCTGATCTTCAGGCGTCTCCAGGAGGTACTGAAAGTCGCCACAGGACGGACTGACCCCGGGATGCAGCAGAGCAGCACTTGGCTGCGGGACCACGCGTGCTGTGCAGCTCCTGTTTCTGTACAACTGATCACAAAGGCTGTCTCTCATTTGCACTTTGCGTTTGGTGTAGAAACACCACCATTCACACGTAGCAGCATATAAAGGATTAGGGGGTGCACAGAGAAAACAGGAATGAATTTCAGTTATACCAAGAGCTGTGGTTAACTGCTGCATCCACAAACTGTACACAGAACCAGGGCAGACTGAGGGCCGCTGCCCCACGTTGCTCACAGGCTGCGGGAGATGAAAGGGAAGCCTGTGGCAGGGGCGCGGCCGGGCCGTGGGGAGCACAGCGTGCCTCGTGCCGCAGTCCGTGCCCGGCAGCAGCGCTGAGCTCGTGGTGCTGCTCCTTTCAGATGAGGTTTCCCCAGGAGAACCACGTGTTCTTACACAGCTACGCCAGAGTTTGTTTGTTGTTTTGAGTCATTAGATTACATTGCACCTAATTACTCCCACTCTACCACCAGTGAAGGTTTTCCAACAAACGCTGCCTCTGTTAGGAAACTGTTTTTATATACTGATGGTTTTATCTTAAGAAAGCTTTTCAAAGGCCGTATAAACAACATCATGCTCCATTTGTCAGGGCATACAGGGAAAAGTAAGTATATTTGTAATCCATTTTTTCAAGGAAAAAAAATGTTTTTCTAAGGGTGCTGTCTGGGACAACAGCTTTGCCTTATGGGAAGGCCATTTACGAGGGAACCCATTAAATGAGTTTTATCAGTGAGACGTCGTGATGCCAATCCACCAGTAATTCAAAGCAAACCATATGGGCAGAGTAAGAGGATGCTGCAGCACCGGACCCGAGCAAACACGGGTAGGTGGGTTTGTTCCCTTTCATCTCCTTACTCAGAAGCAATCAGTATGCTGTCAGCGGTACCAGCGGACCCAGCTAACCTAACCCTAACAACTCCCCTGGTCATTTCTGTTTATCCCAGCCACATGCACTTCCAAGCTCATTCAGGGATGAAGAACCAAGCGGCACAATTCACTGCCCAGAGAGGTGATGGCATCTCGTAATCGGGACTCCAGAACAAACATCCGGACACAACCAGGTCCAGCAGGCCCTGTGCCGGAGACGAAGGCTCTCTCAGCATTCCCCACCTCCCATCAGGATGGCCCTTTGGTCCTTTTCACACACCGAGATCTCAGAGAATGGAACAGTTTTGAGGTGTGAGTCTCAAAACTGAGTCAGAGAGGGGATGGAGAAGAACCCGAATGCCACGGGGCAGGAGGGGCAGCAACAGAGGATGTTTGAGTGAGAAGTTGCTAAGATTTAAACCAAAAACAGGACTGGGCTGAACAGGGAAGGAGAAGCAAGGACAAAGGCAATTCCGCCTGCAGTAAAACTGGGAGAAGATGTGACCCTCCTGCAGCTATGAATCAGATTAGCTGAAGTTGGGCTCTTTAGGTGCTTCCAAGCATGTCCTGTGCCATTTGCACCAATTACAGGGCTGCTGTCCAGCCTGCCTTCCCGATTGGAGCTTAATGTGAAACAGGAGGAGCCTTAATATCTTTCTATGAGGAAATGGGTATTTAATCTAATTTTTCCAAATCTTAATTGCATCCTTATTTTTCCTAATACTGAGCTGATCAGTGAGGCAGCTCAGATTTCACCCTGGCATTTCAGCACACCATAAAAAACAACAACAAAACCCACAGCAGACGCAGCAGCCGTTAGATAGGCTGTTCATTCACAGCAGCACAACTCAAATGCCACATATCACAGGGGTTCAGCAACCGAAGCTCTGTGGAGCAGGGCGGCCCGAGTAAGCAGAGGAACTGCCTCATCTGGGGCTCCTTTCTGTCTCACTGCATTGCATTGGAGCCGCTTTGCACTTTCTCCTTTCTCACCAGCGCATCTTTTCAGATGGAAAAAATCCTGTTAGAGCAGCTGCATCCCCAGAACAGTTAACTCATGAGTGAAGCAGTGACATCTAAGGTCACGGGCACTGCGGAGTTTGTGTTGAACTGAGCTCCCTCGTGTCTCCAGTAAAGAAGGAACAGCGACAGATTAAGACATTTTTATGGCTTCTATGAAAGCTGCTTCATTTTTCAACCTGCCATGGATGAAACACTTCCTTAATGCCTTTTATATCAAAGAAACAATTTCTTTATGTGCCATCATCCCATCTGCTTTCCATTCCCGATCTCTGTTCCCTTAGAAGGCAGAGCATCAATTGGTATTCAGTGAAGAAATTGTCATTACCTTTATTAATTATATCACATTATTCAGCACCCGAGATATGGGAATTACTGCTCTCCGTGCCACGCAAATAGATGCAGATCCCATCGGGAGAGACCAGAAGCACTGCTTGCCAGTGTCAGATGCCTTCTGTCAGCACTTCTGTGGTCGGAACTCTGCATTCGGAGGCACGTGCCATGGGCACACTCATTTTTTTGTGGGCAGAGAGTGGCAGAAGCACAAAGCCTGAGCAGCTTTCCTAACACAGCAGAGCTCGGGGCGGAACACGAGCACCTCACATTCCAGTGTCTGTTCATGTGATGGACTGCCTTTCTATTATTATTGTTTTTATAGCACCAGCCACCAACAGCACAAAACATCTCTAATTTCCAGCTTGTCAGCGTACAAAAACCAGTCCGCCTTTTAATATCTGTTGCCCTCCAGAAAAAAATCCCTCTTACCAACAATTTTGTACCGCATACACAGAAGACTCCCGCGCAGTTACCCGGGCTGTAACCTGCAGGATACAGCAGCACAACAAAAGTAACAAGGCTGACACTTGGTTGTGGAAGGACTCGGCCACCGGAGCTTCTCCCCACGAAGCTGCCAGCTCCAGCAGCTGCAGTTGGTGTGAGAAACCCCACAATGCATCAGAGCAAAATAAAAATCAAATAAAATAGTGCTGTTCTTCTGTCATTGCAGCCAGTTGTGTTTCAATCCCCCCCACATGTTTCCAAAGAACCTGTAAATAAGAGCCAACCCAATGATGTTTGATTTACCTTTACTCATTCAGGCCCCAAATATCAAGCACAGTATAATCTGTGCATCTGAAAACTGGGCTGGGGACTTCTCTGTGACTGCAGGAAAGGAGTGAGACAGAGGTCCCTGCAGCCTCACTGCACTGTGTCACAAGCACTGAATTTGGGCAGTGCAGAGAGCAGCAATGCAGCCTTAAGACCGACACACAGAGAGGGGGGATGCTGCTCTCTTTTGTCTCGTGTTCTACATATACATTAAGAGGAATAAACCTGGAGCAGGACATACCTGTGCAGCCCAATTCCCAACTGCACATTTTGGTTTTGAACCCAGAGATGAATGGACTGCAGTGGAGTGAATTGTTGTGATAACATTAAAAATTCAGAGGAACTCATTATCCTAAATTTAATCGCTCCTTCTGAAATTCTGTCAGGCTCATTATGTTGGTTCCCTTTCTGACATGGTTTAAGCTCCTCCAGAGGGCAGCTGTACTGTAGCAATAATAATGATTAAATTGCTGTCTAAAGCTTCGCTGGCCATCAGAAATAAGTAGAGTAAATTCACACTTGCAGCCACTTTTAAAGACAATTATTGTGCCATAATGGCAGAGCTTATGAGATGTCCTTCTGGAGTTCACAAAGCACAGACGCACTGAGAACGCAGCCCTGCTGGCACTGCCCACAGAACTGAACAAAACCTGGGCTTCCAGACATATAAACTGTCTGGAAAAGAGCTACAAGAAAAATGAAGTCTTCACAAGTTCACATGGAAGGCAGGAAGTATATTCAGTCACAGGTATGAAGATGGCAGTATTTTTTAGGTAGTCATACAGCACAGTGAGTGCACAGAGACAAGCTCTCGTAGCACAGCCCACGAGACCCCATTTAAGAAAACTTCTCAACACATACCACGTGCATCCTGTTTGCAACAAAGGGCCCCAGCATGCTGAGCCTGGCAGGACAAGCAATGCACGACGTGCCTGCTTTCAGGGTGTGTGTTAAACAGAGCTACACACAGGTTAATACCATCAATCAAATTTGTAATTAATTCCAGCAACTCATTAACAGTAGGAGTGAAATCACTGGAGCTTCACCACTTTATGAGCCCTACGGATGTGTGTCCATTTATGTGCTAAATCATGCCATGGCTTTGCTGTGCATGGTAACGGCTAATGCAGAGGTGCTGCCGACAAGCTGCACAGAACCAGAGCAGCATTCCAACTGAAGTTCCACTTCTGCACCCAGGAATTAACTGGGACACAATATACAAAGTCTGTGCTAACTTCTCCTTAAACTGTCATTTTTTCCACTCAGACTCAGCCAGGCTGCCCTTCAGCTGCCCTGGGAAGTCACTGTGAAAGGGCAAAGATCTGAGCTGCACCCGGGACACACCACGCACTTGGTGCTTTGAAGCGCCGGGGACATCCCAGCGTGCCTTGCTAAATAACACACACTGCAGTGAAAAGTTACTCTGAATTATTATTAACAAGCACTGTACTGTTTTAATTGGCCCCCTGATGAATTCTGGCCAAAGAGTGGGGACAATAAATTGCCTCCCTCTGTGAAATTTCTGTTTTGACTTTAATGATAAAAAAAGGCCGCAGACGACACGAGAAGCACCAAACGCACTGTGCTCCCTCAGAGCTGTGGTGAGCACACGGGGTGCTCTGCTGGGAGCTCCGTGATGCCCCATCCATTGCAGCACACAGGGCTGGGCCACCCAAAGCCCCAAAGCCCTGCATCATCCCGTGTCTGAAAGGAAGGCCTCATTAACTCACATGTTTCTGACATCCACAGTTTAGATGAAAATATTCAGCCTCAAATGTCACCCCCCATAAATACAAGGCAAAACAAAACAAAAACCCCACAATGCTGCCTTACTGTGCCTCACCAAACAGCAGCGCTCACTTGTAGCCAGAGAGAGTGAGAAGGGCTGCCTGCACTTCTGCGCCTGTCCCTCCCCTCCTCAGTGTCCTCAGGGGCCTCAGCTCTGCGCAGCCCGGGCTGCTCCGTGCTCAGCATGGGAACCACACACATCTCAGCTGGGGTGGAAGTGATGCCAAAGGATGATTTGCCAGGGCCATCCTCACATGCTGGCTCCATAACTGCAGTAAAAGCTGGACTTCATTTGGTTATATTAAAATTGCACTGACTTGTGTAATACCTGGCAACTAGGTCAGAACTTGTGCTGCAGCTACAGAAAGGAATATAACCGTAAGTCATGTAAATATCCTCAGCCCAGTCAGCAGCACAGGGATGTACGGCGCATTTCTCATTTTAAGGACAAAGCACATTCCCAATTAGTGCTTAAAAGGAAGCTTGACTCTTTGATTCATCAACTGAAACAAATTGGAGGACTTCTGCAGAAAAAAGAAAAAAAAGAAATAACAAAAAAACCCCATCCCATAACATAATACCAAGGGTTAGAAACAAGGAGAGGGGAAAGAGGATACAGGAGGACACAACAGAACACTGCAGCACCACGCAATTATGGTCCCAGTGGAACTGCATCATTTCTGAAAGTTAAGCTTATACATAAAGATATTCAGGAGAGTAATGAAGACACAGGGCAGCCACATCCCAGGGGCTTCGCACGTGTAAGGACAAGATGATTCACTCCTTAATAAGGGCTTCTTATTATTTGGGATTAGGAAATGGTTCTGCGTAACTCATTCATACTTTCACATCATATTTGCTTTCAGGGGGAGACTTTTGAACTGCCTCATCGCCATCTTGCTGCTCTAAGATGATCCTGTTGTGTTTTCTGCCTTTTTCTCCCTTCTAATTCTTATTTATTCATTCCCTATATCCTTTAAATACGGGGAACAAAATGCCCTGAATCTTAAAATCCCCTTCATTCTGAATCCCCTGAAATAATTTTGTCTTAGGGAAAAGCATGAGGATGCTCATGTATTTGTTCCCCCCAGCAGCGTTCTGCTCAGAGACCTGGAGGAAAACTCCAGTTCCAGCACGGTCTGTTAACCCAACACCTGCTGGATGTTTGGACAGAACGTACTGTCACACCTGTCCCATAAGCTGTGCTACAGAGCTAACCGCAGGCTGCCAGCAACTCTGTGGGTGGGACACAGCCACACGGCCCCCAGCGGCCCTGACACAGCACAGCAGCGAAGTGCAGCCCTTTCCCCTTGTAACGCTTCCATCTTCTGAACAGAACTGCTCCTACACAGCACTGCATAAATTCTTCCCATTTCCAAAGGTGCATTGCATTGGGCTACATCACTTGGAAGATAATGCGGCACAAAAGAGTCAAGTCCTCCTGAAGAAAGCAATAACTGAGCCAAATCAGCTCCAAGCAGGCTCCATCCACGCTGTTGCCACCCCCTATTCATCATGAACAATGAGCACTGGCATTGAGATTCCACGCTGGTTTCATAAACAGAGTGCTGCCTTTTTAGTATGTCACATTTAGGCAGGAGAACAGATTCTGGCTATAAAAAGTATCCTTGGAACCTGTTTTTATAGTTTTTACTTGAAAAATTTCTAAACAGTTTTCTCATCATGGATGTTAAACAACTCCAGCCTCAGAAGCATCGTAACCCCCTGCAAACGCGCTGACTTCTGCAGAGCATAACCGCGAGGCTCACATGTGGGTCGCAGCCTAACGAGTTCACAAACAATGCAGCCCCCACACAGAAGGGGAATCAATGCTAATTATGATGAGGAATCCCAGTGTCTCTTGGTGCAGCTGTGGTGATGCCCACCTGCACACACCAACCTCTCACATTCTGATTTTAAGGTTAACACCAGGCACAGCACCGTGATGTGAAACGTGTCCTCCTGCCCCCAGATCTGCACTGACAGAGATCAGCCAGCAACAGCTGGTGGTGGGGAAACATCCCATCCTCCCTGCAACAAAAGGAAATGCAGCTTCAGCTGCTCTCAGCCATGCCAGATGCATTCTGGATTTAAAAGAATGTCAAAACCATTCACTGCAATTCTCAGGTGCAAGCAGAAGAGTCCTAATGGGGAGCGGCTCTGTGCTTCAATCCCATTCCTGCTTCCTGAGGAGCAGTTTGAGGCTGGAACTGGTCAGAGAGGAAAATGGTACTCCTGCAGACATCTTTTAATTGCAGAATTATGTTCATTGCCAGCCTTTGAGGCTGTTTCCACCACAGATGTATCTGACATGAGTTCGAGTATTACATACTGCTACCCTTATTTCTGTAACATACCACTGAGACAAAGGAGTGCCCTGCAACCAGAGCCAGCACCGAAGGAAGATCCTGCAGCGCTGTGACAAGGTCACACGTGGGGCCATCATGCTTCTGTGCAGGTCAGCTCAGCTACAGGTAAGAAACACAGCACAGAGCTAGCACAGAGCTTCCTGTGCTGCAGCCAGATGTACAGCCTGGTGTGGACAGGTGTGCCAGGCTGCCTGACATGGGTGGGGAGCCTGATCCCCATGTCCTGAGCCCCAGTGCCACATGCAGGAGGTACCCGGGTATCACTGCCCACCTCATGCCAGCAGGTGCCTGAGTATCACGTCCTGCCCAATGCCAGCAGGTACTCAGTATGCCCAGCCCACTGCCAGCTGTGGGCACATCCCATTCTGGCTGGGGTGAGGTGGGTGCCTGCCGGCCCCTCGCACTGGTCCAGCAGCCCGCATGCAGCACTCAGCACTCTGCACTGGAGCTGCTGCTCTGCCTGCCCTGCCGAGCTCTGCAGACACCTTCTGTGCAAGTGCCTCATTACCCCTCACACAGGAATGTGCTGCTGGAGCTGCCAGAGAAACAGTGCAAGGGGTGGAGAGGTGTATAAAATGCTCCGCTGGTGGATTTAATGCTGAGCGGTAAAACGTTTTATCCATTCTGGAGGACAATGTTTAAACAGATGCTATTAGTGGTTGTATTTCAAAAGTCAACATGGCTAAATAAATCTAACATTTACTTCTACTAAAAATGCTATGAGCCCAAGCCCTTTTTTTTCTTTAGGTGTTCAATTAAGAAAGAACACAGAGATCTCTCCCAGAGTTAAGATTGTAGTGATCAGGAAAGCTTTTTGGTTAAGCATTCATCCCATTGTGTAAAGAAACAAACTGATTATTGTTAAATAACTCATATCTCAGGAGCAGTATTAAAAATGATCCAAATGGAACTAAAAGCATCTTAAATACAATTTCTTGTCAGATTACATGTGAATTGCTCTGATGACTGAAGAGTTCCTAAAAGGACCTCACGTGTGGCCCTGGAAGGCCTGGCTCCAGCTCTGAGCAGAGCACCATTTCATCTAATCGTTGCTTACCTCAAGCAAGCCCTCTGAGCTACACAACTACGTGCACTTCTCTCTGATTTATTACAGCAGTGCTGATGTTTTGAAGACCTTTATCCGTCTGAGAAGCAGACGGAAACCAGTCATCACCCGGGACGTGGGGGAGGCATGGAGCGAGTGCTGGCTGTGTGTTCAGGCTGGGAAAAGACCCTCTGAGTGTCACCTCCTCACCCAGGAACACAGATGTCCTTAGTGATTTTTGGAGAATGAGTATGTGTGGGAGGGGGAGGAGACAGGAGGGAGTCGGTCTTATCGCTGCTACTACAATGCTGAATTAAGACAACCACCCGTCCATCATCGCCTTCCAAACCCTCTTTGCTTTTCAAAGACAACTGACATCTCACAGCCTCCTGCTGCCCATCTCACTAAAATATTAAAATATCAATGAGTCCAACGTTCAGGTGGCTGCAACCATCCAGAGCAGGGAGTCCGCAGCACGGAGATAACACTGTGACTTCATTTTGTTGGTAACATTGCTGGATTCCCCATCCCCTGCTCTGTGACATCCCGTTCTAAAGGCCAGACTGAAATTTACAACAGCAGCACCAACCTCTGGTGCTTGCAGGGGCAGGAGGAGTGCCACTGTGTTGAAGGAACTTTACAGCGTGTGGAACGACCACTAGAACCTGGAAAACCTGCTTTGGCATTGGAATGCCAAGCAGAGTCCTTGGTGCTCCAAGCAGGAGGGTCTGTACTCCATTAAACAAGCCAAATCCATCCACAGCAGTTTAACGGGTATGAGGATTTGTGCCCTTCTCTGCATACACAATTTGGAAAGTTCCTAATTTCCTAACCAAGAGATCAGAACACAGAGGCCTTCCTCCTTCTACGTGTTACCTGCACCATAAAGTACAACTAAGTTTGTGGAAGATGTCCAAGTATCGGTGCCATACAAATCCTTAGGCTGGGTACAAACCAATTACCAACAAGGCAGGCTGTGGGCCGGGGGCTGAGCAGGTGTGCCACGGCAGCCTGGGTTCAGAGTGTGCTCCTGCCTGCCGCTGTCGGCCCCGCTGACCTGTGGGGATGGGATGTGGCCCTTCGCCCCACAGAGGAGACCTGCTCAGTGAAGAGCAGAGGCAGCACAACCGCAGGCGCTGTGGGAACTGCTTGCAGCTTCCTTCCGCTCAGAGCGAAGTTCAGCGATGCCAACATTGAAGCCCTGAGGAGATGAGGATAAAAGGGCTCTGCTCCCAGGCGTGACACTGCCCGCCTTTGTGGGACAGATGTGAGGGAAGAGAACTGAGGAGAAAGCAAAGCTGGGGCTGAAAGACTTTTTTTCTTTAAAAAGAAAGAACAAAATGAATATGATCCTGAAAGAACAACTGTTCCTTTCAAAGCTGTTAGTTTAGGAAGCTCGCTGTAGAAGGGAACATTTCTGATTTGTGGCTGCTGGTTTCCAAGCAACAGCTGAGCCCAGCTCCACTGCCGGCAGCCTGCGCTCCCAGCCAGGCTGCGCCGACAGCACCGCGGGGCTCCGAAAGTGACGACAGAAACGTGGCTGCTGCCCCGCACAGGGCAGGGGTTGGCAGGGGACCTGGGCAAAGGAAAACCTGAAATAACCCAACAGAACAGAACTGCAACAGCAGAGCTCTAGTTTATGTGAGGGTATCTAAGAGCATAATTCAACGTGAGTTACCCAAACAGTTCTCAATTAAAGAGTTCTCATATCGTTTGGGTACACTGAAGTTATGCGCAGGTCCAGGAAAATGGTGTTGTGGACAACTGAGAAAAGGTTTCTCTGCAGTTCCCTAAGGAGTGCTCCTCTATTTCATGCTGTTAACTGTCACTAACTGCGCTGTTCTTACTTCCTTACATAGATCCATTGTGCTCTTTGCAAACCACCAGGCAACCACGCAAACACAGAAGCCTGTTTTGCGCACCGCTGATGCCTGCTGGTTCTGCTGATCACCTCCAGCTCCCTCTCTCTCTACCACCTGCCCTCTCACACCTCTTCATGACACCGCCCCTCATCCTTCCTTTGTGATCCTTGACTCTCTGGATCCATCTCTGATGCTTTGCCACAGTTGTTGCTTGTGATGCACTCAAAACTGGAGGGAAGGGACAGCTTTTGCCACAGAAAACCTAACTGGCCAACTCAATAACCTAATTCATGGGCACCAATGACAGCAGACATTGCTGTGACTCAGTGACGTCTCCCTTCAAAGCTGGAGAAAGGCAGTGGTAGCAGTAAGGCCAGGCTGCAAAGCACATCGCATTGCATCCCGATACCCTGACTTCATTTAATGTCTGAATCAGTGCGATCGTGGATGTGCTGGGCACTCAGGGCTCACTAATTGCTGCTGCCACTTCCTGATAATGAATCACTGAGTCCAATGCTTTTCTCTACAGAATCTGCAGAGGCTACAAAGGCTTCTGAGAGGCACTGATGGTGTTTATGATACAGGCAGACATTCAGGCATTCAAATGTTTATTACTCAGGTGACTTTCTATATACTCAAGTTTACTATCGTCCACTAAAAATAAAGAAGCAGCTATTACTTACACCTGTCAGAAGCCTGAGCCTTCAGGCAGTAACAGAAGCAGCTCATTTGATGGAAGCTATGAGCTCCTCCAATAGAGCCTCCACTGAAGTGTAGCCCTGGGTCTGAGCAGGGGAGCAACCCCTGCAGAGCAAACAGAGCAGAGCAGAGCAGGGTCTGCCCTATCCCGGTCGCAGCACAGAGTGCTGGTGGAGCTGCAGGCACTGTGGCCTTCCTTCTCCTCTGCAAAGAGCTGCATGTAAAAGATAATACAGGTTGAGAACATCAAAAGGCAGCAGCAGGAAAACATCAGGACTTTAAGCTGAATGTGTTTTCTGAGGCTGGAAACCACTCACAGAGGAAGGACAAAGACAGCAAGCTGCTCCGGGCAGGGACCGTGCCTCTCCCTGAGCCCAGCACAAAGGGACCCTCCGGTTGGACACACAATGCCAGGAAGGAACAGACATTCCAGTTACCTTTGAAGGCACTCAAACAGCAGGAAGCCCTCAGCTCCACGTGCTGTGATTGCCAACATGCTGTTTTCCCCATTCCGTGTGCAGTCACCAAGGTTGGTGCCCACCTGCCCGATGCTTGTGCTCCCTCAGGCCGTGCTCCCCCAGGCCAGGCTCCCTGCAGCCGGGCTGCCCACCTTCACCGCTCCCTGCTCCGTTCCTCAGCCTGCACACAGTGTGACACGTGGCTCTGCTGTACCTGAGGCAGCCTCCTGTAACGAGCGCTGTTAGTCCCCAGATCACAGTCAAATCACCTCAGAGACTATGGGTTCATAGAACAGTATGTTTTCCAAACACATATTGTAAAGAACAATCCATTACCAAACCAGAAGCACTGCTATGTTATTTGAGTCTGAATCTCTGAGTAGTGCTTTTAGCAAATTTACTTTTCTCAGACACTTAAAAATAATTCCTTTACATCACCATCATATGTTTAAGGTCAGTTCAAACGATCCCCGCTATTTAGTTGCTTTTGCATGAAGCTGAAAGCACAAAGACTGGCAGAGATCAGCTAAATGTTCATTTTTGCTGCAAAACTAGCCATAAATTCTCTCCCAGAAGTCACTGTCGCGTGGCTCTGTTCTTCACATCGGACCTGTGCCGATCCCCCGATCCTCCCCTCTGCACTGACAGCACTGCGCTGTCTTGTTCCCTGCCACTGCTGCAGAAAAGCCACATCACCACCTCGGCTCTGTTACACCAGTTGTGTTTCTCTTCCCAGGGATGGCAGCCACACCAGCACCATTGCCGTGTGCAGCAGGATGTGCAATTGCCATCTGTGCGGTTGGCACTTCTTCAAAAAATAGTTAAATATCTGTGGAACTTACATGAACGTAAATGAAACATGACAAAAACTGTAACAAAACATAATATGTGCCTGCAGTAAGGGAAGAGCAACAAGTTCACAGTGTGACACAATCCCCCCTCCTCATTTCAGAAGCTTGCCATCAGCCTGCCAGGGCCGCCTCGCAGCCACCTGCTTCAAAGCAAGCTTGCTGCTGAACCATTCACGAGGGCAAACGTTCCCCACGTCCAGCTGAACCAAGCCAGCCCCACATTCCTGTGCTACTGCTCTGGGTGATCCGCCAGGCAGAGATGAGCTGCACAGCTCACCCACGTGTGCAGAGCCACCACCGCTTTGTTTACTTGGAAGCTTCCCCTCGCTGCTTTGTGTGATGTCCTGTCCAAACTGTGAAACAAAGCAGCAGTGACCTCTAGGGCAGCAACACTGGCCAAAATTCATCACATCTGCATGTTCTTTCACAGCACACTTCAGCCTTTAACCGGCAGTTGAGCAGCAACGGCAGCAGCTGTAGTTACAGCAATCCTCACTGAAGCAGAAAGTCCACCTTCACATTTCAAATTCCTTCAGAATTTGGAAAATTAATGCAACTCTTCCTTACTAAATCTCCCATATTTGCAGCACATTTCACCTCCACTCAGACACTAGAAATGTATTCCAAACCCTCACATATGTTCTCCTTTTTGTTCTGCTCATTTATCTTCCAAAGGATCTTCCCTTCAAGCACGTTATTAGGCACAGCGTCTGTCCTTCCACAGCCCCGCAGTGCAGAGCTGTGCCCCCCAGCAGCAGCAGAGGGAACTCCAGAGCAGAGGGCTGCAGCAGATCTGCGCTGCGCCCTCCTGCACTGCACCATGTGGAGCCATGCTGCGTCCCCCAGAGCTGCATGCACAGGACATCCAACACGCTGCAGCTGGGCTCTTTGTAAATCTCACTGCTGCTATACAGATGAGCACCATTCTAGCATCTGCCTTTCTCTCCACAGCTAAAGCAAATTCAGGGGGATGCCCGAGGAAACTGGGATTCATCACCGATCTGCTGAGTCCTCACCAAATACTGCGCACAGCAGCTGAAACACCAGCAGCTCCAAAACCATACGGATGTTCGCCAGTAGGTGTACTTGACTCGATAGTTTTCCCTACACTAAGCATCATATGACATTGATACTATGAAATCAACAACTCCGAAAAAAGAACAGTGTTGTCAACCACCGCACTCAGTGGCTGCTTTGCTCAGTCATTTCATGAAATAATTGAGGATTATAGGTAAGCATCACATGTAGAGTCTAACCCCCGACTATTCAGGGTAATAAAAAGGACACGATAACCACTTTTCACATTACTTTTATTTATGAAACCACACAGTCTTTCAGATCATTTCTTGAAACCACACCAACAAAAACCCATCCGTGAGCTCTGTACCCGTACAGCTGAGGCTGTTTCCTGAAGTGACTGAAAGTTGGAGCTATTCAGCACAGGAACTGCTTCCACAACAGGGTTCTAAAAGCAGTGCCACTCACTGCAGAATTTCCGTGCTGTATTTTGTGCAGCAAACAAGCAGAGGCATCAAGCAGAGAAACAGTGCTCAGGATTTTACTCAGCTGCAGAGTGTTTCCAACTGCCACTCATTCCACCAAATGACTGATTTCACACCATGACCATAACACAGACGTACTTTATTTTCCTAATTTTTGCCCCCTTTGCTGTACGGTTGTTAAACATTTTTTTTTCCACATGTGCAAACTGCCCAGCTTTTAATGTTTCCTTTTCTTTGCCCATTTTCACAGTACTTTTGCCATACAAGCCATCAAATAATCTATCACATTCAGGATCCGATCCGTTTCCCTTGTAATTTAACAAGGGCTGCAGCAGCACTCACATGGGCCTCATCACAGTTCTCACAGACAATAGGATGCCAGAGATGAGAAGACAATAACACAGCCATGTCCTGCAGCTCCGGGTCTGAGAACTCGTGACACAGCCAATCCCTTCATAGCAAACGCTGCACTGTGCCTTTTCCCACACAGCACCCCGTACCTCTCTGCTCTGCACCGCTGCACCATAACGAATGCCCACGGATGCTGAAGGCCATTATTCACAATTACCCCAACGCCTGGCGTGCCCCTCACTGCTCACTCTTTACAGAGACTTTGCACCACCACACTCACAGCTGCACTAACACAGACTGGAGCTCCTCCCGGGGAGCAATGGGTGCCCAGGCAGCATCCCGCAGCTCACAGGGCTCAGCTGCAGGTGGTGCGGGGCAGCACCGGGGGGCACAGAGCTCCCCCAGCACTGCGCGTGTCACAGCCCTGCCCTCCCTGCCCTCCCTGCAGATGCTGAGAAGCGGCACTGGTTTGGGTCTCGAACAAACCAGCAGAACACGAACAGCTCTATGAACTGAGCTGAAGGACAGCTGGCTGCTGCTGCCTGGGACACGAGTCGTACTGCTGACAGATCCGGGGGCTGGGAAATTCTCAGCATCACTTCTTCCACATTGATTGTTCTGAACTTCATTTCCCGCCGCTGCTTCACCTGGGCAGATTCCTGTAATCCTACTGATTTAGGCCCCAACCTAGCAGAACATTTAAAAATGTCATTAAACATTTGATTAATTTCAGTAAAATTAATTTCCAACTTGCAGCCTTCAAGCCGTACACACACACACACTTAACGGCTGGATGGGCTGCAGATGCACAACCTACTGAGTGAGAGAACATCTCCAGACATCGGCGTGTTAAAATTCCAACCCGTGTCCAGGTTCTTGGTTACTCACAACTCCAAATCCGCTGCACAGCTGCAGCCCTACCAACACATTCAGCCCCAGAAAATGTTTGCTAAGAGCAAAAGTGTATTTAGCTGTTCATTTCCGCATCTTATCGAGTCTGAAGGATCGTCAGATTTATATGAACACTGTAACAGCTTGAAACCCTTTATGTTTCCTTCTTCAATTTCTGCACGGCAGCTACTGCAAACCAGCTCCCAGGCTCTTCTGCCCGCAATAAGGGGTTTCTCTGCAGACAAAAGCAATCCCCCNCAGCACAGCATGTGGAGCACCACGGTGCCTGTCTCACCCTGGCCTGCTGGCAGACCTCACGCTGTACTCTCAGGGTTCGGGCAGCACCGCAGAGGGCTGCTCACACGGGGCACACGCAGGTTGGTCCACAAAGAGCCCTCCTCCTGCGTGCAGCACTCCCCAGGTGGGGATGTGCACACTGCTCCTGACAGCTGTGAGCAGGGCCGGCACATGGGAGCACGGCAGGCAGCACAGGCTGGTGGCCCCTGCATGCATGGTTTCGTGTTTGCTTGTTTAACAAAAGAGGAGTTAGGTAATTAAAAAAAAAATACATGTTTCCTGAAAGTTAACATGAAAAGTGTCAGTGGTCTCACTGTGGCTTTACCAGAAATCCTGGGGATCAGCTTCATTTTGATGGGAAGAAGTGGGAGAGTTAGTACACAGGAATATATAAAAGCCAAATTATGCTCTAAATCAGATGACTGGGGGGGGGGCCTTGGGAAGGGATGGGGAAGAGTCCTGTTCCCTGTGGTTTGTACAAACCCTCAGAGAGCCTGGCAGCTGCAGACCTGTGGACCTGGTGGGGCCCACAAAGGGCTGCCATGGCCTCTCCACCACTGATGTGCCCACAGCACCAGCCTTGAGCGCGGCTCCGCGGCGCGGGGTCAGCGCGCAGCGCGGCGCGGATCGGCCGCCTCCGGGAGCGGCGCCGCGGCTCTCAGTGATACCCGCCGGGTCGGCCGAGACCGCGCCTCACCGTAACGGGGGTTCCCTGACCGCGGAGCGCAGGTGAGGTTTCTCCTCGTTTCCTTACACAGCCGCGTTGGCCGCTTCTGCAGGCTGCTCGTCAGCCGGCCTCGAGGCGAGTAATTACCGGGCAACTTTTTGCAGACGCCGGGGCATTGCCATCCGCTGCAGCTTCCGTGGCTGCTGCTCCCGGTGCGTTTCCTGAACGCCGTTTCCTGCCGAGATGCCCTTTTCTGAGCATCCACAAAATACTGGAAAGTAGGAAGGGATGCGGTGTGTGTGTGGCGAGGCAGGCGGGAGGCTCTGCTTTCCTGGACGGTTTCTGAAGCGTCACCGTGCCGGCTACAGACCAACGGTGTGCAGTGGGTGGATGCCGCAGGGATTGGGATTGAGGGTTTTATGAAAGACGCCGTTTAAATGCAGTGATGTAGTTACAGATCTGCGTGGTGTTTTAATTCCAGCAGATTACGGAGCACACAGGAAAATATCTCCAGCTATGGTGGGATGAGATAAAAATCAGTCTATGGTACATTGTCCACAACAAGCTTTTGGAAAACTTAACCCCACAGCCACAGAACCGCAGTGCTGGCGACTGTTTTGTTGGTTGGTTGGTTTCTTCTTGAAATCGCACGTACTGCATCATTTGCAGAGTGTTTCAGTTCTGAGTATCAGGGATGCACGTAATGCACCTACAGTATATCACTGAGCAAAATGCTTTCTAGGGTCAAGAATACTGTTTGCTAATAGGGTGTAGATTATCTGAATAGTGACAGAGGACTGTATGCACTTGCAGCTGTCTCTTGAGTACATGTCCCTCTGTGGAACAGGATGCATACACGTAGATATGTGTACCTACATGTAAAATGTGGGTGTGTTTGCACGTATGTTTGCTTCTTTTCCCCACCGGCACAGAACCACAGCCTGGTTGTTTCTGTCACTGAGATGGGCAGGAGCTCCAGAGCAGCACCAGGCAGCCGCTGTGCCTTCTGCTCCCAGATGCCACTGAGCACTTCCCAAGTCTATCTGACAACAAATGCTCCCGGACCAGCTGCCTCCTGCAGGCTGCTCTGCAGCCCTCTCCAGAGGCTGCTGTGCCTCCGACAGCACTGTTTTCCAGCTTTCCACCTACCCGTGCTAGCAAATTGGTCTTAAGCAAGTGGCACATCTGGTGAGAGAGCTGCAGCAACCGAATGCACTCGAGTGCTGGCAGCCCCCATGCTCACACTGCAGCTCTGCTCTGTGGCATCACCTTCCACTTCTGAAGCCAAATTATTATCAGCTGCGAAACAGGCCCTGTTGGCTTCTGCGCACAGTGAATAATATGCAAGCATGTGTCTTTTTAACTTCATGTGACTTCAGTTTACACATTACACCATTTCCCCATCTCCCTGCCATCCTTGCATAAAGATTTCTTTTTTTCTGCCTGATCACCACCATAATTCAACAGCTTTAACACCATATCACTATCAAAGTTAATTTCACAATCCGATACGTCCTGCAGCAAGCACACTTCTTGCTAGAAGGAAGGGAGGAAGGAGCAAACTTGGGAAACCCTCCTGCGCTGCCCATTTGCCAGCACAGCATGTGGAGCACCACGGTGCCTGTCTCACCCTGGCCTGCTGGCAGACCTCACGCTGTACTCTCAGGGTTCGGGCAGCACCGCAGAGGGCTGCTCACACGGGGCACACGCAGGTTGGTCCACAAAGAGCCCTCCTCCTGCGTGCAGCACTCCCCAGGTGGGGATGTGCACACTGCTCCTGACAGCTGTGAGCAGGGCCGGCACATGGGAGCACGGCAGGCAGCACAGGCTGGTGGCCCCTGCATGCATGGTTTCGTGTTTGCTTGTTTAACAAAAGAGGAGTTAGGTAATTAAAAAAAAAATACATGTTTCCTGAAAGTTAACATGAAAAGTGTCAGTGGTCTCACTGTGGCTTTACCAGAAATCCTGGGGATCAGCTTCATTTTGATGGGAAGAAGTGGGAGAGTTAGTACACAGGAATATATAAAAGCCAAATTATGCTCTAAATCAGATGACTGGGGGGGGGGCCTTGGGAAGGGATGGGGAAGAGTCCTGTTCCCTGTGGTTTGTACAAACCCTCAGAGAGCCTGGCAGCTGCAGACCTGTGGACCTGGTGGGGCCCACAAAGGGCTGCCATGGCCTCTCCACCACTGATGTGCCCACAGCACCAGCCTTGGGGCCAGGGAAGAACTGCCACAAGGGCTCTCCTCCTGCACAGATGGAGGGCAGGGATGGGAAGGGTACAGCATAGCCCAGGCAGGATGGGGCCACAGAACTGCTGGCAGTGCCTGACCCTCAGAGGGAGCACAGAGACCCTGCACGTGCAGTGTCCTTTTTTGTGACCCCAAAAGTGACTTCCCCACAGTGCTGGGTGGCCACATCCCTACACTCTAATTTTCAAGCTAAAGAAGTGCTCTTAAGGCTCAGCCTGGTTCCATTTGCCCCAGTTGTGCAAAATGGGCCACAAGCCTTGAGCTTGCTCAGCCCCGCACCCTCTGGCACAGGCTGGGGCTGGCAGTGCCCATGGCAGTGCAGTTCCTCCGCTGCTGCTGCCCTGAGCCTCCAGGGAAGGGCGGGTGGTGCTTATCTGAGCCTTGGAGCCGCCAGGAGGGTCAGCGGTCAGCTCCTGTTCCTCACACCTCATCTCACTGCTTGCATAAATTTCTAAGTTACATTGTCAAGTTAGTGAGAGGATGCCCCATGGCACTTTCTAAACAAGCCAGAAAAAGTACCAATGGATCTAAGCCAAAATCCATCAGCATCAACCTGTATCTCGATCTGAGTGGGTTTTGGCTTAAGACAGAAGAGCAGCAGGATGTCCTCTAATCCTTACTTGCAGCACATGCTGCTTTACATGTGAAAAGCCTTCATCCAGATCTTTGTTTTTCTCTCATACCCTATGATTTGGAAACTGGGAGAATGTGGCCTTCCTCTACTGATTCCACTTGAGGTACAAGATGCTTTTAGTCTTAGTGACCCGTAAACTATTGACAGGACCCCAACTCTAGACTTGCAGCTTCCCGAATGCTTCTTTCTGCCCCACATCCATGCACTGGCACAGCACTCTGTTGTCTTGACAGCCCAAATAGAGCGTCTGGGAAATGGCAGATGAGATTATGGCTTGTTGCCTTCCGCTTGGATATGCAGGACAAATGTGGAAAAGGGATGGATTTTTTTTCTAAAAATAGTATTCACGAGTCCCACTGCCTTCAGTTTGCAGTGGAAAACTGATTCTTGCTTCTGTGCCAAGAACTCTGAATTTGCAAAATCCTGCTGGTCTTTAAACAAGATTTGCTATTGAAGCGCTGCAGCCTTCAATGCGGAATTGACCTGAGCTCCTTCACTGAACACCCTGCTGAAGGACGGGCCTCGGGGCAGTTCCTCACCCGCACACCTGGGAATATTCTTCGTTGTCTTCAGCCCTGTCGGCCTCCACAGCACCGGTAAAGCACTCGGTGCTCCCCTATGGTTTCTGGAACTACACCATTAGCTCAGAGGGCAGAATCACCAAGAATTTTACATTGTTTATTTCTCTTTAGGAATAACAACATAATGAGAGTGCAGCTGCCTAATGTGACATTTTTTTAAATCACAATTTGTGAGATGATTTTGGAAGCAAGTTTCTGACCTGCTTTTCCTTGTAACAACTCCTTTATGGCGGCTATAAATCTGGTACTATACATGTAATGTGAGAATACAAGGACTAGAAGGAAACCAGCGATAATCAGACTGGGAGGTGCCTTGGTTGCGCTGCGTGGTCCCATGGACACGCTCCAACGCGCAACCTGCTGAGCTCCTGGGCTGCGCTCTGGCACTTCTTGGTGCTCTGCACAACTCCACAGAAGGGCCCCAGCAGCAGGCTGGTGACAACGCAGCTTGCAGGAAGCAAAGCAGACTCAGTGCAGGTGCTGGTAGGAGCGTGGCAGTTTCCACAGAGCGGGTGGCACAGCACCGCGCTCAGAGCCTGCCGGCATCCATGCAGACACAGCTGACATCGCGCTGAGCCTGGCCAGCACATTGCTGCACCCAGCCATGCTGTGTTCAGGGAAATCTTAAGCAGTTGGCTGTCCCAGGACAGTGAAAGAAGTCCCAGAACTGTCCGTTCTAGGAAGGATGTCAGAACAGATCTGTATTTTGAGATTCTGGAATTTCAGATAAGAGTCATCCTATAGCTCTGCACTTATCCCTGCTGGCATACAGCATTGTAAAGTTTCCCCACAGGGTATTTCTATCTGTGCCATAAACAGAAGTACTAGAGGTCTCACAGAAAAACAGAATGCTGTTTGTCCCTAATGACATTTCCAGGCACAAACAGCTAAAGGCCACTGTTCAAACAAACAAATGGTTATCTGGCTTCCACACGGTTAAAAGTGCACCTGCGGCTGCTGAAGTGAATAATATGAATGAATATGAAATAAGAATAAAGTGCTGTTTTATAAAACAGAACCTCTGAGCGCTCCTCTGCTCGCCGTCAGAGCTGCACGGTGGGCACTGCGGTCAGCAGGTGCCAGCACAGCACCCGCTGCTCCTCGTTTCCCTTTTTTCCTTGTGTAGCATTGACCCTTCCATTGCTCTCCTCACCTGGAGGGCTTTCCGCTGTTCAGCAGTTCTCATTACCCATTTCAAATTCCTTCCTATTATTATTTTATGATTTTACTGACTTTAACTCAACTATCAATTAATACAGTCCTAAAACCCTTTGGCTATCAGAACTGATAAATAGGAATGGAAGACTCTACTTCTATTTCACTTCATTTATTTTAAGTGAAATCTGTGTAAAGAAGACAAATGGCACATTTTCTATTACCAGATACTATTTCATGTCCTCCTTACTCTTTCCTTTTTAATACCATCATCAGAAGTGACGCACTTCAATTCTTTTAGGCACACTCTGATGATACTGCAATATACGGTTTATGGAAAATCAAATTACTTTTTTTTAAATGTCAGCAGCACTCTTCGCCATCCCCCCGCTAAAATGCAACATCTCATTTCTGCGTAGTACATTTTCAGCAGTTGCTGTGGGCGGAGAGTCTGCTTATTTGTTTGGTTGGTTTTACTACAAGGCACTGTCATGGCAACCACGGCGAGGGCGAACGCATCTGGAGGTACTTTGTATACGTCGCATTGGCTGCGATAAAACTGCCTCATGCCATTTAAACTTTCTATCCGCTGTGCGAGGGCAGTCAGTCAGTCGTGTGAGTCCCGGGGGCGGCTTCTCCTCTGCAGGGCTCCATGCACGGCCCGTCCTCGCAGGGCCCAGCAGAGCCGTGCCGGCCGCACGCAGTGCTGTAACGGGGTATCTCTGTGGCTCCTCGTCCAGCACAGTGTGGGGACGAGGTGGGACTGTCACTATTTCTTTGGATAGATGAGCACGGCAGCACTCAGCGGTGTCTAATTATAGCTAATATTCTGTTCATCTGTCTAGGTACTTCTGACCCTTTTACTGTGATTCCTGAGCACTCACAACGTTAATCAGAGATTTTCAATAATTTAAATCTAAGGGTCAGCTCTTCCACTGCGTAAATCAATGTCTTTTTTTTTTTTTTTTCTTTTTGGCTTTGGAGCTAATCGGAAGGGAGTTGGGATCACTTTCACAGTGGGAAAGTGATCTTAATTTATTAAAGCACGCTGCTGCCTTGTAGCCTGTAGCGCCGTCTCTCTCTAGAGCTCATCAGCTGCTAGAAACCCACAGGTACTGGCGGGGGGAGAACAGGGCCTTGTCACACTGAGCTCTCAAAGTACAGCAGCAGAAACAAAGGCACCCAGTATTATCAGTGCTGCAGCTGAGATCAGCACCATGAACCGCCAGCAGGCCAGTCCATGTGCCAGCCCTGCTCAGCCTCGCTGAGGAATTCCGGCTCCACGGACGGCACATCTAGCTGGGCTTTAGAGTGCTTTTTCCTCAGAAGTTTTTGAGCCTTGCTTCTGATTGCTGTTTAAGATAGAAAGAAATGATACAACTAAATGAAAAAGCAGAGGCTTTTAATTGCCAACATCTACTGAAGAAAGAGGAATAAGTGAATAGCCACAAAAATGTAAATGAGAAACAAGAAGTACAGCAAAAGAGATGTTTCTTTGCCGGGACTGGAGGTTCCAGAGGGTGCTCCAGTGGCAAGTTAGGCAAAAACCATAATATTTTCTTTCCTGGAAAACACTGCATCTTTTCCTCAGCGCTTGCCTGGCCCCGCAGAGAAGCGGTTGGCCAGGGAAGCAGGAGCTTGTGGGGAGATGCCACCTCGTGTTTGTTACAGGAGGTTAAAGGTTCCCTAGAGCACAAAGGAGCTTTCCTTTCCCAGGCAATCCCATCACGGTACACATCAGCACAATTAAAGCCTGCAAAGCTCAGAAGTGGTCACGAGTATTTGGTTAAATCTGAAATTAGTTTTTATTCCAGACATTCACTGTTCTTTTCCCATGCACCTCTACATGTTGATATTTGTCAGTAAAAATTGACTAAAAAAAGCAGGACCTCCAGTTCCTCTCACAGTGACACGCACATACCTCACACAGATCACATAGCCTTCAACTGCAGAGAGATTAATAATTTTCCTGTCCTTTGTCAGTTGATGCAGTTTCTTTCCTCCCCACACCCACAGTGCTGTTTCCTTCTGATCGGTGTTTGTAGCTTAGCTACTGCTTAACTGAAAGGAAGGAATTTGCCAGTGCTTTGCTAGAAAGATGCCTGTGCAGTGTCTGTCCATTCCAGCCATGGACAAAGAAGGGAGAAGATGACTATTGACAAAAGAAAATAAAGAACTTTTCCCCAAACACTTCTAGAGAACCTCATTATAACTATTTCTTGCACAATTCTAGCTCAAGAAAGGTAATGCTGAAGAGCTGGAGCTATCTGCTGCTTAATCAGTCGTTCTCACAGGATTATTGTCATTAAAGTGCATAATTATGAGTAGCAGATGGAGGAGCGCATGGCTGGAGGGAGGGCGCAGGGAAGGTGCCCCAAGGACCATTGTGGTTCTGCTGACACTCTCCCCTTGGCACAGCAGGTGCAGCAAGCGGCTCGGCCATGGCACCGTGCAGGACTGGGCCTGGCTTGGTGGCTGCCTGGGGTCCTGACAGCCATGTGCAGAGCAGTGGTGCTGGAGTGATGGGCTGAACCCATGGGAGGAAGCAGCAACTGTCCAGGTGGGTGCCCGGCAGCCCACTGGGAGGCGTGAAGGCCCGTTCCAGCGGGGGCATGGCCAAAGTGTTCTTCAGGCTGCAGAAGTTCCTTCGGCGGACCCAGTTTCTGCTCTTTTTCCTGACTGCCGCATACCTCATGGCTGGCAGCCTCCTGCTGCTGCAGCGCACCCGCCTAGCAGCCCAGCAGGGACCACGCGGGGCCTCAGGTCTGGCACTGCCAGGGCCAGACATGGGGCCGGGAGCCAAGGTCGCAGACCCTCACCTGGCGCAGAGCCTTGGTGCCCAGCTCCCCGTGGGAATGGACACGCCGCCAGAGGTGGAACCGCGGCACAGCCCACGCTGGATGGCATCCCGCAACTCAGAGCTGAGGTGGCTGCGGAGGAGGTGGTTCCACAGGTTCATTGGTGACCAGGAGCCCATGCAGACTGCAGGACTGAGAGCCATGAGGGGTACCGCCGAGCACAAAGGTAAGGGACGCGCCCTCTGCCCACCTTCTGGCACATGCACAAACTGCTGCTCCCCAGTCCAACCCAAGCAGGGACCAGCAGGCCTGGCGAGGTTCGCCAGAAGCGCCTTCCTGCAGCTCAGCAGCACTTCCACACCAGTTCCTAAGGGCACACACAGGCCAGAGAAAGGCTGTGTCCCTGCACGCTGAGCTGTAGCTCCAGAAATGTATTTCTGCTGGTTGAGTGCAAGTCCAGACAGAAATATACTCCTCTGATTTAAATGATTTTCTCTTCAAGCAGGCAGAGAAGAATGCTGCTGAAGGCTGTTTCTCCTTCTCAGAATAGGGAACACTTAAAAATGAGTTTTTATTACATTACTTGTATAAAGCCACGCAGTAACTTCTGTTCAGGAGTACGTTTCTGCTTTCCAACATAGCCTCAGCTCTGCTGTCACAAGCACTTTCCCTCTTCCTGGCCTGCTCTCTGCGGCCATCCCCACAAGCATGCTGACTTCAGAGGGATGAGGCATGGGTGCACACCACTCCTTAGACCCTTCCTGAGCACCAAACAACCAGCTCCAAATGAGAAAGAACCCCTGGATCAAACTCTCAGTGTTTGGTGAGTTTGCTGGAAATATGCCACCAGCCAACAGGCTGCAAGGGAGTGCACATCACTGCATGGGGCAGGGCAGTGCATTAGCAGCCAGAGCACAAGGTACAAAACTGTACGTTTTCCAATTCTCATGATTAAATAATATCCTAAATGGAAAGCCATTCAGGATTGACAGAAATCAGAGCTCACTTCCCTGCGAGCCCAATACTTACTGCTACTAATAAATACATACATGAGCCACTATGGTTTATTCAGTAGGAAATCTCTTAAAAAACAGTCCCCAGGGCAAACGAAGAAGCAAAGCAGGCGTCTGCAGGCACTCACACCTCTGCATGGTTCCTGCCCTGGGACTGCCCGCTCTCACCGTGCTGTGCTGCAGCCCCAGCTCTGCCCGCCTGGAGGCTGAGCACAGGGATGCAGAAAGCATCAGGGTTCACGCTGGGTCACTGCGATTAGGGAGGCAGGGATGTGTTGGCCATTTGTATCAACAGCTGTACAGATCTGACCTCCTGGCACCTGTGGGCACAGGGCTTTCCCACCCACATGAGAAAAGGGCTGGGCTGCTCTCAGCACAGCGTCAGACAGCAGCAGCAGGAAGCCCTTGCGTGCCAGCTGCTCAACCCACACTTTGAGGCTGCAGCACCAGGCTATGGCTTTGCTGTCTTTGATGCACTGCTTTTCAGAAGAACTGGCAGCACAAGAGGAATGGGATCAGAATGACGAGACATAATGTTCCTACACTGCTCCTTCTGTTGAATAAATTCATCCAAAGGAGCACCTTCTGCAAAAATCCCACAGAAACGTTCCACCAAGTGACTCCTACTGTGTGAACTGCTGCGAATGGAAACAAGAAGGCAACGGTGGCAGTGTGTGAAGCTGCATCACGCAGCCGCTTGAGCCTCTGAGGCACAAGAGCTCACAGGAGCACTCTGCAGATGTTCCACGCTGCTGCCAGCACCCTGCTCACAGGAGCAAGGGTTGTCCCAGCAGCCCACTGCCTTTCCCAGCCTGCTCTGGGCATATGGCCTGATGGCAGCACCCGGCCAAGCACAAAATGAGCCCAGTGCTGACCCAAGCCCAGCGTGGGGGCGTGGGGACCTGGTGCCCACCCAGCAGAGGGGCTGCCACAAGCAGCACATGGCATTGGCACCACCAGCTGAACCTGGCACAGGCCAGCACCTGCTTTAAGGGACACCTCGTGGATAGGAATGCAGAGAAGAATCACCTGAACCCTCCAGGAATTGCTGGGCTGCAGCGGGGCACAGCTGGCCCTGAGCTCTGCCTGCTGCCAGCCCCTGGTTCCCTTCAGCCACGGGCTGCTCTTCACCCTGGTGGGGACTGGCTAATGAAAGAGTAGATAAAAGGTAGAGCAACACGGTGAGTGAGTGAGGTACTCTGATATCGGGCAGAGCATGAACTTGTTCTTCTGCACATTGCATGAACTGCTTTTAAAACTTCTTTCAAAACCAAAAGGATTAATTTTGAAAATTATCCATAACATTAGTTAAGGCTAGTGCCCGTATCAGTCATTAAGCTAGTGCCTTGCTCGAGTTCAAACTGCTGACTGAGAGGCAGCCAGCAGGACTATTTATTGCTACCAGCCATTGAATTATGTTGATTCAAATACGCGTCATTTGAATATCTGACTGAACATGAAGTGACATTGTTAATAACAGTATTGTTAACAAGCATTAGAAAGCTTTTGGAAATGATGATCAATTAAAAATTTAACTTCCTATGCAGAGCATATTATCTCCCCCAGCTCCCGGCAGCCGTACAGCCTCCTTATTGCTCTGTGAGCCCTTCAGAGCACAGCGCTCTCCCTGCAGCTGCAGTGCCTGTGGATGCTCAGTGCTGGGCTCTGCCCAGCAGGCAGTGGCTTTAACTTTATTTTGGACTATTTTATTGTTAATATAATGCTTTTTAATTTGGGTTTTCATCATATATTCTCTTCCTCTCTACAGCTCCTGTTATTTAATTTCCCAGTGTTGTCATCTCAATACTGCTACGTCCAAAATCAAATTTCCTTTTTCTATCATGTATTAATGATAACATGCACCTGTAACCACAAAAATGCTGTACAATAGTGGGGTGCTACATCAGCCTTCCAGTCACATACTAAAAAATAAAAAAAAAAAAACAGGCTAGATTTGCATTGTGTCTTGTTCAGGACAACAAAAGAGGCTTAACAGAGGATGCAGTGTAGCAGAAATACCTCTCTTTCATATGCTAACTAAAGCAAGACATAAGCTAAAAGATTCTCTCACACCAGAGAAGATAGCTTGATGTGATAAAGGCAGTGCTGCCTAGTTAGGGCTGGAGTTATCTTTCCATTATAGCTTTAATATAACTCTACACACCCAAAGGAAATTGATTTTCTTAACATTTTCTTGCACCATCTTATTCTCAACTAGAGATTTTCAAGAAAACCTGGGAGAAATCCAAAAGGATATCCCACAGTTCTACCATTTCAAGGACCATCTGCTCTGTCCCCACACAGCCCCCTGGCAGCACCCAGCTGGGGATGGCTGCCGCCCTCCCTTCCCATGCCCATCCCAGCACCACCGCACTCAGCACTGCTCATCCTGCAGGGCAGGCAGGCTGCAGCTTCACCCAGCACAGCCCTGACTGGGACCTGCTGCTGTGCACGTGTCCTGACTCTGTCTTACATGCACACAGGCACCTACATGGGCTGCTTCAGTGATGACTCGAGGGAGAGGACACTGAAGGGAGCTGTATTCTACGACTTACGAAAAATGACGGTGGCTCACTGTCAGGAGGCGTGTGCTGAGAGGTGAGCTGCTCTTTCACAGCGAGTTTTTTCTGGCAGTGAGCAGATCTGTATTTGAGATGGGAAAAGCCCACATACATTAAGCATGCAGCATCTGTGAAAACTGTGATTGTCTTGGACCTTCCAATGTATAGCAGCTCTGCTACCCTGTTTGGGGCAGACTGTACCACTGCCGCCCATCTACTGCTCTTATTGTAGCACTTAAATGCATTTTCTGTTGATCTGGTCAAAATGCGGCGTTCTGTCAGCTGTTCGTTAGGCACTTCCTCAGCCCAGATCTCTGAGCTCACTGCAGTACAGCCCCAGCAGCATCAGGGCTCCCAACCCAGCACACCCCACAGAGCAGCATGCAGCTCCTGCAGCGTGCACAGAAGGCACTGCCAGGCCCCCAACCCATACAGGGCACTCGGAGGACCCGTTCTGACTGTACCTGTGTTGCACCCACAGGGCCTATGCCTACGCAGGTCTGGCATACGGAGCGGAGTGCTACTGTGGGAACAAGCTCCCAGCCACCGCCTCCAGGCCTGAGGAGTGCAACAGTGAGTGCAAGGGCGAGAAGGGCTCGGTGTGTGGTGGAGTGAACCGGCTGTCGGTCTACAGAGTGGAGGAGCTGCAGGCAGCGGCACCACGGCGTAAGTATGGGCGATGCCGCTCTTGGTGCTGCGCTGGCACTGCATGTGCTGCCGCTGCTGGGAGCTGCGGGACAAAGCTGCGGTGTTGGCGTGGGCCCTGGCTCCCTCCCTGCAGCAGCAGTGCTGCCTGGGAAGGCAGCAGCACCAGGAAGCAGGGCAGTGCTGCACGGGGATTGCAGCGGGGCAGAACTTCAGCTGAGGAAACTGCTTCCTTCTGCATCCTCTGCAAAGGCACAAAACCTCGTGCTTAAGACACAGCCCTAGAACGGCTTAAAAACACCCACCAATACCATCCTTAGCTCAGAAATAATCCTAAGTAAAGTAAATCCTGTGACTGCAGCAGGAGAATAGAGGACAGAGACAGAAGTGCACCAGTACCTTAAGAGAAGTCTCTTCAGTGACAGGAATGAGACCCAGAGTTCCACTTTCCCAGGGTCTTTGTTCTAGCAGCACCTGAGGTGTATGTTGCATCTTTGGATGATAGTGCTAGTCATCTACTCTCTGTAACACTTATCTGCTTAGTTAGCTGCCATAGGAGACACAACAGATAAACTCTGGGCTAACACAAGGCATATAAAATATCCACACTGCTGAGCACAGCTTTGCTTTTGGCAAGCTCACAGGAGCCTTTGGATGTTATTTGCTGAGAACAAGCACCAAGAACAAGGTTGTGCCAGCACTGATGGTGCTTCACTTCTTAAAGAGTCGAGGTTTGTACCATCATCCATCAGCCACATAGGAATTACATACCAAAGGCACACAGACCTAAGCTGTCAGCATCAGGCTGACAGGCACACTGGCAGGTGTTTAAATTTTCAGTGTGAAAATACATATACGTATTTCACAGGAAAAGACAATGTCTTAACTATTAATGAATAAGTCATCAAATTAATCTAGCCTGGAGCAAGATTTGTATTTTGCTTGCTCTCACTAACACCCGATACTTGACTGTTTGAAAAATCCCACTGACAGTGAGATAGCTGAGCGGCCAACAAAAGTATTAATCACAATGATAATTATGAAAGTATATTGGGAAGTAACTCTGAAACCAGCAGAATCCATGAGGGACAGCAGCAGTGCAGAATGCAGCTCAGGCAGCAGCTCCTGGCGCAGTGGGCACAGCGCTGCCCTCACCATGGGGCTCTACTTGTGCCCTGCGGTCTGTGGGCAGGCACAGGACTTGTGTCCCCTTCACCCCCAAAGTGCTGAAGTGTGAAGCGTGCAGCTCCTGCAGCCTGGGGGGGGGGGTGCGCGCGCTGCCCGCCCGCTGCCATCCAACAGCAGCCCTTTCCCACATCGGTTCTGGTGAGCGCTGTTTGGGGTGGCCAGTAGGTGCAGACCAAGACTCAAGACCCAAAGAGACCATTAGCCTTGTTAAGTCATGTTGGGTGAATTATGTCAACTGAGAGTTGGTGCAGAAAGATGAGGACATTTTCCACATCTGTAAAGCTCACAGAATCCTAAAACTACAGCAGTGTCACATATCGTGTGGCTGGCTTAGAAAAGGAAAGAAGCCTGCATGCTGTTTTCTCCATTACCATTATTAGTTCATCTGTGCAAATGCATCGCCTCACCTGGGACAGGGAGCTTCCATGATAGAGCCATGATAGATAGCTCTGGGTTTTTGTTGGGTTCTGTCAGGGACACTTCTGAAGCAGGAGGGAAGAATTGCACTGCTGCTTGTAACAACCATTTGGGCCACACCTCGACTTCAATCAGAGATGCAAAAAACGGAGCAATTCTGCCCGGCTCGGCAGCGTATACAGAGGGGCAGGTCAGCTCAGAGGCTGACGCTAAAGACTTCAAGAAAGCGATTCTCCCTGAGCAGCTTACAAACTCCTAGCTCAGATATTGAAGACTGCAGCAAACTCCCTTGCCCTGAAAAGAAGGCGAGGGAAGGGAAGGGGAGGAGCAGATGCGCAGGAAGGTGGGTCCCCGCAGGGGCTTTCAGGATTCATTTAAATTCCTTTTCTGGTGCAGATGATGGGAAGCTTTGTAGATTTTTATCGGGGCTTTTAAGCCTTTCGGGGAAAGCGTGTCTTCAAAAGAAAACCAGGAGTTGCAAACAATAGCAATGCCCTCCACTGGTGGAATTTAATTTAAACTCCTTGCCGCAGCCCTGCTTTCAGGGGTTAGTAAGAGCCAAAGGCATGCGCTCCTTTCATACCACAGGATTTGCAACACATTTTTCTAGTGTATATCATGGTTTCTCTTATTTCTAAAGTATTTGGAGTATAAGATTTATTTCATTATTCTTTAGCTTCTGAACCTAATACTGTTCTTTGTGATAGAAGCAGGATACTATGGACATTGTTTTCTCAAGAGAAACCTATTTCATATCCCTGCAGGGAGGAATGTTATCTATCGAGGATGTTTTAGAGCTCCAGAAAATTTAACAGACACCTTTCCAGCCTCTTTGATACAGCCCAATTTGACGGTGGAGATGTGCTCTGAATTTTGCTCCAAGAAAGTAAGAACAGTTCTCATTTCACATCCTTTCTTCTTTTTTGTTACTTTAAATTTTAATCTACTAAAGGAATAGCAGAGATTAGTGCCCTAGAGCTCTGAATTTGTGAATGAGTTTCTGAAGGACACAACTCACCAGTCAGTACCTAGCGATGCCAGGCACTATGCTGACCTTCCAGAAGCAAACATTAGCGAACATTTATGATGGAGATGACGATTTGTCTGCAAGAAGTCTGGCAGAATCTCCCCGCATTTAAACAGCAGTGGCATAGCTGCAGTCCCCACTGATACACACCATTTGGACGTCACAGTGCTCACTTCTTGCCTACTGTAGTAGTACTTCTTATCTCCAAGCAAAACGCTACACAACTCAAAAAAATACCACAATTACATTTTTTCTTGTCTTTACTTTTCCTTCAAGCCATGTTCTCCTCTTCCTGTGGTGGCAGTGCCATTTTGGGCATACTCGTTGGCAGACAGAGAAGCAATTTGGCATATTGTTGGCACAAATGCAGAAGCTGTGTATTAGCTATGAATGAATGATGCAGGAAGGAAAAGCTTATGAAGTCCGTGCTAGAATGTTTTCAATGAAACCTATGCAAAACTGCTTGCAGGTGCTTTGGGGAAAAAGGTCACAATCCAATTTCACAGTTTGTTTGCAGTGTGCACTTCCTACAAATAATCAAGCAGAAGAAAAAAGCTCTATTATGACCCAACCCAGTTCAGGAAGGAAAAAAAACAGCAGTGCACACAAACTGCCAGCAACTCAAGAGAAGTGGGGCTGTAGCATGAAAAACCAGCGTGAGCTTTACCTCCGGATAGCAGAGTGAGTCCTGTGAGAACGGTGGAAATATTCAGCCTGACTTTAGATCCTTTCCTTTCAGAACAAGAGGGATGGCTTCCTGGCTGACACAGGTCTACTTAGCTCTCCCACAGTCAGGACAGGACGCTTATTTTAGTCTTGACCATTACATGAAAGAGAATAATCCCCGCAAATCCTGTGCATCCTGAAGAGGCCGGTGGGATTTTCATGGACTGGTTTGAGGCCTACATTTAAATACACGAATGACTCTTGCTCTGTGAGGACTTTGAAGAAAACCAAACTGCAACATAGCACATTTAGTTGTTAGTCTTGCAAATGGCTTTGTGCAGCCAAAAGGTCTAGTCCTAGTCCTAGGAAGCGCGTGAGATATGAATTTGAGGTAAAAACTTTATGAAACCTGCTAAATAGACTTACCGATCAATTTCTTTCTTAATTGTGAGTGATCACATGCCTTAATAGCTACCCATTATCACCCATAACACAGAGCCATGAATGTATCTCTTTGCCAGAAGCCATAATTTTCATATATGCTCTTTTGAAAGCCAACCTGCATAGTAAGTTAGCCATCTCCATCTGAATTTATATTTTTAAATGCTCAGTCATTTTACCTGTCAGCTACTTTTTATAGTTACATACAGTGAAAACAAAAATGAGGTACTCAAGTCTTGAGAAGAAAAACCCACCAGCTCAATGCATCCAAAAGCCACGCCAGTAAGTTTGCAGACTTGGACCTGACCACCTTAGGATGCTTCCTTGGTGTGTTCCCAGGGGAAAAAAAAAACCACAGATGTTCTAATTTCAAAACAGACCTGCTATTTTGGTTTCCAGATGTAGCTACATGCTACTATTTTCTCATAAACAATTGACTCCTGGGACAGCTTGCAGGATGGATGCATGCGGAGCATACTCTGTCACGTGCAGTGCAGACGTACGCCTGCTCACAGACCCACAGATTTTCCTTGCTCACTTGTGTTTGAGTGAAGTGTAGCACCACAGATCTATGTGTTGAACCTGAGCAGGACAAGCTCTGTACTTCACGTGCAGCTGCCTCAAGCATTAACTGTAGCTTGGGGCTGAGCGAAGCTGCTGGCTTGTAGCTGCTGATGGAACATGTACAAGAGGTCAGGGCTGAACATGCCATTTTACTGTCACTTGCTGTGCTGCGTTAGGCAGGCGCACTCTGGGCAATCAGTTGCTGATTTCTGTGCTTGGCACTGTGGGTCCAGGCATTACCACTCTGCTCCTCCCAGCGCGCTGCAGGCTCTGACATCAGCTGCTCCCTTCTCCCGTCTCCAGCCACATGTTCTCCTTTCCCCATCCCAGAAATAACCCTTTGATAGGTGTTTTGTATACTTTGTATAATACATTGCATGCTGGCAGGATTACTGGACTTCACAATGGAAGCAGGAGGTGTAGCATTAGTACAAAAGCTAGTGGAGGCAATGGGAGCAGAGTCCAGGTACACAGTTATTCTACTGCTTATGATGAAAACCTAAGCCCATCTGCAGGAAAGCTTGGGAAAGGCACTGAAACACCTGCAGGAAGAAACAAAAAATAGAAAGCCAGAAAGAGAGTGCTCTTACAGTGCTGCCTGAATAGCAGGGAGGCTGCACACGTAGTGAGCAGCCTGGCCACCTCTGCAGGGGCCAAGCACCAGCCCCAGATCCCTGTTGCCCTGAACCACATACAGTCATAGGTAGTGATGCAGAGTGGTTGCAGAACTGTACTATACTATCCTGGTCTTGCTTTGCCTTCATGACAACGATTGCACAGAAACACAGAAGGGTGGAAAGCACCTGCTCAGGTCTTTTGAGAAAATCTGCATCCTTCCCAACAAGCGAGTCCCTTGCAGGTGCCACTTGGCAGGAGACACGGTACATTCTTATTCCAGGCTGCACTTCAGGGCCAGGATGTTTGTTCATTTCTCAAATGGAGAAACGCTGCTTCACATTGAAGATTTCTGTTCGCAGGCAGACAGAACTATTTTGCCCTTGGATCAAATCACTAAATAGATTTTGACAATGTCATATCTCATTCACTAAGCAAATTTTGGCTGTTTGGGCACAGATGGCATACGTGTTGTATTTGACTCCTTATCAGAGGATGAACATGCGGAGAAGAGCAAGAGATAAGCTGCTCAGTAGTCCTGGCACGTGCTCCCAGACTCCAGAAGACTTTTAAATGGCAAAAAGTGTTGTTATGGAATAGGTAGAATTGAATGCTCTGCGCTCCAATAACCCCTGAGCTTCTTTCAGCCACTGTCGTTGAGGTCGAGCCCTTCCACGCATACTGATGCGCCACATGCCAGAGAGACTTTGAGAAAACACACGCCCAGTCCCCTGGCAGAGATGAGGACTGAATTTTAGGGCCAATTTTAACAAAATGGTAAATGTACTTTTTCTGTGGAACTCCTAAGCACCCACTGATTTCTTCAGCAAACAACGAGCAGATGTTTTCCTCCAAACCTCTTTATTAATTCTCATCAATATTAGCAGAGTGGCCCAGCACCACCGCTCTGCATCTGTTGCAGAGCACAGCAAAGCTGCTTTGCAACTTGATCCCTTCTCTGGATAAGATCAGTAAACCAAAAACCTGAATCAAACACGTTGAAAAGAAATGTCTTATAGCCAGAAATTCCACTGTGAATTATTTCCATGAGATGAACATCATCTACACAGCAGGCTTGTTCCGCTAAGGGATCTGTCACTGACAGCAGTCAGCCTGGGTTTCACACGAGGTGTCTCCACAGAGAAGCAGAGGCCATGCAGGAGGTGCCGTGCCCAAGGACAGAGCCCACCCAGCTCCTGCTGAGCGGTGCTGTGCCCGTGCAGCAGCTCCAGCCCCAGCAGATGCGACAGGGCTGGCTTGGTGTTGTGGTGCCAAGCAGCTGTTCCATAAAAATATGGACGGTAGCACTCAAAGCCTGCACCAGCCCCTCTGCAGCCACTGGGGTTTTGCAGACTGTGAAGGAGTCATAGTAAGATGCAAACTTTTTATGACTTTAAGCTTAACTGCAGCTCTCTCCTCTGTTTGGGGGGCTAGAGATGAAAGTTGTAAAGATGGTGCAATTCAAAATGCTCACTTCAGGGGTAAATAAGAACAGCCTTTCCCCTACTGAAGTTTCAGGTGCAGTTATGTACTGGGACTGGAGGAACACTATCGAATTATATGTTTTTATGAATAATGAAAAAACAGCATTGTGAGTTTGCAAGCCTTACGAGATCTGTCTGAAAACCATTTTTTAAGAAATTGCAGTATGAAAGACAGCAGCAGTATAAGAAATGAGCTTTACAACGATATATCAAACACTGCTTTGATCTTGACAGCGGCTTGTGAAGATTTATCTTCCTTTGCATAACAGGAGCACTCCCCGCAGGCTGTTGACGCCGTGGCATTTGTGCGCTGATCTGTTTTCTCTCCATGGCAGGAGTTTCCCTTGGCAGTGATCCGGGGGCAGGAGTGCTACTGCGGGTACCCCACGGGGCGCTTCCCACTGCGGCACGGCGCGGACAGGCGGCTCTGCAGCGCGATGCCCAACGCCAGCAGCGCTGCCGCGGGGAGGTACTGCCTGGCCTACCAGACACCGGTGCAAGGTACAGCCCCGCAGCCCCGGCCCCTCCTGCAGCACACGGGAACGCCTGCTTCACAGCGGCCTTACCCACAGTGCACACAGCAGGCAGGCAGCGAGAAAACACCCCCTATCTAAATCCTCATCTCACAGTCATGCTAATAAATACACATTTTTCGAAATATTACTTCCAGACATTCTCATTAAGCTGCACAGCCCCTCCACTGAGAAAAATAATGGTTTTTCAGATGGAGAGGAGGCAGAGCCCAGGCAGCCAAACCCAAGGCATTGAGACCAGGACCCCACCTGCTCCCTGAGCACACAGGCAGGCACTGAGACAGCTCAGCAGGCTCCAATTCTGCTCTACCCATCTTCCTCCAAAATACTCATCTTCCTATGGGTGTCAAAGCCAGAGAGTAAAGCAGAGTAATGCCTCAATCCAGTGAGCCATCAAGGTAGTACCTGTAGCTTCTTCCATGCAATGGTCTGCACCATGTTCTGCAAAACTACTTACAAGCTTAAAGTGAAGCGCTTTGCTGGAGAGGTGCTGTGTTTTTCCCAACACCCATTGTTTCGCTCCATTTCCCAGTTCAGAGGTTGACTGCAAATAACAGCATGTATGATGACCATGCAGGAAGAATGCTTACTTTCATGAAACTGCTACTATCTGCCACATCTGTGTAGATAAGGAGCAGCACAAGACAGCCTTCTTGGCACTGTGCTGGCACTTCCAGGCCATGGCTTCATCTATAGGCTACTCTGAAAAACAAAAAGACCGATCTGTAATTTATTTTCTGGCTTCTTTTTCCCCCTGCCCTTGGTTTTAATGCACACCAAGCCATACGGGCAGGACTTACAGAAGCTGGCAGAAGAGCACCAGGAGGGGTCCTAACTGCCTCGGGCCCTTTTCTGGAGGAGAATCGCAGCCTGGAGGCTGAACTGAGTGCCAGTTTATTTCAGTAGAAGAGTTTCTCCTGCATTACAAAACTTGCTGTTTCCAGGTACAGTGGCATATTTGGGGTTTCGCTGCAGAGCCAGCCTTCCAGACGAACAGCAGCTAGCAAACAGACATCATGGGGCTTTTATCACAACTTGCTGGCAAGTAGAATGGTTCACTGCAACTCTGACAAAAAGCGTCACCTAACACAAAACCAGTGAAAACCTTTTCTGAGGATAATCTCTTTGGCCCCTTATGGCTGAATTAATTTTCAGAAGTAGCTGACTCACAACTGGACTCAAATTGATATCCTATATTTGTAAGGGAGAAAAAAGCAATAAGCCCTGTGATCAAGGGCTATCAGGGGAATTAAAAAACCACAATGCTAACAATGAATTATCTTCTATACCCACAGATACCCGCTGCACAGACAGGAAATTCTTAACCACGAAATCCAAAGGGTTCATTGCTTTGTCAAGCTTCCCAGGGGCTGGCAACACGTGGGCTCGCCATTTGATCGAGCATGCCACGGGCTACTACACAGGCAGCTATTACTTCGATGGAGCCCTCTATAACAAAGGTACCACTCTCAGGGGGTGATGGGACACACAGAGCCATTCTGAGGCACGGGGCTTTGCTTGCTCCAGCATCCTTCTGCTTGGAGCCACCCAAGACCATCACTGCCGTTGATCCCAGCAGCCATGGAGGAGCTCACAGGGTGGCTCCTGCCCCAGTAACCCCTTGCTGGTGGCAGTCCTGGTCCCAGGTACTGGGCAACAAGTTTAATCAACTGGTGTTTTCACAACAGTAAGGCCTTGTTTAAGAGTGTAAAAAGTCACAGACATATGGTCATGTGGAAAAAAACAACAATCTTGTCTTTTAAACAGGCTTTAAAGGAGAAAAAGACCACTGGCGAAGTAGACGGACCATCTGTGTGAAAACACACGAAAGTGGCAAGACGGAGATTGAAATGTTTGACTCTGCTATTCTGCTGATACGGAACCCGTACAAATCACTCGTGGCAGAGTTCAACAGGAAATTCGCTGGGCACCTGGGCTACGCCGCAGACCGCAACTGGAAGAGCAAAGGTAGTGTGCGGGGTGCCCAGGGCTGCTGTGGTCAGGGCTCAAAGCCTATAGTTATAGTGTGCTGGGAAAGGGTAACCCTGGGACATGATCACAGAACCTGAGGGAGCACTGCAAACATTCAGTGGGACTCTAGCACCACCACACAGAGACCAGGCCCAGAAGCACTCAGGCTATGCCTCTGTCGCCACTGACAGCAGTGCAGCACCTGCACTGCAGCATTGCTATCAAAGAAGCACACAGCAGAGAAAACGCATCCAGGCACAAATGCCTGGTGTGCAGCCCATCCGTCAGGCTGTGCGCTGTGAAGGAAGTTTGCCCCTGCAGCACGTAATAACAGAGAGAAACCTAATTTAAAATTGAGGGTTTGATGAAGCATGACTTTTCCTGAAGGAAATTGTACAGCGCTGTATGGGTGCTGCTGCACTGCAGATAAATAAGGGTAGGAGCAACAAGGGGACTTCAGCGTTCCATGAATGCACAAAATGACTTGCTGGATGGTGGGACTGTGATCGCCCTGCTGCACACACTGCTGCATTCAGACTGCAGCACAGGAAGGATTCAGCACACATACCTCCCCCTGCGTGTTTCACGCATAAAAGCTGTGGCTGGGCAAACCGCTTAGCACAGGGCTCAGGGGATGGCAGGAGAGTGCCCTTGGTCACACAGCATGTTTCTTTCCCAAGTCCTTACATCACCTTTCATCAGCCACAGCTCAAGATCTATTTATCAAAACTCAAACAAAATAGCCCTCAAAAGGGAAAACAAAGCCTGGAGAGAGTGGCTTTCCCATACTGCAAACTACGAATTGTTGTGATTTGGCCACAGTTGCACTTTATCCAGTGCAAAACCTTCAGCTTGACCCTCAGAAAATTATCACAGGCACCTAACAAGAGATTTAGGTGCCACATAACGGCAGTAGAGGGAAAGTATTTCAGTAAACTTTGTCACAGTGATCCTGGCAAGTGATGGCAAATCCCTCCCATGTGCCAGGAACAGAAGCACCTTCCCTATTAGCCCCATTTCCTTAAACCGTCTCCCCAGAAGCAGTAAGAAAATTACATTACTCAGCACCTCTGGACTGAGAAGCAACCCAGTCCCCAGCCAAAACCAGGGTCTCAATGCTACATTTATATGTATATTGATTTATATGTACACACATGTGAAATACAGAAATACAGAATATCTTTCTCAAACTACATTTGAAACAGAGGTAAAAAGGTAGGAAAACTACAGAGGCAGAAAAAATCTGCTTGAAATAACGTGGTAAAGAACTGCTTAAATGAGCAGCCAAGCAGGACCTGCGTGGTGCCCCTTCACTGCTCCCATCCAAACACTTCTCCCTTCTCTTGTTGCCCTTCCCTAGCCCCTGCATGAAGCTGCCTCCTTGTGCAAAGAGGAGAGTTCAGCTCCTAGAAGCACAGCACATTGAGGATGCTGAGCTGCAGCTCTGCCCCTGCAGTGCCCTGTCCGTCCAAGGGGCTCCCAGGCAGCTGGGTGATCTCAGCGCTGCTAATGCCTGGAACCAAGAAGTCCAGGTGCCTGGTGGCCATGCACTTGGGAACTCTGCATCCTCACCACTTTGCACAGTGAGAGAGCAGAGCACCATGGCTGCAGAGCTGAGTAGCTGCAGCCCTGCAGCCCGCCATGTTGCTTTCTCCAGCACTCACATCCAATCACCTCATACACGACCAGCACCTCTAATCTTGTTCCAACTTAATATTTGGAACACTGTGGAAGCATCATGGCTAATATGCTCTCATTTTCCTGGTTTTCCCATCATCTAGACTGGCCTGATTTCGTGAACAGCTATGCCTCCTGGTGGGCCTCCCATGTCCTTGACTGGCTGAAGTATGGAAAGCGTCTGCTTGTCATCCACTATGAGGACCTGAAACAGAGCCTCATCCCCAAGCTGAAGGAGATGGTGGAGTTCCTGAACATGACAGTGACAGAGGACCGTCTGCTCTGTGTTGAGAACAACAGGGACGGGAACTTTAAGCGGTCTGGAGCTAAGCAAAAGGATTTTGAGCCATTCACCCAGGAAATGAAAGATCTTATTAACAGATACATCCTGACAGTGGATGAGGCCCTGAGGGGAAGAAACTTTACAGGGCTGCCCAGAGAGTATGTGCCAAGATGATAGCATGGTAGCACTCAACTGTGCTTAAAAATAATTTTTTTAAAGAAAAAGAGACTAGACCTTTATAGCAGCTAAAGCAAAGATACTTGGGGAGTCTGCTGAGCAGTGCAAATTCTCTCCACTCTGAGGCGTTCTTCAGGGCATGAGACGTTCTAAAGGCAAGCAGCAGAGGATAGAATTTGGGTGGCAGAACAAGGCCGAGCCACCACTGTCTGCCTGCAGGTGCTCCTCTGCACACAGACAGCCAGAGCCTCGCGGCAGAGCTCTGCTGCTCCTTGCTGCTGGGGATTTTATGGCTACCAGTTTGGAAACGGGAATACGTAAAGGGAGGAAAAGTGTGGCAACACCGATAAACAATTTTCATCTGAGCACTTTGGAAAAATCTGTCCCTTCTCAGCACAGCCCACAGCTTCCCTTTGCAAGGCCGCCAGCCCGGCCCAGCCTGGCCCCAGGCTCTCACCAGCCACTGCCCCAGTGATGGAACAGAGTCTGTGCAGCCACTCGCTGCCCCATGCCAGGTGTTGTGCTGGGGAGCACCCAGTGAGCAGCACAGCTAGAGGGACTGTGAGGCACTTCTGTTCAGGTGAAATAAGGGATTCCTTGAAAACTTGCCCATAAACATTAGTTTTAATAAAACAAGAAGTTTGTATAAAGGGAGCTGGGCTTCCTCTGTGTGTCACTGGTGCTGAAAAAAATAAAACTCTCACAAACGAGACATCAAGCACACTTCAGCCTCAGCCGGTCCAGCACTGCCCCTATTGGTGCTGGGGAGCTGCCCCCAGGCTGCAAAGCCTGGATTTACAAAGCCAGAAGCCCTCTGCCATTGGCACAAGTGGCGCAAGTAAAGGAAAAGTAGCTCTGTAGCTTACTTTTTTCCCCCCCATAAGTCCAGGAAAATGCAAGTGGGGAAAAATTTAAAAAACAATCCAGAGCAAAGAGGCTGTAGCAAAGGGATCTGGAAAGCTTTATTTAGCTTCCATTACCTGAACTCCACTTAAAACTAACCTCCAGCATTTTACTTTTTCCACCTAAGCTGTACTTCCTAATGGTTGTCACTGAAATGTTAATGACAGAAAAGCAGGCAAAGCTGCAGAATGCCACTCCAAGCAGCTGTAAAACATCCTTAAAGTTAGACTGCCAAAAAAAAAAAAAAAAAAAGATCCCCGAAATTCAGCAAGGGAAGCACTTGCTTTAAACACCAACTGTTAATATTTCTAAAGCAATACATGCAGGGCACCATGCTGTCATGACAGCAAATACCAACCTGAGCTGTCCCTCCCCACACCAGAACAGCCAGCAGTGAGGCGAAGGGCTGAACTGTGCTGTGGGGCATTGCTGGGACACGCCAGTGCGCACGGCTCTGGCACCTCCCCGGGACCTCAGCACCACTCACCTTTGTGGTGACATAACAGAGAACAGATTCTTTTCAAAAATGGCATTAAAACACTCTGAGGGCCTGCCTGGGCACCAGTTACTGTTGCTGGCTTGTGTCACATCCCAAGGAGTGTGAACCTGGGCCTATGCACACTGTGCAAATTCTGCACACATTGCTCTCAGCCTCACACACATGAAAACACACAGCAGAAATTGGGTCCAGCAAGAAAACGTCATTTTCACAGTCCTGATATCTTATTACATTGCCTTTCTAGTCTGGCATAGGTGTGTGGAATCACTGTAAAGAATTATTTGGACTGTTTCATCCCTGTAAGTGGTGATGGTGAGGACAACTTGTGAACTCTGAGAAGGCTTTGTAATTACGCATGTCCTGTAAGGAAGGCTCTGGGTGGCTAAAATTAGAAAGGGAAATATTATGAACATTCATACGGTCTGTGAACACCAAAACCCAGCTTGTTATAGCCAACCAATGCCCATAGATGAGGAACAGGGGCTGTCTCCATGTTTTATATAGAACATATATACACATCTTATAACATATACACACACACACATCTCATATATGTAGGTATATAAACACACATATGTATCAGTTTTTTATATATTCCCTAAGAATTCACTTAAGATAGTAAGAGTTGCCAAGCACTTCTTGGGCCAGCACACAAACCCCGCTGCTGCCTGCACCACCACACGTGAGTTATCCTCACAAATACACTGAATTCCATCTTAAAAAGAATTGGAACTTTTTTAGCCCTTACTCCTCTAGAAAGAAGGCTGCAGAACCTTTGCCATTTAATGGCTAGGAGTCATCTCCAAACTGACAGCCCAACACACATTTGTTACTTTTGCTGCCCTCCTTAACTGTCCCCAGATGTGCTCACAGACTGATCACAGCCCCTCCCTTCCCAGACACCATCTCACAAGTATAAATGATCTGTGCAGCTTTAACCTTCCATCCCAAGTCAGCAGTTCAAAAGCAACTGGAAAGACAGAGCTCTTTACCACCACTGACCTCAACACTGCAGCAGATTTGCACAGCAGACGCAGATGCTGACGTACTGCACCATAAGAAGGCTGCACAGGCATTATGCTGATCCATGCAATATAAGAAGTGTTCAGTTTTTTTAAACAAAGACAGGGTACCAGTTTCAGTTACATCTCTGCTCAATACATGACTCTGGTCAGACACAGAAGGAGAAAGACAGAACACGTGGTTAGTGCTGTCTAGGTCATGGACTATCACAGAATCCTTAGATTTGGAAGTGACCTTTAAAAGTCATCTAATCCAACTCCCCTGCAATGAACAGGGCATCTACAGCTAGATCAGGTTGCCCCAAACCTGATTATACAGGATTACCTTGATAACATAGGACTTCTGGCAGAAAACCCACAACACCCGACTCAGATACCTATATTTGAACTATTTTCCCCACAACTTGTTTAGAGATCGTCCATCCTTCCCTCATCCCAAGGGATTATCTGTAAACAGAGGTTATCTGTAACAGTTCCTGGTACACCGCAGGTGGACCTCTCTGTATCCAGGGGGACAGAGCAGGTCTCAGAAGGCTCTGAAGAAGCAGATTGTTAGAGCTACTACAGATTGCAAAAAAAAAAATCTTACTGGGACTCCCTCGCTTCAGCCAGGTCACAGAACGACACTTAGCAATGAAATTCCTAGAACCAGTCCAATTCAGTTGTATCTTGGGTTGTCATGAGTAAAAGCCAAGTCGTGAATGTTAGGTTTTATTGAATTATTTCTCCTGCTGCATCCATTGCATGCACGCATCCTGCTGATAGATGGGAGTGGATGAAGGAATTTTTTTTTAAAAAAAGCAATTTCCCTGCAAGGCAGGTTTTCCTACACTCAACAAGCTATATGCTCATCATACTGAGCTTTAACTAGGATGTTTTAGTCAGGAAAAATAAGCTACCATGCCATTAGAAGCCATGTTGATGTTCACATACATTCTTCTCCTTATTTTATATTCAGCAGTAGGATAGCAGAGATAGAAGCATGCGTGCAATTCCCTCAAGCCACCAGCTTCCTTCAGGAAGTTAAGGAAGTGATGAGTCATAAGCAGGCAGTTATAACAAAACAGAGATGCTACATTGCAAAAATGAAGAGCTTAACCCTTGAACTGTTCAAGCAATCCTGTCACAACACACAAGCAGAGTGGAGACTCTCCACCGCTCACAGCTGCACACCAGGGCTTGGCTGGTCCCATCCGCACTACTCCCACTCCAGCCGTTCACTCAGTGTCAACCTCCAGCTGCCCCACAGCCTCAACCTACTTCTCTGTTAAAGGCAGAAGTTGCTGATGCTCTGCATTCCTCCTCTCCTTCCAGAGCAGCAAGTGCTGGGACCCACAGGAGGAGACATCTGCAGACACCCACCCATCACTGCAGCCTGTGCAAGGTTCACCGTGTCCATGAGCCATATTCCCCAGGTGCTCTGATGCTGATCCCCTGTCCACTGAAGCTAAAATCCCCCCGGGCAACAGGCAGCAGAGACATAAGGTCATGTTCCCTACCAAACTGACCTGATGCCTGCACATGGGCATAAGCACAAAACCAGAAATAATTTTGGCCAGGCCCATCCTGAAGACACGAGCAGAAATCACCCCATCACCCTCTGCCATAGCCAAGGTCCAGGAAAACTCTTACATAAAGGGAGTAGAGAATCCCTCTAGGGAGAGGCACTACTAGTATCTCTGCTTGAGATCTGCTTACCTCATGTTCACTTGAACTCTTCTAGAGAGGGGGAAGGAAAGAAAGAGAAAAGGAAAAAAAGTAGTAAAGGTAAACTTCCCAGGCACAGAGGACAGAACAATAGGAGAGAAAATGGCTTTGCTTCCTGGAAACTGGCTGCAAAATAAAACCTGTAAAGCAACAGTAAAAATCATGAACATTATCACCAGCCTTTATGCAACTCAGCCATTCTGAGTTGCTTTATTAATTTTCCATTAAGCTCGTTTCTACTGAAACCTATTATTCACTGCTAAGACCAAGCTACTACTCTACTACAGCAACATTAACCTCCATAAAATAATTAAAGGATGGGTTTTCAGCAAGAGACCTTATGTGTCACCTCTTTGGAACTTAATGCATCTTTCAATGGCCTTGAATATAATGAGATGTTCAAATATAGAAAGTTGAGTTACTGCATTTTCCGTTGTGACATCTACGCAGCCAGAAAGATCCAACTTCTCAACAGTGTTACTTATAATTTACTTCTGACCCTGGTAGTCAAGAGCAATCTTTAAGGAAGCTATCCTTTTAATCTGCTTTTTATATTAGCCTTTAATTACTCTAACAAATTTGCAGATGTACAAATTAAAGGACCATAAGTCAGCTCTTCTCCTTTGAACCACAACATCTCACAGGAAGGCATTTTTTAGCCTTCTTCATACTCAAATGAGAAGAGATCCTCGTCTCAGCACTTGTTCTTTTCTCCTTATAACATCTCTTTATTTCCAGTTAACTGCTCTAAGCTCAGAAGTTTTTCCTATTACAATACTCGATCCACCACCTGAACACGATGGTCCAGGTTCTCAAGCAGTAACACACTGTTTACTTTCTTACAGCAACTCACGCAGGTGTTCAAGGAAACACGAGTTATATCAGGAAATGCACCATTTCTTCGCCTCGGGCACAAGCACTGTTAACAGACCCACAGTTTTAGCCCCGCTGTCTGTAAGGGCAGCAAAGAAACAAACAGCTGCTCTTAGTCACATTAAATGGCATCGAGCACTCCCATAAATGAAAAGAGGTACAATTTCAGTGCATTATTAAAATGAAATGTTTTATGCAACAGTTAAGACTGTGCGATAAGCCCAAAGACTATTAAATGAAATCAATCCTAATTAATGCTACCTCATTCCATTGAGCCAGTGCTCCCCCGCCATTCCTGCAGAGCTCCATCCCTCAGCCTGGGCCATCTCTCGGACCGCAGCCCAGCACTGCGCCTCCTGAGAGGCAGAGGGGCACAGAGGCAGTGTATGGGACAGAGCTGTGGGACAACTGGTGGCAGAAGGCCGACACATGAGGTGATTTTAAAGCTAAAGGACATGCTGATTGAGTGCATCGTGCCTGCTTGTTCCTGCCCAGTTCTGCAGGCAGAAGCACAGCAGCCGGGCACAGCAGCTCTGTGTGGCAGTGGGTGGGTGGCAACAGAGCCGGGGAGCATAGCTGCAAGTCCGTGAGAGGATGCCTCGCTCCCTGGGGCCTCAGCACAACTGAGCTCCTGCTGAGAGAATTTGCCAAGAAGCTCCATTGCCAGGAGCAGGCAGGGATGGAGCACATGGCACCACCCAGCTGAGCAGCGCCCAGCTCCTGCCTCACCTACAGCTCCTTCAAGTCCTGCCTTGCTCAGAGCAGTGCCCGGCCACCCACTGCCTTCCAGTGGCACCAAGCACAGAGCACTGACACCTCCAGACCAGCGGCACTGGGTCATCACATGCTCTTAAGATCATTGAAAAGGAGAATGATTTCCTTGTGTGGACCACAGTGGAGAGATCTTCCATGGTCAGTTCCACATCAGCAGAGCTCATCGGGAGAAATACTGTGTAACTGGAGCTCTTCCTGCAAACCTGCAGTGACTGGATTACAAGCAATTATCATAAAACCGCTGCAGAGGTAGAACAAATGATCTCAGCCTTTGGTTCTTTAAGGTATGTTGAAAGTCTGCATTAACCTGTAATGCTTCTAAAATAAAGCACTTAGCACTGTCTTAGCAAAATTATACAGCTCATTTCATAGAAGAAAATTCATGTCGCAGCGGATAAGAAGCACAGATAGAAAAATGATTTAAAAGAAATACCTTGCTAATGACAAGAAATTTTTTTGACGAGCGGCCTTATAAAGAAGCAGTCTGAAGTAAAACTGCATCCTTCATGAAGCATCAAATATGCTGGAAAATAAACCAAATCTTCCATGCTGCCATGCCCTATTAAAATGATGTTCTGGAAAATTGTTCGACGCTCGCAGGTATACACACAGGGCTGCAGGCACTGCCAGTGCCTGCCGCCAGGAAGGCACTGGGGGGGGGGGGGGTCAGCTTCACCTCTCCCCACACAGAGGAGCCCCAGGAAGCACAGGGCCAGGACCCCACCACAGGGCAGCCATACCTCATACCTCAGCGCCTGCCCGCGCCTGCCCTCCAGCACAGCAGGTTGTTAAGCTATTGTGCAGAACATTTGTTTTCTTCAAAACTGTATTTCTTTTGCAGCCATTCATTTAAATGGATTCCACTGTGCCTGTTTTTTTGCCTCTCTTCATTCCAGCAGAGACTAAATTAAGCTTTGAAGTTTAGTGAGAAATCCTATCAGTGCAAGACTTCAACTCTATTTCCTGAATTCAGGGGGATTAAAGAAGAGGAAGTGCGAGAGAAAAGAAACCACTCTTATCTTTGTTTTCTACAGCTTGATCCTGGAATGACTGACTTTGAGAATAAACTTAGTGCATGATTTTATGCATTATTCATTATATACTAAAACATGTAAATAGAGTTTTCAAAGGTTAATTAAACTCCTTTCCTACGCAGGTCACAATTATTTAGTATTTTGACACAATAACTTCCATCATTAATATTAAATAGCATAGAAGGGGGGAAAGCGACCTAAAATGAGCACACGCTCTTCTCAATATCAAACATGCTCGCGTCACCCAGAGATCTGGCAGCCTACAAACACACTGCAGGTTTTCCAGAAAGAACGGGAGAGAGTAAGCGTTTTAATTTCACATAAAACCACGTAGCTGCCAGACTGCCATTGACTAAGTATGTAGTCTGTAAAAATTTCTACTTGCAGGGATTTCCCTAGCATAGCAACACTCTGTGGGGATCAAATAGGACTAATATTTTAGTTCTCAAGAATAATGACGTACGAGGTAATTGCGCATCTACTTTCCTTCCCAGCCTAGATACTTCAGATAGCCAGATGCACGAGACTTGCTTTGCCCCCACAGCTTTTCAGAGTGGCCTCCCTCCATCGCTTCTACCTTGAGGCCGCAAGAGCCAGCTTCTGTTCGCGGCAGGACCGGACCCAGCACCTCCAGCAGCGCTGAGTCAAGCACCGCAGCTAGCACTGCCTGGCTGCGCACACTAAGGGCAGCCTGCTTCGCCTGCAGGGAGTTACTTAACCCAAAGTCCACTCTTCTCCTGTAAGCCTCTCATCTTTAAGCCAAAGGTCCCTGTAGCAACTCACATAGCAGAAAACACCTTGGAGCATTAGCGGTGCAATGTGCTGGGAGGAAGGTCCTTGCTTGTAATTGCCTTGGCTAGAAGAGTTTTCCGGAAGATTACATAAAATTAAAATTAAGCATGACTAATTTTCAACTTCCACTGTGAAATTTAATGGGCATTTCCTAACTCCTAACCACAGCAGCTTGGTTCTCACCAGCTGTCTCTGACATGTGTAAAAGAAAACCATGCCAATTGTGTAAGAGAGACAGCAACAAGTTGCTAGTAAAATCTCAGCAACCTGCATGGGTGAATTGGTCAATGAACAGTGAATGCAAGAGTGTTTCCTGCTGCACATAGGCAAGCCAGGAGCAAGAAGAGAAGCAGGGTAGTAATGGTGGGCTGCACAACTTACCAGGTCCCTATGGACACTGACATGGGTGGGATAGTTCCCAATACTGAATTTCTACAATAGAGAAAAAAGTCACTAGATTTTCACAGAAACTAAAATAAGTTGCTTTCTCAAATGGAACTGCAACAAATGAACCAAAGAGAAGTCAACCTCAAACAACTCATTGGGATAAGTCAATCTTTTTCATGCCTTGATATACAAATCCAAAACTATTCTCAACACATAACACTTCTGCAAACCCTGTGCTCTTTGGTCAAAATACCATATTACCCACCACTGTTGTGATTAAATTTCCTTACCCGAAGTAGAAACAGGCCTGGGCTTTAAGGAAACATTCACTTCTTACATTCACTCAGAAAGGAGAAAGACAAGGAGTTCTGCATTTGACAGCTATTTACTAGCAATGAACAAGATTAATCCTAATTGTTAGGGACAGAAATCCCATTGGGCTATCCAGGCCAGCACTTTGGTAGCACTGGATATTCCCCCAACTTCCAGGTTATTATCTAGTGCTGTGTTGAGACCATCAACATTGAGCTTTGTGTTGATGCCGCGCCTCAAGCTAATTGTATTGCTAAGGAATGCTGATACATCCCACAGCCTGGAGCTGCAAATACTGGGGAGGCATTACAGGAAACCTCATTTCCAACAAGCCTTTCTAAGAAGCAGTTTTACTGTGGACAACTTGAACTACAGCAACCAGAACAGTTACTGCAAGTTGGATTTGTTCTGTGGCAGATGTGAAGAACTGTCGTCCAAAGAACAGCAAAGGCAACCAATCCTGCCCGCCCTATGGCCAGCACCATCTCCTTCCAGGGAAGGAGGAAGGAGAAGATGCATACTGCATGGTATTCTCCAGGATGCACGAGGAAGATCCTTGGCTTACACCATAACCCAGTACCAGTGCACTTCTGCCAAGTCAGAAAAACTGAAATGCTTCGTTTTGTCACACTGAAGTATACTGAGCACAAATACAGCAAAGAGGAAATTGCAGTCATTGGCAAATATGCAAATTACCTTTCATCAATCCATGCAGAGGGGAATTTCAGAACAACTTGTTTCCACAACATTTTATGAAAACTGATATTGGATTTGTACTTAACCAATTCCCATAAATAACACAGGCCTGCACCAGTGCTGAGAAATACACCGAAAAGTTACGCAGCATCAGAAGGTAAAAATCTGGCCGATCGCAGAGATCTTATCTGTGCCGAGAGCAGAATAAAACTTGGTGTTGTTTCTATTTTTTTAAAGTAGAATGAAAAATGAGACTGGCTTTATTTTAATTAATTCTTAGATTAGTTAAATAAAAGATTAGCTGTCAGTTGTGAGCATCAAAAAACACATTATACTAATTAAGGGCTTATTACATTATTTTTCTGCTAGAATGCAATATTGATTATAAACCCTGGGAATGGAACAAACTGAATATTTGAGCAAATTCAGTAACAACTGTTTTCTTACAAATGCAGCCATTACTGTTCAATTCAAAGGGGATCTGTGGGTGAGCTCCAGGTGCAGGCAAGGCCCAGCACTGCGGCTCCAATAGGCGACTCCTGCACATGGAGCAGCAACAAGGGAATGTGAACAGATAACAGCAGCACCCAGAGATCCGCTCTCTCATATTTCTGGGTTCCACAGCTACAACTCAGAGCTGAGGCCCTGGAGCTCTGAGTTTATAACTCAATAAGGCACGTTCTAACCAGCTTGCTGAAAGTTGCAACAAGCAAAAGTAGTAAATTCCACTTGTTTTGCAGCTTGTGGCAGGAAACCTCTCCGTGCTGACCCTGGACAACTCTCCTGTGCCATAACAGCATGATTCGGGCTATCTGCCCATGAGGATCAGCACTGCTGACAGCACAGAGCAGCCTTCCTTTCCCAGCGGGTCTGGATCCAGGTCTTAAAGCAGTCAGTGCACATTTATATTAAGGACAGTCGTACACACATGTCTATAAATAATTTTTAGTTTATCAGCAACACATAGAAAGCTCAGAGGGCAGCTAAAGCATTTGATAGTGCCTACATCTCAAAACATTCCTACTTTCTTTGGTTTCAGTTTCTGCATTATTTACGCTCATTTAAAATCTACTACATTTACCAACCCTCATTACAGGCTTTTAAATTAAGCAAGTACCTGTAAGGGGGAAATGGGTGGAAATCAATAGAACAATACTACAAAGCACTAGATGGATTGGCTTGTTCCACCTGAGCTACACATGAAATACACACGTACTTTTAAGCACACCACAAGACCGTAGGAGTGGATTTTTTGGATCCAGTCCCACGCTGACACACACTGCCTCCCTGCTTCAGCCTAGCAGCTGCACACACACCCAATCTCACAGCTGCACACACACCCAATCTCACAGCAGGGACCTGCAGGGTTGCAGCCCCACCATGCTTTGTGCAGTGAGAGCATGGCCCCATGTCGCGATGAGGGCTGCAGCATGACCGGCCCTGTGCAGCCACGGGTTACAGAAGGCACCAGGGAAATGAAAGAACTTGAGGAGGGACTGCGAGAAGAGGGAGACAAAGGCTGCCAAAGAATCTGCTTTCAAGTTACAGAAACAGACATCAATGCACAAGGTTGAAAACCGGGCTGCCAGGTCACATCCACAAAGCTGAAATTCTGGCTGAGTTTACAACGAACAGCTCTGATGCATTACTGTGTACTTGCTCTTATAAGAAGTCACAAAAAGAGAGCAAGCAGGTTTTCAGTAATTTGTCTCAACATAGGCTTTAAACTCTCAATTTATCTCTGTTGTTGCCAACATTTAGCTTAATCTATTGCTATCTTTCTCACTGCTCAGAACTCCAAAAGGAATTAACATACATAAAGAACCATATTTTAATTAATGCAGGCTTTTGATAATTTTTCCAACACATAAGAAATATTTTAACTTGCTGTTTTCTCATTGCCAAGCCTCTGGAGAAAATGCTTATTTATTTTTTAAGCCAGCTGGTATTTATCACCCAGTGTGGCTGTGTCAAGCAGTGCCTGTACCCTTTACCTTCCCAGAAGTAAATATTTCAATTAAAAATGAGATACAATTTCAATGTTAGCATAAGGTTTCCAAGCAGATTAAATAATGCCCCAGCTGAACATTGTCTCATTCTTGTCTGGTTCAGGATTTTAAAGAAGAACGTCCAACATCAACCAAAGAAACACTTTTCAGCATTCCTTCAGCACAATACCACTAACATGGCTAACACCAAGATAAACATGAAAAATGCAGATTTCTCTTCACCAAAGGAGGAAGAAACAACATCTATGGAACACTTAAGCAGGTACGTGGCATTCCCGGCAGCGCTGCAGCAGGCACAGCAGCAGGCCGTGCAGGATGCCGGCCAGGCCCAGCACACAGCTCTGGCTCCAGGAGGTCAACAGCGAGCCCAGAGTACTGTACACAGAATGAACACCTCTCGGCTGGGGACACTCAGCAGCCAGAACCACCTGGCAGTACAGGCAGCACCAGCAAAAGGTATTTGCCCCAAGACAGACAAATTTCTAACCATTAATTCTTATTTTTAATTTCTTTACAAAGCCATTAGAAAGCTTGTTATGCTCCCCTCCTGAATCTTAATGTCTGCTCTGACTGAAGGCTTTCCCAGAGCCAAAATCCAAATGCGTGAGAATGTTTTACTTACCAGGTGGAGGCTTGATAAATCTGTAGGAGCTGGCAGTCCTGCAGCTGCTGATCCTTCCCATCCAGCCAGGTAACCCCTCCACTGCCATCTGCCCTTGAGCGAGTAGACAAAGTGTAGCAGAAGCCACTCTAAGAGCCATCCACACCAGAGCCACAGTGCTCCTAGAGCCCAGCACTCCCTTCCCTCAGCAGCACAGCACCAGTAAGCAGGGCAGACCCAGGCCCACTGAGAAGTGGGAATCAGCCCACCCCCTCCTCACCTGTTCCTAACTGCTGATTGGGAACAGGTGAGACACTTCTGAGACACAGCTGGGACCTCTCTAAGCTAATTTGGTTAACACCGGTTGCAAAGAGAAGAATAAGTACTCCTTCCTTTGATGTCTGATGAATAGGAGAGTGTGTCAGGTTTTTTTGGCAAGTTCTTGGTAACAGTAACTCATGCTGACACAGTTTTATGAAGGCTCTGTGGTCTTTTTGGGAAAGACTAGGCACCAAGCTCGGCTGTTGTAAGGGTGATGAGCCTTCATGCTAGAAGGAAAGTCCTGACAGGAAGCTCACCCAAAGCACAGCAACTGGTCTGTGATCCTCTCAGCACAAAACCAAGTCACAATGACAGGCTGGGAGGCAGTGCCCAATGGGGTGAGGAGCCTAGCTGCGGCCTGCCAGGCTCCACCTGGCCTGAACCCACCACACAGTGGGGCACTGGGACCTGGCAGCTCCCAGCGTCAGCCTGCTTCTAGCAGCGATGTAAACAGATGTAGCCCTGGCTGAGGGAAAGAAAACATGCCAATTTAGTTAATAAGACCAGGCAGAGCTTTCTCATATTGCCTCATTTTCTCTCAAATTAAAAAATTTTGAATATTCTCATCATTGAACAATGTTTTCTGAGAAGTCAGTCTAGAAATAACCGTGCTGCTATGTGACAGGCTGACAGATAAGGGACCATTCAGTCTCTTTCCAGCACTGGTACATGCTTTGCATTTCTCCTTTGTGCTGTTAACTCACTAATCCTCTATATATGCACTCCAGTCAGATTTCTTTCCTGCTGTTTTCCTCATAAGTGGTGCTTTGTATCTTTAATCTGTTTATTGCCCAAAATAGAGAAAACAAGACTAAAAAAAAGTCATGCTTGTCCTCTTCAGCTTTCAGAATTTTTTTTTTTTTTTTAAATCTTTAAAATGCAATTCGAACTGTAGTTGAGGAAGCTGCTTTACAATATTACATTCTTCCTCTATTAAACCTTTATTGTTAGGCCTTTTGATTTTGATGTGGAGAGGGGCAAAAATTATTTTCCTCATCAGCTGACATTTTTAGAGGAATATGATATTTTCTCCTGGTAAGAATGGGACTCCAAACTGTGCTCATGCTTGCAGAGGGGATGGGAATGTTGCCACTGCAAGCTGCTGCCCCAGGTGGCTGAGAGCATTTGCTGTACCTAGTAGTGCTGGGACAATGTGCGGGCCTGTCTCCCAACAAGAATCAGGAGATTTTTAATCTTTTTCACTCTTCTGCTAAATTTTCATCTGTATATAATCTGTATATCCCCACCAAAACCAGTGGACCTCTTTGCAGTGTGTGAGTTATACACAGATGTAAACATTAGGCTGAGAGAGCTGGGGCTGTTCAGCCTGGAAAAGAGAAGGCCCTCAGGTGACCTGATAGCAGCCTTTCAGTATCTAAAGGGGAGCTACAGGAAAAAGAATGGGACAGACTCTTTAGCAGAGTCTGTGGTGACAGAACAAGGAGAAATGGTTTCAAGCTTTAAGAGAGTAGATTTAGGTGGGATATAAGGAAATAGTCTTTTACAGTGAGGGTGGCGAGGACCTGAACAGGTTGCCCAGAGATGTGGTTGATGCCCCATCCCTGGAGACTTTCCCAGGCCAGGCTGAGTCAGGCCCTGGGCAACCTGATCTAGCTGTGCATGTCCCTGCTCACTGCAGGGGAGCTGGACTAGATGACCTTTAAAGTTCCATTCCAACTCTAAGGATTCTATGATTATATGATTACCAGAATGCTTTTCATTACCATAGTCCCCTATCTGTACAGAGCTTAGACTTGGGGTAATACAGCCGGGAGTCATCTTGTCAACACCTGAATGAAATAACTTTTAATGAAAGCTATAAATGGTTTTTAAAAGCCATGAGTGTCTCTGGCAATCAATAAAGCAAGCTTGTTGGAACTGTGGAAAGACTCCAACCACAGGAGATGATCGGGCTGGATTTCCTACAAGTCAGGCATGTGCACTTCGAATATCCCGTCGTCTGTAAATAGATTTTGGGAAGAAGCCAGAAAGCTTACAAAAGGATGACTCCATTAGTCCAAAGGTGCCATGAAACTCCATTTTCACCATGGTAAGTGCAAAGGTGCAGCCAGTGATCGTTAAAGTGTAGAAGAGGTATTTGGAAACACATCTAAAGAATACTCCAGAGAAAGAAATCTCCAGCTTGAGAGCTGTACTAAGGCATTAATGTAACTAAACTAATGTAACAGTCACTAAAGGGAACATCAAAGAAGCAAGAACACAGCCTGACCTTCTTGGGACTGAAAATGGTCTATTTTTTTTTCCCCTTCTGAATTTGGCTTTAAACAAAAAGCCCACTGATAGCTCTGCTTTGGCTTCTCTCAGCTTTTTGTTCTCCAGATGCTTCATCTGGCAATTTTAAACTTTACTCCGTGCTACCGTATATTTTAGCACAGTTTTCACAATGAATCCTAACAGCAATTTCTGCAAAGAAAGTCTGATACAAAATTGAAAGGCTGCAGAACCTGGGCAGGAGTCTCTCTCTGTGAAGAGACAAACCCTCCCTTGGGGTGCTGTGCTGCCTGGCTGTCCACCATCACTGGGCCACGGCTCCAACCCCTGGTGAACACGTGCACAGCACCAAGCCCTGGGGTGGCAGCTGGGGGGTGTGGGCAGGAGCTCTGCTGGATGCACAGAAGGGCAAATAGAGGGGAAGGTGCTGTACTGGAGCAGCATGGATTTCAGGAAATGTTTCCTGATAATCAGATTAGGAAGAGACAGTATCACAGGCAGTATAGTTGATACCTCTTTCAAAAGTATCACACAGAAGAAAGTGGAAAATCTACGTGTACCAAAACACAGGAGGATTTACAAGAAATTTAGCATGTCGGTTCAGTTTCTATTTTTGAAGATGTTAATCACTGAGAATCATTAATTATTTTTGTGTTAATATACCTGTCTCTCGAAATTATAAATCTGTGATGGACCCTTGTGATCAAGCTGTGACTTTAATTTACTGCTCTGGACCTTGCCCAGAGTCTGTTGCATAGAGACAAACCTCTGCTGTCCCACAACCAGCAACTCCTGTGTATCTGTTTGGGGCAGCCCTGCTTACTTATTACACCATCTACTTACAGTTCTCTCCTGGATCTCAGTCCATGTCTTGTTTTGGTACCAGGAAGGGAAGCAAACTATTTATAAATGTTAATCCCAATTGCAGATGCTCAGCCTTTTAAGATCTGCTCCCAAAGACTTCCCTTGTAAACAACGTTTTCCCATGTTTCACCTGTGTATAAACAAAATTTACATTTTTACCTATATACACACAAGGCTGTACAAGCATTATGTGTTTTTAGTTTTTATACTGTCTATGGTGCAAAGTGTTTAACTGCTAGTTTGAAATTAACATTAAGTAATAGTATAAGGCATTGTCCTTTGTTGGCTCTGTGTGAAACAAAAATGAGAATTAAAAAGGCTGTGTTAAATTATTACATATGCCATATGCCATACATAATGATGTTACAGAGTTGCAGAAAACAAATATTCATGGAAATGACATGTGCTCGCGTATTTTGTCCAATATCCCATCCAAGCCCACCAGAGCAATTAGACCCAGCTGCCAGAGGACAGATGGTAATTTTCATTTTGCAAAGATTAGTGTATTGGCCATGGAGCAAGGTTCAAAGACCCTGTTGTCCTTGAGCTTTAGAACAAGATCTATAAGCAGTGAAACATTAAACAACTTTCTGTATGACAAAGATGCCTTAGAATTTTATTTTTTTATTTTTTATTTTTTTTAAGTCCGAAGGGTTTTGCACCACGCAGTACCTAATTTACTGCAAAACAGTCTTGGTACTGTGAGCTGATTTTGTATCAATCCAAAAGCTACTCATGCTTCTGATAAGGTCCGCTGTGAACATGTCAAGGGATTGTGCAAGATCAGCTCCGTTTGCTCCTTTGCTTTGAATGAGGACAGTCCCAGCTTTCTACCAGTGGACCTGGGCTGGATTTGCACCCCGACCAAAATTTGCAGCACACTGGCCTGCTGTCAGCCACACAGCTGCTCTGCTTCTGCAGTCAGCCGAGACCAGAGAGCGCCATTAGTGCATGACTGCTGTGATGCATGTTAAACATCTGCTTTAAAACAGCACTTTCACTTCTCCGATCTTTGCTTTTTCAGTGTAACAGCTATTCAGAGTAAATATTAGCTGTTCCCATCTAGTATTTCCTAGTGCAGGAATAAGTTTATGTTAACATACTGCCCGAACCACTTGCCCCTTCCAGTCAGTACATCAGCACCAAGCCTGAAACCAATAGCAGCAATGGAAGAATACCGCAGAGAACATCTGTATCTTTAAACAGGCTGTCGTAAAACAAGGTCCTCAAGCATGTAGCATTTGGTCTCTGAAGTACTAGCTCTCCATTAGCCAGAGGCCATGCGTGCACCACAAGGCAGCTCTGATACAGGCACCAGCTTGATTGGCACCAGCCTCAGGAGATGCAGTACTTGTGGAAACAGACTTGTATTTGAGTAGGGCTGTCTAAAGGTTGGCAAAAACAGGGATGCAGCTTTACATGGAAAAGCCTTACATAGTAGAACAGAGGTGTATTAATATCCACTGGCTCCTAAGCTCTGTGGGCAGTAATAGTGTAATAACTGCTAAAACAACAACTAGAAGAATTTGTAACCACCTTGAAGAAGGGATTATCAGTATTTTGGCTAAGATTCAGTACAGACCAGGTCACCTTCCTATTTGTATTTTGCCCAGTCACTGCTGGGGGAGAGAATGTCTCAGCACTTGAAACAGCGAAACAGTTCAGCACCATCAGCTTAACAGAGAGGAACTGGGTTGTCACAAGCAGCAAAGAAAGCCCTGACATACAAACATTGCAATGCTTTGGGCTGAGTGTGCGTCCAGAGGATTTCCGAATATAGAAGCAGAAGAGGCAGCAGTTATAAAAAAGCTCCATAGAGCCATAGGTGTCACCACCCTGCAGACAGCTCAGGCTGGCCAAGGTGATCCCAGGACACACGCATCCGAAGGCTGTCAGAGATCTCAGTCTTAAGGCAAACAATGCACTCTGCTGAACTCAGTCAAATGCAGTGGTCATGGCCAACTTCTCAGTTAATCTAGGTCAGCCGTGAATTTGGCAGAAACACATTAACTCCTGGGAACCTCTTCATACAAATGATGCCAAGGAGGCTAAGAATATTGTCTCTGGGCTGCGAAGCCATTTTGGCCAAAGTCAGATTTTAGCAGATGACTGTCACAGGCATTCTCCAGAACTGGTCTTTCCAGAACCATCAAAGGCAACTGCAGTGCAAGAACAGTGTCTTTCAGGCTTGAAGGAAATTTTACTTAAACCAATGAAACTCCTCTTAAATTCAGCCCTTTCTCAGGTCTGAAAATTACAATAATTGGGAGAAAAAAGATCAAAGCCATTAAATATTCATTTCAGTGAGTAACAGTTTCTGGCTTCTTGCAGCCCAAGGGAAAGAAGGAAAAAGCAGGGACCTATCTTTATATTGCTCTCCTGAAGCATAATTCCTGTGTGTGGTCCTCGTAACATTCCACATCAATATAACTCCTAATTTACCCCCTCATTGGGGTGGAGGGAAAGAAAAAAGAAAAAAAAAAAGCTTATTTTTGCTTTGGCAGAGTCTAACAACTATCTAGTTGTCTGGCAGTCAGTCCCAAATCTCCTCTGCCCTGCAAACATGCAGTATCAGACTACATGCTTAATTAGGTGAAGTGGTGGTGACTCACGAATCAGGATCACCACCACCAGAAAAGCAACCCAGTAGTCATCATTCTACTCTTTATTGAGAATATTTTGCCTTCCACTACTTCCATACAATTAAATTTATTATGGTGAATTGGAGTGCAAAATTGCCCTCTTCATATACATTGTTGTTAAATTAGTTTATAATTAACACTAACATATTGTGCTTATAGCATTTACTATGCTTGATGGTTCCATCGGCATAACCTTATTGTGATCTATAGCAATAAGACTAAAAATTAAAATGGTATTACTCACTTTTAAAGAGCCACTGACAAGCTCTACCCACATTTACAAGCTTCTCGTCAATCACATTTAGCCACATCCATTAACTCCATTCATGTTTCCACAGAGCCTCTCTGTGCTTCTTTCCCTGTGTACAGAGAGAAGCAGAAGAGCCTGCTGGCAAGGGTGGGGGCAAACAGGACCAGGACTGGTAGCCAACTCCCACAGGGAAAAGCCCAGCTCTGCTCGGAGCATGGGGGAACTTCTGCCAACAGCATCCTCAGCACCAGAGCTCCCCTGTGCAGCTCAGCAGGCCAGGGGACCATACCTCCTTCTGGTCCTTATGCACACCTGGGTTTACTACCCATTGGGATGCACCAGGTGCTGCCCTGCAATAGGCGTTGCTCCTGCTCTCGGCTCCCAGGAATACTCTCCTTCAGAAGTTCTCAGAAGTTAGGGATCTCACAGCATGGCAGTTCTAAAAATGGAAGCAGCAGCATTATTCTGTTGAGTTCTGACCACAGTGCCTGTTCTGCTACCAGAAAAGTGAGGATTTAAAAGACGGATGTTGAGGAAAACTCCCGGGCTCTGAGTGTTAAGAAGTGCTTTTTTTGTGGCTAGCCAGTAGCTAAGAGGTGAAATGAAGGTCTCTGTCCATTATAAATGGACATCGAGTTCCTCAAAGTGCCCTGAAAGCATTCACGCATAGCTCCAATGTCTAGATGAATGTATTACTATGGGCTGCCATATTTACTGAATTCAGGGGTTAAAAAACACAGAAAGGCTTTGCATTGCCTCCTGGGCTCACATCAGTCACAAAAAAAAGTCTAGAGAAGGTGCAAACCAAAAATCAGCCAAGTTTCCCCCACAAATGTCAGGGACATCTGACTGTTCAAGCATACAGGATAGCAGGGGAAAATAGTTTTGTCAGTTGTATATCAGCTGCATGGAGCAATGCATGCCTCAAACAACTGCAAAAGATGATTTTGCACCTCCTCAGACCCAACAAATCAGAGAAATAATTCCTCTGTGGAATTATATCCAGGGCCTATTCCCATTGCACAGCCTTAGAGCCAGAGCCACGATTTAGCCCTTGGTTAGAGAGAATATTTATACTTCTGCCTCACACAGGCTGAGTGCAGAATCCACCATAAATAGGTAGCTTAACATTAAAATTACTTTTAGAAATGAAGTCTTCCATTTTTCATATGGAAAAGGAAATCCATTTGAATACTAATAGCATTCATCTTCCTGTACAAGCAGCGTGTCAGATTTGCAGTGTGGTACAGAAGAGCAGTGTGGGAGGAGGGGTGGATGTGGCTGCAATTCCAACAGTTCCGTAATTCTGCAGTTTAAAAGTTATTGGAATGTTTCAGAGCATAATGCTCAACAATTTGCATTCCAGGTACCTTCCATACAAACGGAAGGGCTGCTAAAGGTCAGGCACCTCAGCATTAATGCTCGTGCCCTTTTCTTCAATTAGTGGCGCAGTTAAGTTCTGATGAGATCAAATCTTTGGCAGAGCAGAATTATGGTAATGTTCATGTGCAGTCTTATCCAGTACAACTCTCATTTCCATGGGCTTAGACAGGGAAAGAAAGTTCCATTAATTATGTTATAGAAAGTGATATTCACTCTTCAGCTCTAAGAATACATTTGGGCACTACATATAAATCCTGTGAAAAGAAAGTAGAAAAAGAAAACTCAACAGCAGCAACAAGGATCTAAGCAGTCCTATCACAGTTCCAGCTACAGTTTAGTGCTGATTATAATTCTGTGCTTCTAGACGTAAATGAAGACGTAGATGAAGTCTGAGGGACTGTTTCTGTATGTATCACTTACAAAGGTGCCTGCAGCAGCTGAAGATCCAGCCTTGTTTGCAGGAGTCATGGTTTCAGCAGTGTATGTTGCCTATGATTTGACAGTGTATAAAATGCATTCAAATGCTCTCCCATTTCCTCACAGGAAGGACAGTTTAACACCAGCAGCAGGCATGCTCTGCACCAAGGTAAACCCTCCTCCCCAGGAGGACAGAGCAGCACAAAGCACACAAGGGTGGCGGCAAAGCCCTGTGCCTCCTCCAGGCTGCTATGGCTCTGGGGAGGCTCTCACGCATACTGCTGCCAGCACCCTGTGCCCAGCCAGAAAGTCTTCAAGAGCACATGGCCGGGGCACTGCATGCAGCTGAGGCTGCACCTGCAGGCTGCGATAAGAGCCAGGTGCTGGTCAGGCCCCTGATGTGTCAGTGCGCCTCCTTAATGGCTGCCCAGCCAAAAAAACCCAAATCAACCAACCAATCTAGCAGGCAAACAAAACAGAAGTGTTATTTTTAATTACTGTTTCTGTAAGGTAGGACTAGAACTATTTTTATCCACTTCCATGCCTGGTTTGAGGATCTGTCAATAAATGTCTACATGCAGTTTTGAGAAATTCAAATGAAAGGCAGCACAGACAAGCACAAACCTCTTATACAGTGGCCCAGAGTTCCGTGACCAACCTGAAGCCGACTGAAAGTCCCTGGATTTCTGCTTTTAAGTCACGGAGGGACTTTTGTGGACCACATCCTCTGTCTCCATCCTAATTCAAGAAACAATAAGATTTCTGAAAGGGTTCAGCTCGTTATTTCACTCAGAATGCCAAGTAGACAGCAAGAAAGCTCAGAGAAAACTGTTCCATTAGTACTGTTGGGCTAACCCAAAGCAGAAGTGCTGAGAGCAAATACTGTATGCTCTTCCTGAACAAGCTTCGTTGTCATACGTTGCACAACCTTGGTGACTTCCCTGCACAAAACCGCAGCTCCAGAACACTTTTGTTAGTCCAGAACGGAAGAAGAAAGAGAAATTCTGTGGAACTTCTCATTGGTGTTCTCAGCCACATGGGCCGGGTGCTGACCAGGATGAGGACACTTGGCTCCACTGCAGCACTGGACAGGCAGCATGCAGCCACCGCTCCTGCGGCTGAGACAGCTCAGAGGGGCCGAGCAGTCCCATGCCCAACCATGGCTGCTCTCAGAGCCCCCGTCTGTGCCAAGCACCGGGAAAGAAAATGCTGAGTGACAGAAAGCTTTGTTCATCACGCCCAGCGCAGCCCTCTTGTCATTCAAAATCTTTGCAGGCAGAAAACATGTAATTTCCCACTTCTTGAGCATAAAACTGGGAGGTAGGCTCTCCCAATACCTACATCTTTGCTATTAGCTTGCTGTTTTTACACAGCCCCTCCACACACCAAAGGATTCAGGCTGTGCATTCCTCATGCCTAGATCCTAACCGTCATTCAGTAATTGCAGAGTTGGGAATGAAAACATTACTCAGCTCACCATGACTGATGCCTCTCCACCAATGGAGAAAACGCATGGCTCGCACATGCAGATGTGCAAACAGTTCTGACAAACAAGGTGACCCTGTCCTTGAAGAGCTCAGTGTAGGCTGAGGTTAGTTGGTGGCCAAAGGTGTTTAAGAGGATTCTGGTTACTTGAGCAGAGTTTGATCAGCATTGCTGAAAAAAATGTGCTCTGACATCTGCATAAGGATTTCTGGGAAGGGAAAAAAAAACGAACAAATGGAAATGTGATTTGAACACAGGCATACAAAAATTTAGGACTGCTACTAAACTCATGATGGTGTATGACTGCACTTCGGTAGTCTAAATGAGTCTCTTTTTGTTGGTGCCCAAAACATGCTAGAGCATCCTTGTTCCCCATAAATCAAAGCCGCACAATGTCTGCTGTGCCACATGATTAAGAGTGTAGGTTTTTTTGCCAAGAGAAGGCACTAACGACATACCTAAATAATTAGATAGCATCGCAGGGTGGCTGCTGCCTCACTGTCCTTGCAGCTGAGAGGCTCAGAAGTGCAGGAGATAGCCAGGAAAAATATTAGAGGTAAGTACACCTCACTGGGGGTTAGGAAATAAAGATTAGGATTTTATTTGTGCCATTAATAAAGAGTAGTTTTCAGCATCTTGCTGTGTGCACAGTGCCAGGTAGATTTTAAAAAGTAGGACTTCAGCTGTGATATGCTTGCAGGCAGTGGAAAAGAAAACAAACTCATAACTCAAACAAACCGAAATATTAAATTACAACTCCACTTAATCACAGAATCATAGAATCATAGAATGGCTTTGGTTGGAAGGGACCCCAAGGACCACCAAGTTCCAACCCCCCTGCCACAGGCAGGGCCACCAACCTCCATATCTGGTACACTTAATGTTATCTCAGAAAAATAGATGGATGCACAGAAAAGAGTTTTGCAAAGCATGCACATCGTGTTGACAAAGCAGGGCTTGCTTAACACAGCACAAGTTGTGTAACAGCCTACTAACTTCTTATATCCCCCTGCTTGAGGGTTCTGAGTTTTGCAAGGCTGCAGATGGGCAGCGACTTGGTGCACTCACTCCCTAGGCCCTGGGGACATCAGCTCCATCCGGTGCCGCAGGCTGTGCCGGGGCAGGGCAGCAGCACACAGCGCCTCGGCACAGCCATAGAACCACACTGAGAGTCCCGCCCTGCTAAGCAGCCCGCAGCTTCTTGTCCTTGGCCGCGCTGGTGTCCCCTGGGGATGCTGGCTTCATGCTGAAGGCCAGTTTGGCCCTGGAGCAATTAAAGAGCTTGCAGGAAGTGCCGCGCTAAGTCACCCTCCTCTGAGCCAGTTTGATTAATGTGCCCTGGAAGTGGCCAATTACATCCCATACACCGCTGCTGCCTTTTATCCCTCTTCCCTCCAGTTCTTGATTTTTTTAGATATATGTCCTGATGAAGCCCTGACTCAGCAGACTCTGCAAGATTAAGCATACAAACAATCCTAATGGCTGATGCTAAATTCAGGCATGTAGCAGTGGGGAGCAGGGACAGATTTACTCATAGGGCGGCAGTGAGGGGGAGACCAGGCCCTTGTCATGGAGTGTTAAATTGGTTCAATAAAAGGCGAGCCATTAGCTCATATATTTGCACTGCTCAGCGTCAGCCCTCATTGATCCTTGGCTACTTGCAAGGTTGGAGTTTTACATATTCAATTGTCAGGGGAGAACATTTAAACTGAAGCTGGGAATAGAGTAAGGACAAGAAAACAGCTGAGTATGTTAAATTGGGGCTGATTCAAAAGCCACGTGCTATCTGTATTCCCAGATGTTTATTACACATATAATAGCATTTAAATGTGAAAAGTTGCACTCCATTTAGGAAACAGCCACCAAAATCTTAGAAGTTTCATAACCTGTCACGTTGAACAAAAGGACATGTATATATCTCCAATATGGAAGAAGCCAGAGCAGGCAAGAGCTGTATCTAGACACCAAGAGCAATAATCTTCCTTCATAACTTACTATTGCAAATGTGCACCCTTTCTTGGAGGGCAGCTTTATTCTTTCACTGCTTGCTGTATTATCAGAAATTACCTTGCCCGGTGTTAAGTACCAAAGCTTCCTTTCCAAGCCATACCCAGCGTGAAAAATGTTCTAAATGTGCACATTTTAAAAAGGGAAGAAATAAAGACAGAGAAACATTGGCCAGTTATTATTGTAAGAAGCAACTGCAAGGAGAATCAAAAACAAATTATTTTTACTTCTAGACAGCAAGCCTTGCAGCAACAAAGAGAAAAACAGTTTGATTCATTTCTGCTTGGAGGGATCAATGCCAGCAACTCCAAGTAAAGCAGATCCTTTTCTCTCGTGATCCATCGCAGGGCTGAACACAACTCCCCGTGCCGCGCAGATCCAAGCACTGCTCCCATCTGCTGCGGTGGTTGCCGCAGGGCCAACGCGCAGCCGGCACCCGTTAGCACCTTCCTGCCTGTCTCCTTCTTGCTCCTGCTTTGCCTTCGCTCACCACGCAGAAACACAGCAGTGTTTCTGCAAAAGCAGTTGGTTTGGTCCTGGTTATGCAGAAGGTAACTGGATTCTTTTTTTTTCCCATCAAAATACACAAAAAAATCTTCTTCCCTTTCTGAACTCACCACCTACAAATCCCAGTTTTGCTCACGCCATGTAAAGAATTTACACTCATTTGCTGAACATGTCTTGCAGTCACTTGACAGATTAAGCTCTGTCCCACTCTGGCTGCTCATGGATGCCTTCCACAGCCACAGCAGAGACACTTGTACATGTCCAGGTCTGTGCCAGACTTAATACATTAATTGGAACTGATGGGGTGGAGGTTGCAGGAGGTGAATTCATTGCTCTCTGCATGAAGGCTGCTGCTCAAATGAGAACTGATCTGACTTCAGAGTGTCTAGTTTTAAAGTGTCCGGCAACGTTTTGCTAAAGGAAGAGACATCTCATATTTAATGCTATCCATCTTTCAAAAATGAACAAATACTTCTAATTAAATTAATTATGATAATCATGCAGGTGTCTCATGTGTGTCATAAGTTGGGTTTTGATTTTCAATGCATTACCTACTAAAAAGAAAGAGTATATTCCTCTGTTCTGCACTGCTTTTGACTGGAAGGACAGTGAATAATTAATTATAGCAATGTTACAGGCCTGTAAATTACTCTAAGTAAATGACAGGTTCTCCCTGTGGCTCCCTTCCTGCTCTCCTGCAAGGCCGGCACTGACCTGGGCAAGGCTCCAAGGAGGGGCTCCACTGTCACGAGAGGAGGAGGGAGTGGGAATGATCTCATCAGTAAAGTCTTCTTAAACCTCACAAGAAACACCAAGCAGCACTGGCTCCAGTGTGCCAGCACCTGGGGGTGGAAGCTGCAACTTCCATTGCAAAAGTTTTTCCATAGCTTTAGTGTAGGTTCTTCCAGTTAACAATAAAGCATTACATTTCCCTTTGAATTTAACTTTTAGACAAATTCAGGCTGTTCTTCAAAGCTAAGCCTTACTGAGCAGTGAAAGCCACGTGTTCATCATGTATTAAAGTATTCCACATGCATCTGTGAAAGAAAAGGTATAAAAGCTCTCTCTGCTCAGCTCTCTCAGTGCAGACACTTCATGGGTTTCTGCAAATAGGACACTGACTGTTGGTTTTTCTTTAATGAGAATTTTGTTTAAACCACGACATCTGCAAGAGTGGATAAAACACAAAGGAAACCGAATCGGAGCTGCGTGCAGACATTCCCAGAAATAAAACCTTATAAGTCAGTGCTGAACCTGTTACCCTATAGAAGGATGATGGAGGACGCTTTTCAAAGCCTTTTGGAAGAGGCTGTTAGAGCAAGGCAGCTGGAAAATAAGCAGAATGCTAACGTGCTACAACTTCAACATAGATGTGAGAGGGTCTCCCTTCAGCTGCTCATTCTGTAGCCCTGCAAAGCTCCTGCTGCCCGCCCAGCTCTCACACCGTGCCAGGGCCAGCCTCCAGGAGCAGCAGTGGCATAAGAAAGCAGGCCAGCAACGCTGGAGGGGTTCTCACAGAGTTTCTGCTGCCTTTTCCTAAGGAAGTTACAGCTCAAAGCTACATCAGTAGCTTGAGAAAGTGGGAGAAGCAACAAAATGGACCGTCAGTTAAAACACCCCAGATCTGAAGCAATTACTGAGCTATGAAAGAAAAGAAGTGGCTTTCAATTGATGCTGGAATTGTAGTGTCCTTACACTGCTCAGCTTTGATTTCCAAATTAAGAAGTCTCTCTTCTTACTAGTCACTCACAGCACCTGTCACCTTCCGTTAGTCCCAAAGGTGCCCTGTAGCCACATTATCACTTCCCGATTTGTCAGTAATAGCTGGACTCCTTCAAAGAAAGATCTCAGTTCAGGAGAAGCTCATGAAAAAGTTTAACGGTACACTCAGTGATGATGACTTACACTAGGATTTACACTTTGCATTTATATTAATGCCTGATGAGTTCATTATGATTCATCTAACAAGGATGGATGCCAAAGGAATAAGTAACGATCATGCTATCACAACTGTACCACAGTCCTGTTTCTGCAGCTTTGGTGTCTTTCCTACTTCCTACAAAAGGGAAGGAGTGACCACTACCACAGGCAACGTGGCACTGTTGTCCTGCTGCCATCCTGACTGAAGTACAATTTTTGTGAGCCCTTCACAAGTTTTCTGTGAACGCACAGCTTAAATTCTTTCCAATTTGTATCTCTCCAGAAATCAAAATATCATTCCAGGTTCTTTTTCATTTGTTGATTTTGCTGAAGTACAAATTTTTTTTTTGGGGGGGAGGGGGAGGTTGTGTTCAATAGCAAAAGAAAGATATTATGGAGATGTAAATGCTGGGTACAGATGGAATTGCACCAGACATTTTTTTTCCTCATTCACATTGGGAAATTCCTCTGATATTGATCGTCTTTCTTAGAATACAAACAGGTCTTCTGACAGTACCGGGGTGATGGCCCACCGTCAGTGTCTGATGCCAATGGCTCCTGCGAAGTTAAAGGATGTGGCCTCAAACTGTCTCATGCATGAGCACATTTTGAAAAAAATCCTTTCCTCATAATACGTGTAACTGTGATCCTGTTTCACATCAAGCTACATTATTTTGATTTCTTAATGCTGCTTTAAACCCCGTCGGCAGGAAGAGCTAATAACAGCTTGGAAAAAATTAATATGTATGTTCGATGGAAACATTCTATTGTTTCCATGGATACCAGTGCAGAATCCCTTCTGCGATATGCGCTCCTTCAAAATGTTTAATCAGCAGCAAGAACAAAAAATCCCACCAAATACCTGTAAAGCAGAGAATGAGCTTAAAAAAATCTTATTAGATCACTCAATGTTTCTCAGGTTCCTGTAATAATCCAGCATGTGACAGTGGTGCTGTTGCTTTGTTTTTCTGGGTTTCTTGTTTGCTTCACAATACTCAATGCTGCATTGTCTTTGAATGAACTTGGGAAGGCGGGTTACTTCCTTGCTGCCGGCCCTTTGGGGATGCTCATGGTTGAGCGGGTTTCCAAGCTGACATTGCCGCAGGTTCCCACCAGGCAGGCTGTGCTGCATGTCACTCTGCTGGTGGGAGCTGGGAGAGACACGGAGCCCCGTGAGGCTGTTCCCACTGGGGTAGTGTATGAGGGGCTGACATTGGAAGCCACCTCTTCACAGACCGGAAAAAAACAAGAACCCATCCAGGAGCATATTGCCCTGACTGTGCTGTACCAGAGGCCTCACGAAGGCAGAGCTGGGTTGCACTCCCAGCAAGAACAGGTCACTCCCAGCTTTGTCTAATGCTGGAAGAAAGTCCCATTCTGTGGGCAGGAGTGGTAGAGCAAAAACATTCACCCTGCGAAAGCATCACTCCTGAAGAACTGAAAGACACTTGAAGAGGAAAAATGTTTTGCTCTCCCGTTGTTTCAATCAGATGCTACACTGTCCCTTCCCTCACAGGCCATGGTGCCCAGCGCTGCTAACACTGCTGTCTTCTTTCCAGATGGAGCTTGCACTGCGAGCCGAGGAGGGATAGTTTCCGGCACAAAGCAAGCACAAAGTGACATGGCAGCCACTGCCCAGTGGCCACAGCACTGCCCAGGAGGGGCGAGAGTGGAGGAGATCCACATTACGCCCTGCCTCCCAGCACCAGCCTCCCTGCTCCGGCACTGCCCTGTGTCTGTAAAACCTCTTGGTGTCAGTGATAGGAACTGTAGGAGTTAAGCGTTATCTAAGAGAAAATCTTACTGATCAGTTACAGTTATCTCAATTAAATTGGGTCCTGGAGTGCACTCATTCTGACAGTGGTGAATTTCAAAATTAATTTGATTTCCTTCTGCTGGGCGATGTTTCCCCACAGGCTGGCAGGTGCTCAGGGCTGGCAGCTCCCTGCTCCCAGCTGGCATTTCCCACTCGTACTGGGACACACAACACAGCCCAGCACCCATACAGCCCCCACAGCCTCCTGCACTGCCTCTCTGGGGAGAGATGCACACCTCCCAGCACACGGCCCTTGGTGACACCTCAGCACAGCCCCATCATCTGTTTCAGCTGCACACAGCCAGCAGCATGCGACAGGTGGCTGACTCACAGTGAAACACTACTCCAAACTGTGAGGTACTGCAGCTCTTAGCTCCCCATTGAGGTGAAGATGGTTAGTAAAATTTAGTGATATGAAAACCTTTACTGTATCCAGCAGAGACAATCCTTCTGAGACATTCAGAATAGCAAAAGGTTAAATTAAAACTTCCCTGCTACCAGATAATCAGGCGATGGCCAGTCATGGCTCTGTTATCACGCTGTGCACGTTTAAATTAGAGCAGCAGAGCAGACTTTATATATATAGCATGAAGATATTATAATACATGCAGCCTCTTCCTTCTCCAAATGGCCTTCTTTTCCACTTCTGACTGACTCTGAAACTGTTAGAGCTTGATTCAAAGCTCATTGAGGAAAACGTGTTTTTCATATCAGAAAATGGGTTTCAGATGGCCCTGCGGTGCTTATCTGTGACTGCTGGCCAAGCATTGGCTAATGCTCGGTGATCAGGTGGAAAGTGACACAGCTGTTAGTTACAGAGGACAGGTACCATTTGTGGCACAGATACGACACCATCAACCAATGCAATGAGCAAAGGCTTTGAAAACTGGAGAAGGGCCAACCCTGAAACATCTCTGCTCCATACTGATAAGTGCAGCTCAGTGTGACAAACTGAAGCTATGCCACCAAAAACACGATACAGGGAGACAAGCAGGGCTGCACAGCTGCCGAGTGGCTGAAGCAGAGGCTGCAGTGAGCATCCTGTGGGGTCAACCCTGCCTTCCCTCTCTTTACTGCGCAGCCATCAGCTTCTGCAGCCCATGGCTGTGAGTCAGGATCAGCACCAGCATCTGCACTGAATGTTCATTGTAGCTCACGTGCAGATTTCATAGACCCCACACATGAACAGAACCCAAGAAATGCAGATATTTACATACTGATGATGCAGAGCAGCCATGTGCATTGCTGCTTGCACTGGCACAGCTGAATGGGCAGACCCAGCACCACAGGGCAGCACGGCCCAGCCCTGGTGGCCCATTGCAGCAGGAACAGCCACCTCACTGCTTGCCGAGCACCAACTTGGCTGAGATTCCAGCCCATGGTACAGCTCTGAAGATTTTCTAACCCCAGCATGGGAGCTGAACAGTGTCAATAAACAATTAACATGCGCCCAACCAAGCAATTAAATCAATGGCAAACAGGGAATTCAGGCAGACAAAACAAACACTGTATTAACTACAAAAATTGCTGTACGTAAGTACTACAAGAAAAAAAAAAAAACAGCAAAGAAAAAGATGAGACTGTTTGCTTCCACACTTGTTCCTGGAGCGGTCCCAGCCAGCCCAACACTGAGGAATACCTGGAGCAAATACTCTGAGCCCTGCACTGCCCTAAGGGTCCACACTCAGCGCTTCAGCTGAAGTGATCCCAGCTGAGCAGCTGCTGTGTGTGGCCTCCTGACCTCTGTCCCCTGGCCCTGAGCACCATGAGCACAGCCACATCTCATCATGGGCCAATGCCACAGCTGCCACTGGATTACCACAGGGGTTGGCTGCCTGGGAGCACTGGAAACCTCCACATGTAACGCTAAAGGGAAGGGGCCCTGCCTCACCCCTGGAGCTCTCCCATCATTTTCTGCCCTCAGCAAAGCAGAGTATTTACACATGGCCACAAGTGAGTCTTTGTGAATCTGGGTCAGCATCTCACTGCTTTCTATGTGTCTCATGTTTAATTACAAGTCATATTGCACATCCTGCCTGAACTAGTGAGAACAGCTGCTTAGCTTGGAAAATTCAGAATCCATACACTCATAATGCAAAATAAAATAAGTTTCATATCAACTGGAGCTGACATGGGGCCTAGAGAAAGAGTGGATCCATGAAATGGGCTGTTTGATCCCTGTTTTGCTGGCTGTTGTATCAGGTCCTCTCAGGAGATGAGAAGAAATATTAGCCAGAAAATTAATTCCCAGTTAGTCCGAGCTGTCTTTTGTGATGCTGACTACGGTGGAAGGTGACAGAAGCAATTGCTAAATATCAATAATATTATGTACACAATTAAAATGCAGCCAAGAATCTTTTAACACAAAGCAACATGAGGCTGAGAGCCTGTAAAGGGATTCATTGATATTGCTGGTTAAGTCTTCAACTTCGTGGAATATTTGATAATGTCATTCTTGCCTCCTCCTCCAAATCCCTTTTAATAGTCACAATTGGTCTCTCTGTGAGAGACTTCCAGCTCTGGAATGTTATTTGAGCTGAGTAGCTAAGGATTATTTCTAATAAAGTACTATTCTTCAGGACAAATTCCCAAAGATACGTTCATTAAATAACTGATAATAATGTAAATAAATTACATTAATTACAAACAACAATAGCAATAACAGCAGCAACAAAAATAGGTGGTAAAGTCCTTCAGTCACAGCCATCACACAGATAAACAAATAAACAAAAGTCATGGTGGAATATTCTCTTGGAATAAACACTTGAAGCCCCAGATAAACTTCTGTTGTGCTTTGAGCCCCAAATCTGGCTTCATCAAGGGAGCAGAGATCTTCCATGGGCATGAGTGGGACCAGAAGAGCCTGCTCAAGTCAATGGCTTCCATAAGCATCACTGAGAACAGGCTCTTCCTGCTCTCCAAATGCCTTGTATATCTCCTGTCCCCTGGGCCTTTGCAAACAGCAGCAGCCAGGAGGAAATGGTGCTGAGTGCTCCTCATCTCCTGTCCTAGTGAGTGACCAGGACAGTTCTTGGACCAAGCTACTGCCTGGCATTGTTCTACCAGGAACATGAACTTCATGCTACAAGAGGATGTTCTTGGTTGATGTTGAAGGAGTCAGTTTTCCCCACAGACATATTTGTCTACTACATCTGTTCCTTCTTGTCAGTGGCCCAGTGGCTGACTTTGAACAATTTCATTTTCCCTCTCTGCATCTGTTTTTCTGCAGATACCAGTCTTTTACTCCTTTATAAGGCCGTTAGAACTACAGCTGAGAACATCTGGTTTTGCTCTTACTCTAGTAGTAAGCCCTGGCATGTAAGAGTTTGCAGAAGAGACTGCTGTGTACGTCTGGGACAACTACATACTTGAATTAGAGCCTTGGCAATGCGGGCTTTTTGTAACAATGAGACTTTTTCTAGTGATGAGTGAGGAAGCTTGACTCAAGTCTTTTGAAAACCTTGGTCTGTGCGTGCTCCTGTAAAAGGGTAAGGAGAAACCTTTGTTTTGGCTGGATCTTTCTGACATTTTGAGTGCCAGAAATAAATCTGAATGCATGAGCTGTGAAAGAATAGGAAAGATGTTATTTCTAATATGTACTTGTTGCTATTGGATATGATAAAACACCAAATGATTCAGTAAGTGTAGCAGTTTAGTAACTCTTACAAAATCAATGATCATGCAGCAATGCCTGCCATACTGGAACAGAGAAATATAACAAAGCCTGCCTGGGAACGTTAACCCTTCCCTCTGCTGGTCCCTGCCTCGGGAGCGTTCACCCCCAGTGGGGTTAGGATGGCTGACCCAGGCTGACAAATGCACACGCTGAGAAAAGCCAGGTTTTGGTGCATTGTTACGGACATGTGTGCATTCTATGACCCACACCACTCACTCGTTCCTAAGCCCGCTGCAGATTGCCCCTCCCATGGGCGAGGTGTGCCAGAAGAGCACAAGGATGACGTCCTGCCCCAGGCAGCCACAGCCCCGTCACCCGCTCCTTCTCTGAAACTTGGTCTGACAGGCTGGCCTGCAGGTCCAGTGCTCCTCATTGACTTGCAGAAAAGAGAACTGTTTCAGTGAAGAAATGCAAGGGATAGCCTGCCTCACTGCAGCAAAGGAAAAGCAAACAGCTGTAATAACAAGTTACCTCACGATGCTCTGACTCAGAGCTGGGCTTCTGAGCTTCTGAAGTTATTTCCATAGCAGATGTTTCCTGTGCATGATTTTTACACTGGTAAGTATAAAATAAAGTAGGAAAGGCAGATGTTATCTTGACCTCCACCTTCAAGCACAATAGGTGATTTTTAAAAAAAATTCTGGCACATAATCTGAATATATTCATCAAGAGGAAGATGATGAAAAAAATGATAGCAGCAGTGATAGCAGCTGTACCTAGAAAATGCTTCTTTTTGCTTGCCTGAGTAATGAAGACAGGAAAACAAGGAAGTGACCTTGAGGTGCTTCCATCTGCTTTTGCATTTGCTTGCTTTATTTCAGTATCTCCTGTTTTCTCACGACTTCCAGCTTCCTCTGCCTGTTCAAACCTTGCCCACAAGGGCAGCGCCTTGGACTGAGCCATGGCACTACGGGTGAGGATGCAAGGATGGGGCAGCCCAACCCTGAGGCTCTGCCAAGGAGGACTCCAAAACCTGGAGTTGCCGTGGCTCGTCCCAGAGACCCCATGGCACCACCACAGCTACAGGTACTTGCACAGAAAGGTGCTGCTGGGAAAGGCAATGTAAGAATAAGACTGTCTGGCATTCATGTAGCAGCTAGCAGGAACTGATCCACAGCTGAATAAGAGATAAAAAAAGCTCGTTTTTTTTTTTTTTTTTTTTTTTTTTTTTTTTTTTTTTTTTTTTGCTTGTTTTGTACTAAGAAATATTATTAAAAAAACAACCAGCCAGCACAAGGTCGACTAATTCAGCATTCCTGTCAAAGTAATGAAGACGGAGAGAGGCGGGTTTAGATACAAGAGAGAAGAGTTAAAAGCAAACTGCTCAGAGCAAAGACACAGTCAAGATCCCTGGTATTGAGACACCAGTAGAGGTCTAAATCAGGAAAAGTGAGAGCTGCCACTCAGGCCAGCAAGAGGAGCAGCAAGTCTGTCCTCATTAGCAATGGAGAGGAGTGATGTGGCCGCCAGGACTCAGGGCAAATACAGCTTTCTGGGGATGTCTACGTGGTGCCAGCCCCATGAGGAAGCCATGTGCAAAGCACTTGAGATGCATCAATAACACAACTGGTACTCAAAAGGGAAATGATTCAATACGAACTACTGGTTTGGTTTCAGGGTGAGAGAGATGCCAGCCCAGCAGCAGCTGATGGCAGGAATGTCCACCCCGTGCCGGGCAGAGCAGCCTGGCACCTGAGCACAGGGTGCAGCAAAGAACTTCATGGATTTTGAGGCACTGGCTAAATACAGTCCTGTGAACAGCAAAGAATATGATGCTGTGCTTCCCATTTTGACAAAGGAATTTGAGAATATGTTTCAAGATTAATGAAAAAAGCATCAATTGTTTGGCTTATCTGGGACTCAGTTTCCAGTTAACACAAATGCAAAACTTGTGAATTTTCAAATGGAATGTACAGAGTTGCAATTACAAATATGATCATGTCTCTTTACCAGACTTGTATTAGACCTCTCTTACCAGAGAGAAACATCCCTCACTTCACAGTCACACCTTATTTGTGTCATCGCTTTTTGGTGAACAACTGTTTTGAAGGATGAAATACAGGAGGAGTAAAATTTCATCAAAAATCTCTGACGAACACCTTGGGAACTCACTAACAACTGCAAGCAGACCGATGCATTCGTTTCACAAAAGCAAGGTCATGTATCCCACTAGTTTTAGGTTTTTCTTGCTCTCATTTGTATGTTTCAATAAAAGCCATTAAAATTTAAAGCAAGTTTTGTTTCCTTATATGCATTAACTATATTATATATTTACTGAGGGGTGCTCCAAAAATAATGCCTCCTACTTTATGATGCTGGTCCATGACATCCGAGGGGGATGTCGGTGCAATGGAAGCAGAGCTGAACCTTCCCACCGATATCCCGTGACATTTTGTTGCTGTGCGACAGATGGCAGCAGAGGGGCCGTCTGACACAATGGCGTCTGACATGGAAGTGCACATGGAGCAAAGATGTGGAACGGAATTCCTCCATGCACCCACTGACATTCATCAGCACTTACTGAATGTTTGTAGAGACCAACCAGTGGTTGCCAGCACAGTGAGGCTGCAGATGGTGCATTTCAGCAGTAACAACAGCAACAGTGGTCACTTCTGCTGGTACAGATTTTTACAAGTGCAGCATGCAGGCTCTTGTTCATTGCTGGCAAAAATGCATAGCTTATAGTGGTGATTATGTGGAAAAATAGTGTTTTGCAGCCAGGAATTTGCTCCATCAAACAGTGTTATTTTGCTCTTTGTATGTATTGTTGTTTCCACGGAAATAAATAGGAGGCATTACTTTTGGAGCGACCTATGTTTATGCAGCCCAAGACAACTCCTCCCAATGCAGCCCAGACACACCAAGAGCTTGGACACCTATGCCCAGAGGGTTTTACCCTTCCCAGGTCTGATGCATTTAGTGAGTGAGCAATCGCAATTACTGTCCCAGGGAGAGGCCCTTAGTAACATCTGTAATTAAAATTACAATTGTCTCGAGTAAGCTCTCTAATATGGATTGAGTAAGATTGTTTGTGTTAATTACATATTAATTTATTGTTAAAAGAGCACTAAAGATTTAATAAGAGACGAATTTAAAAGTCTTCTCATTAGCTGAAAGCTACATGAAGTTAGGCTGAACTCACGCCTGTGCGGTTCAGCGTTACGCTGACGTGCGGTTCCACTCAGGCCCTGGAAGCACAACTACTGCATTCGTCTTCATCTGACCTCACTGCACAGAAGCAGACTTCACTACAAATTCATAATGCCCTTTTCATCAATACTAGATACTTGCAAAGATTTTTTTTTTCAAATCAATTTAATGCTTCACCTGCAATTCAATACCAATGTAATTAGATCAAAATTATGCACATTCATTTATTTCTCACTTTGACTGCTGCTACTCAGCTACATGATATTTGAACAGCAGAACACAAAACAAAACTCCCCTTCAAAATATGAAGACAAGTGTGAATTTTTATGGGCATTTCTAATGCTGGAAGATCAGTTTTAAGCAATTGAAAGTTGTGTGTCCATCTTCAAGCAGATTATCAGACACTGTAAGGCACTTTGCTCAAAGTCCCGGAAAACAGGAACAGGAGCTAGTAAATTAATTTTTGAAAGTAACAAATCTTATTTAAAAGCATTTTTCTTAACATTAATTAATAAGGGAAGGAGAGAAGGCAGAAGAGCCTGATTAGCAAGGGTTTTTGGAGGAAAAACTCCACACTGGCTCAAGCTATTTACAGGCACTGAGAGCCTGGCTCGAAAGGGCAGAAAGCAGGGCGCCAAAAAGGAAGTTTCTCATACAGTTAATTATACATAACCAGTTATAATCTAGAAGTGTCATGTATTTCTTTGGTGATCTAAGATGCTTGCTGTAGCGATAATGTCAGGGTATCAATTATCCTTTTAATATTCTTCATCTCTAATGGCTTCATTTCTGCGCTCTCTTTCCACCATTTTAAGTCACCCTGACAAACCTGGAGCTCCTGAGCCAGACTGACAGCCCACAGGGCTGACTACAGCTGCCACCCACTTTCAGCCTGCACGGGACCTTCTGCTGCAGGGCACAGAGCAGCACAGCCACAGGGCAGCCCATCGTGGGGACCCCAAGCCCTTGCTGGGGCGACTTGCCTTCCCTTGTGGCAAATTATCTGCAAATGTAGAAGCAGGTCTGAAGAGCTTTGGAAGAAATGTGTTGAGGAGCTTAGATTGCTTACATAATTGTAAAGGTTTCAGGTTATGTCCTTGGGAGGGATTGTTGCTTTTTGAAATAGTGTGCCTGTCTCCAGCACTGAAAAGTGTGGGCTGTCTCTGTAAAGCATAGCAACTTTGTTTAGGCCTCATGCGAGTGAAATTGAGTCACATTACTGCAAACAAGCAGGTATTAGAGAACAGAGTTTTGATTTCAGTATCCAAAGAAAACAATATTCATTAAACAAAAAAAATCATTCAGAATTAGACTAGTCAATGTTATCATAAGAACAAGCAGGGAAAAGAAAAAAAGAAACATGATATAAATCAAGTCTAAGAACTCCACCAATCATCGGTTCTCTAAATCAAGAAATCTGGCAGATTTTCCAAGTGAGAATCAATCTTCCTGTCCCTGCAGTAAATACTGTAATCCTTTTTCCTGCATGGTATAGAAAATGTAACTGCCACATTCAAGATTTACTGAAAAATATTCTACCAGACTGTTTGAGCCCTGCAATTCAAAACGCTTTTAAACAAATGGTCAGAACATTTAGCACCACTGTACCTTCCTCTGTCCAAAAAAGTTTTGACAAAGAGGCAGCTCTCTGACCAACATACGTACCATGCAGACCTGATCTGTGGCTATACTGTGCACTCCTTTATGTCTAAAGCTCCCTGTGCAGTTGCAACCACACCATGTACAGGCCCCAGCCAATCCCCTCTGCTACCCTGCATCACCACGAGGCGCTGTTCTGGCTGCATCAGGGAATGGGGCACACAAAGGCACATCATCTTCTAGAACAGTGCTGGGAGACTGCAGGGAAGCAGCCCCGCACTAAGGAGTTTTTAGGAGCTGAGAGAACAGGCAAAGTTCAGGCTATGCCACCATCACAGCATTTATGAAGAGAGAGCATCAACAGGGGCAGATAAGGTATCTCAGCCACACAGGGATCCTGTGTCAGTTCCCAAAGGAATGTTTATATGGCACCCAGCAGAATGACTGCAAACCAAAACCATTTGCCAATGCAGATTCGTCACCAACATTCACCATCCAGTACACATAACCAATATCTTGCATTTTTCAGCAGTAGAGGGATTGAAATTCCTGACACTTCAAAGGTTTGAGCAGAAAGGTAGCTGCAAGTAGAATTTACATGAATAAATAAATAAAACTCAGAAACCATGTTACCAAACTTGGCCCAAATTAGCTTCACCATAAATTTTCCAAAGCTCACTACATATTTACTTGCGCTTACCCCACCTCCACCCACATCCGGCACCTCAGACAGCAGGAGTGCTTCCCCACGCAGGGCAGAGGCAGCCTTCTGAAAGAAGCAGAGGCTGCTGCAGCAACCAGGGCTTGCAGTCTTCAGGGACTTTTTCCCCTCTTCCTCAAATAGAGTTCCATTGTGGAAGTAAGCTTCATGGAATCCTCCAGAAGCTGTAAATGGACATGCAGTGCCCCTGCAGCAGGAGATATGTGTTTCCAGAGCCTGAGGAGATGCACCTCAAGTTGATGTCCTCTCACCTTGCAGTGTGGCAGAGAAGGTGCTGAAAGAACAGAAAGGTCAGGGTAAGGAAAAATATCCAAAAAAGCACATGCAGTAAAACGAGCAGGAAATCAAGGCTAAAGTCATCTCCCATCCATGCACTGTTCCCAACTACCCCCTGCCGTGTCAGAGCTGGAAATTGACAGCTCAACCCTCAGATTTATATTTATTGCAATGGGCATCATTAGATAAGGACCTGTTACTTTTCAGTAAAATAGAGTAGATAAATGCTGCTTGCATTAGAATACATTAATGCCCCAAGACATTCCACTGATTTTGTAGAAATAACCCTCATGTAACAGGTGAAGGTAGAGGGAAAATCTTATCAGATTAAGAAACTAAATTAATAAGTCACTGAAATAAATGAGAGAGCTGAGGTTTCCCTAGAATTTTCCCTGAAGAATTTCAGGAAGGGCTATTTCTAAAGTATAACTGTAAATCACAAGCAGTGTTCCACATGGGACCTCAGCACGTGCTTGTAATGAGGCCAACCTGCAGGTATGTCACCGGCTTGAGGCTCACACTGGTGCCATACAGATGTTCCAGGGCTGTTTGTGTCATTTATTAAGCTGTAAAGTTGTCAGAATCGCAGTGAATTGGGAGCCCTGGTAACACCGGAGTTTTTGACACTGTGTTAGCGCTGGTGTCCTGGCTTAACTCCAGTTTGCTTAATTGTATCCTTGTATTCCCAAATACCCACATTGTAGCTGGGAGGACCAGCTGCTGTAGCTGTGCCTCCCTCAATCTCTGCATCGCTGAGCAGTGGCAGCTTCTAGTCCCAGGGGCCGCTGTGCTTCACCAGCAGGTGAAATGGTATTATATTTCATTCCTGTACCCACAAGAGATAGCTTAAAGTGCATGCTTCAGGATGAAAGATTATATAGATGGAAGAATTGTATTGTATATCCGTTACATACAAGAAGAGAAGGCTCCAAGCGGTACTGTTAAGGAGAGGCTGCATTAAGAGCACAGAATTCAGTCCTGAAGACCCCTTTCTGGTGAACAGCTACCTTTTGAGCTGGCTCAGAAGGTACCAGGCTGTGAGTCATCAGTGAACTGCCTCACTCGACCTTCAGGGAAGAGAACTGATCTAAGTAAAACTTTGAGAAACACATTATCACTGGTGAGGACAAAGGAGAAGAGGATAGGTGACTTCCTTCCTATTTATCCTGGAGTACTCTATAGCCTGATGAGAGCTGGGCTCTGTTTGGTTGTTAACAAGAAGCAGTTTGTATGCCAGCCAGAAAAGCTGAGGCTTTATCTGGCTTCAAAGTACCTATGATACAAGAGCAATGCTTTTGTAAAGTAGCAGAAGGGGACTTTGCAAATTGTTTTCTGTTTTAGTAAATATAGCGATTTTTTGTTTGTTTTTCCAAAGGAATACACATCTCTATCTCAGTTATCTGCATGCATTTTCACTTTTTTTGGAGGCCAAAGGAGCACACTTCACTTGGGCACACTGTGAGATCTCCCAGAGCTGCGGTGCAGATGCATCCCCTTTGCACCCTTGCTCTGCTGGGCCAAGCTGCACCCATCACAGAGCTATGCAAGGTTCCTCTGGTGAATATGCAGCAATGAGGGGAACCGACCTAGTGCTCAAAAATCAGCAAGAGCAATTCCCTTTAGAAATTAATTACTGCTGACATCTAATACAACCATAGCATGCAGGCAGACACCAGCAATTAATTAATCAGCAGTTTTCAAAAAAGAGTATTGATTTGTTGTTCTTCATAAACTTGGAATATTAGATTGACGATGTGACAATTACATCAAGTAGGGGAAGAAAACTGGCCTTCATGAATAGGACAGATGGAAGGGAGTCCGAGTTTCCCTGGTTTTCTTGCACCATACCTGCATTCTCCTCAGGCCAGAACCACTGCCCCAGAAAAGCACTTTCAAAACAGCTAACTCATTCTTCTGAAAAATTACTCCAAAAATAAAATATCTGCAGTACCACTGAACTGAAGCCCCCTATGGACCCCAAAGACACGGCCCAGCCCCTGAGGCTCCCCTCGGCTCCCGACTGCTGTTGGCCCCAGCCACTAGCAGGGCAGCTGCCACATCCCCACTGTGCAGGGCAGGGTGTCTCCAGCAGAAAGCACAGCATCTGAGCAGCAAACACTGACCGATTACACAGCATTTGATGACTACATGGTCATACAAATCCTGGTGAAAAACAAATGCTGGCAAATCTCAGGCAGGCTGTTTCCATGGATGCAAGGCAGAACTGCCTGGCTGAGCTGGGCCAGAATTTCACACTCCCTTTCTTTCTGCAACTATATGCACTTCTTTTAAGTCATCAGTTTCCATTTTTGTTCATAAAGCACTTTTGCCCGTGCAGATGAAAGCAGTGATATGTGCATGTTCGGGAGCTGGTGTGTTGTTGCAATACCCAGCTACTTGATGGTTCTTCTAAAGTGCACCTGCGACTCGCTGCCGGGTGCTGCTCACTGCTAGGAGCATTGGCTGCTCTCGGGCTGCAGCAGGAGCATCTTTGCCGCTCCTGACAAGGTGCTTGTTTCCATTGGCTGATGGTGTACAGGGCATGTTGTGCCTCGATGGGACACTGCGTGCATGCAGAGAAGTAACAGATGCAGCCTGTGGAAATGGCTGCGTTGGGACTGATGCAGCCTGCAGACCATCTCAGCAGAACAAAACCTCTTCAGCTCTGGGAACATAATGAAATTTTCTCTTCAGCTGACATAGATGTCATGCCTACATTAATGCTCAGTGCTGCAGTGCTGGCTGCTCTGCAGGGCAGGCAGAACCCTGAGCTGTGAGCTGCATACTGCAGGGGGGAGCATGGCTTCACAGCTGGCTCTAGGCTGGGAAAGCCCTGTTAGCTACAGGACAGCCCCATCCCCCTCTGTCACAGAGCACTTCAGTGCAGAGGTGAAGGTATTTGCAGTGTCCGATGCACGGACTCAGATGTGAACGATCCAAATCATTTATTACAAGTTCTCACATCACTTACATATCTTCACAAGTTTTCTTTTTCTAGCTTTCCCATCCGCCCCTACAACTTTCCCATCCACCTTTACATGTCAACAGAGCATTCTACAAACACTCCTTAACCGTTCATGCGGGCGCTGATCCAATCAGAGCCATGAGCTGTTCTTTCTTCTTCTAGAGGTGTCTGTGGTTCTCACGCTGTTTATCTTGCTCCACAGCTGCTGTTCTGAACAGTTTTTCTTGTATTCCCACAGGTATTGAAACAGGTGCAGGTATCTCACTGATCTGAAACCTACCATAAGCTGTACAGGACCACCTAAGCAACTGTGGATTTTAGACGTTATTTTCCAGTCCAATTCTTATGGTATTTCTAATCTATAGCCATGACTTCATTGATATGCAAATGTACCAGCAGGCAGTGAATGACACTTTTAAAATATCTGACAGTCCTATACAGTGGCTTTAGACCTCTAGAAATGTGTCTTTTAGGAGCCTCAGTGAAGTAGCATTCTTCAGATCCATGTTTTTAAATTGTCATTTTTGATCCTAAATCACTGGGACACTCACAGTTGCACAATCACTCAATCTCTGGGTCAACATCCAACTTAATACGGGGGAGATTTTCAAATGAGTCTTTCAATGTCATTGTACTCTGCAACCTCCATCTGTTCTACAAACTATCCCCTGGAGATGGAAAACATGTCACCTCCCTGATTTACAAGGCAGGCCAGGGAACGAGGACGTGATCACCTTGCCCATTCTGTGTTCAGCATGCTGACAAACAACCCAAGATTGCATTTACAAGGAATTAAAGCCTGACTTGGAAAAACAAGCCTTCATTAGCAGAAGCCATTTGTTTGCCATCAGGATGGCAGTGGCTGCCCACCCCTGTAAGGTGCACTGGGGTTTTGTCAGGGAGGTGTTCAGGCTGGGGAGTTGAGTGGGTGCATGTCAGCACGGAACAGCTTGGTTTGATGAGTGTGAGAGGGATGTGCAAATCCTCATCTGTTATATTATAAGTAACCTTGAGTAGGTTGCCCAGGACCAAGTCCAGACAGGCTCTGGGCATCCCCAAGGATGGAGACCACACAATTTCTCAGGGCAACTGTGCCATGATTTAACCACCCTCATAGTAAAGTTGTTTCTTATATTAAATGGAATTTTCTGGAATTGAATTTGTTCCCATTCCAGCTGCAAAGCTGGAAAATAAATTTTGGAGCGCTTGATGTACACTCAGTCTGCAATGCAGAGACAGCAGAGCTATCCACAGGACTGCTATACAGGAGCAATCCAATCAAGAGGAGTGCTTGTTTTCCCATCACCAACAGAGAGAACCACTCTTCATTTACCCCAGATAAGCCCTGCTTTGGAAGATATGTTGTGAATGAAGCTCATGAGCTCAAAGGCTGAAGAAATCAACCTGCCTTTGATTGCATGGGAAGGAGACCTTGCTTCTCTTAGGAGAGGGCACAGGCTCTTTGCAATGAACAGCACTCTCCTTCAGCCTGGCACTTTGTATAAAGCTCTGCACTGATGAGGAGCTGGCACTGCTACCTATGCCCATGTCCTGGCCCCTCACCAGGAGCAACCTCTATGTGGGCAGTTGCTCAGTTTGGGAGCTCTGAAACTTTGAACTCTGCAAAGTAAAAGAGCTTGTTCTGACCTCAATCTGCTTGCTTATATATATTTAGCAGATTCTAATATTTTTACATGGAGCACCTGCTCTGAATCATAGAATCATAGAATCATAGAATGGTTTGAGTTGGAAGGGACCTTTAAGATCATCTTAAGATCATCATCCAACACCCCTGCTTATAGGCAGGGATACCACTCTCTAGACCAAGTGACTCATAGCCCCACCCAGCCTGGTCTTGAATGCTTCAAGGGAGGGGGCATTCACAACCTCGCTGAGCAACCTGTTCCAGTGTCTCACCATCCTCACAGTGAAGAATTTGTTCCTGATATCTAGTCTAAGTCTACCCTCTTCTAGTTTATAACCATTTCCCTTCATCCTGTTGCCACCTGCCCTTATAAAAAGCCCCTCCCCATCTTTCCTTTAGTCTCCCTTCAGGTACTGGAAGGCCACTATCAGGTCTCTTCGGAGCCTTCTTCAGACTGAAGAGCCCCAGCTCTCTCAGCCTGTCCTCATAGGCAAGGTGCTTCAGACCGCTGATCATCTTCGTGGCTGTCCTCTGGACCTGCTCCAACAACTCTGTGTCCTTTTTGTGTTGGGGTCTCCAGAACTGGACGCAGAACTCCAGGTGGGATCTCATGAGAGCAGAGTAGAGGGGCAGAATCACCTCCCTCAACCTGCTGGTCACATTTCTCTTGATGTAACCCAGGATATGGTTGGCCTTCTGGGCTGCAAGTGCACACTGCTGGCTCATGTTGAATCTCTCATCAATTGACACTCCCAAATCCTTCTCCTCAGAGCTGATCTCAAGCCATTCTCTGCCCAATCTGTATCTGTGCTTGAGATTGCCCTGACCCAGATGTAGGACCTTGCACTTCGCCTTATTGAACTTCATGAGGTTGACATGGGCCCATCTCTCAAGCCTGTCCAGGTTCCTCTGGATAGCATCCCTTCACCTGAGCATGTCAACTGCACCACTCAGCTTGGTGCAGTTTAAATACTATTTAGGAGTCATATTCCTCCTCTGATAGAGGTCAGCAGAAGGCTCCAGAAAAAAATCCTCAGGACAGAGCCAAATGTAAGTTGAAATTAATGGTTCTTAAAAGAGGTGAATTTCATTTTAAGGCACATTCCTGGCTTCCTATTCAGCCAGAGCAAATGTACCAAATATTTGTTCTGATGGGTCTCCCCTCATCTTCAGATAGTCTTCTTTTGTATACACACAAGTAAGACTTAAAGATTTTCTCCAGCTGGATTTTACAAAGGAAAAATATGGTTTCCAATAAATGCAATTCCAGGAAGCCAACTGACCTACTTCTGTGCCTGAACGTCTGGCATATGTTTAAATATCCCACTGGATCACAGCTTTAATTTCTGTAAAATGTATTTTCTTTATAGTTAACAAACAGATTGAGAAGGAAAGAAAAAAAAAAACAACAACAAGTAGGATGCAGAAACAAAATAAGAATGGCTCTTTTTACCCTATATTGCAATCACACAGCAGTGATGATACAATGTTCTCACAGATCCTTACACACTGTGACAAGGCAATTTCCTCCAGGGGCCTGATTCACCATTCAGTTCACATCTTATTGACTGTATAAATCTAATTTGAAAATAATTCCTTATTTCCCTTAAGATAGCAACATAATAAGAAAATAGCACACCTTGTACAGCAGCTAGTCCTAGCAGAAGTTCTTAGTGATATTTTCTGTGTGCGTCTTCAGAAATGCAGTATATTCATCCATATGCTTTCCTGAGAGGCCTCACGCAGCAGCACCAGCCCAAACTTGCCTGGGAAGAAGCACAAGGAGGGCTCCTTGAGCTCCACGCAGCTTCCAGCTGCCAGCATCTCTGCTGCAGGTCAGGCCGGAGCCCACAGGGGCTGAGGCCCATCAGTCGGGCCTGGTACAGGCCCAGCACTCTGCAGCCCGGCCTTGTGCAGCTCCAGGACACGCAGCCTGTCCCTATGTGCTCTCCCTGTGATTTGCACTTCCTGCTTCCTATCACTCACGGGGGTCAGCGCACATTTTCAGCTGCCCTCATGCTGACAAGGAATGCTCACCATTCCCACAGGCCTACCTCACAGCTCTGGCTCCCAGTGACTGTGGCTGCCAGCAGGTCCTGGCTGTGCTCGAGCACAGGTTCTGATGGTGAAGGGGCAGCGCAGCAGGAAGAGCCTTCCACTGCTCTCAGAAGCTGGCTGTTCAGTAAGAGACTTTCAAGCAGCTGAAGGGAATTGAATGTGTTTTCCTATCAATCCCCTAGGCCTGAATTCCTGTAGGTCTCTTGGTCTTGTAGGTCTCTGTCTCTAAAACTGCTAGATGCAGGCTGTGCCAGACCTGAGAAATGGGCCCAGCACATGCTGAGCTGGGGCCCTGCCTCGGGCAGCCATCTTGGCTGAGGCACAACTCCCTGCCTGCAACATCACCTTGTGACACTGCTCCTCTGCAGAGCACGGCCAGATAGGGAGGGAGAGAGGAGACGGAGGGAGAAAAAATTGCTGGTTTCAGCTCACTGTTACCATTGCTTATTACATGCTCAAATAGGCTTCACAAGTGCAGTAAATCATGGAGAAAAAGCGGGCATGCAGAAGGAAAAGGAGGAAAATGGGTACAGAATGAGCTGCCCAAGATGGGCGAATCCAACCCACCCCAACATACCAATGTGATTTGTGCAGCATGCCCAAACCTGCCCCTGCCCTGCACTGAGCCCTGCTCCTGCCACGCAGGGTCCAGCACTGCTGCCGGCTGCAGGCCCCTACCCCTCTCCCATTACTGAGATTTCCAGGGTCAGCTTATAAGGCAGCACTCCAATTCTCAATATTTAATACACTACAGATCATTATTTAAAGATCAAGAGCATACTGTGGACTTCCCATAGAAAAATCAGGTTATACAGTACTGAGATGTGATGATTAGTGATCACAGTTATTGTGGTTTGCTCCTTCGGAGGTCCTTCTCTGCAGGCACCAAAACTCACTGCTTCTTGGGCAGTTGTAGACACTTCCCTTGGAAGTTTCTCCCTCCCTACATCTCAAATCCAACAGCATCAATATGCACAAAGCCAAAGCATGGCCGTGTCCCTCACACCTGGCACACACCTGGCTCTGGCTCTCAGCTGAGCAGGGCAGAATGAGCGCTGTGGGATGGCAAAGCCCTGGTTCGCTGCCATCAGGCACAAACTGCACTGTATGCATGCAAAGAAAATAAGAAGAGTCAGGTTTTATGGAGAAGCTGCCTTGGGGATTACATTCAAAACGATCGTCTTCAATTTTATTAAAATCAATAGGAGATTTTATTACAGTGTAAATTAAATGAGAGGCTATTTGCTCCTCAGATCCCAGAAGCAATAGTATGAAAATCGCTTCAAGCACTGATATTCATCCAGACGTATCTATGAACAAGTGCAGGGTTTCATTTCTTTTTCTTATTTTTTCATCACTTATGCACCAGGTGTACTTCATGAAAGGGGGTTGAGGTGTACAGACAGTAGACATTTTTTTAAAGGCTCAGGCATAGCAATGGGTTAAACACTGGAGGGAGCTCAGCAAGGACCTGAAAAGTTATTGAGGTCTGCAGGAAATGCTCTACAGTGAGCAATTAAAGAGCTCAACTTGTTTGGTTTATTAAAAAGAAGGCTAAAGGTGACTTGATTACAGAGTATTAACGTGTTCTCATGGAGAAAAATACCAGGGATTAACCAGCTTTTAATCTAGCAGACAGAACAGCAGCAAGGATCAGTAACACACCCACACAGATCCCATCCTTCAGCATGGAGCGCTGGGGCACAGCACCGTGCAAGCTGCCTCCCAGTTTGAAGCCTGTTTCTTATACCTCTACACAGCCTGAGGCCTGCAGTCGGGAGGAATCACAGCATTTCTCAGCCACAGATGCTGAAGGCAAATATCTCTGAGCCTCTGTCACAGATTTCCACAGATGTGCTGCAAGTGCTGCCAAAGCCAGAGGTACACCCACAGCATTGACTAGAAGAGGGTGGGGAGTGCACTGGGAGGCGAGTACTGCATTTGAATTTAGCAGCTTACATGAAGAGATTTAGGGTCACATTCTAGCAGGCAGCACCTGTAATCTTCTAGAGCTAAAAAGCTCTTGAGTATATTCAGGCAACAGCCTGGTAATAGTGTTTTGAGAGCAGAAATTTGTGAAGCCAGAGTGAGACAATGAGGTTTTGGTGGAAGTGCTAGTGTTGGTGGTGCTCTGAGAAAAAACTGAAATGCTGTATTATAGTAGATGTGAGATAAGCTGTGCTAATAGCCAATATTCTGTCATAGCTGATCTAATAATCACTTAAACTGGACTTAAGTGCTTGAAAGGTTAATACAGTAACAACTCATTCTACCAAGCTGCCATGTATCAGTAGACAAATCATTTAAACAAATATATACACACTGGAAAGAGGGTCAGTAGGGCCCTGTAAATGTAGGTCATGTTCTGATATGCTGCCAGGTACTGTCACTCTGCAGGGAGAAACTGATGATTTGCATGTGGAGAAGCCGGCCCTAAATGCCAAAGCTAGTGAAATCTAACACATACAGCAACGAGTTCTGTGATATTTCAAGTTCATCCCATCACTATACACAACTCACAGGCTCTCCCAGAACGCCTCAGGCTGGTGGGACTGTCACTACACAGGACCTGTGCACGCGCAGACTCTCAGAGCCATTCTGACCCACCTGGTTGGTAGCCCAGGCACCCACCGTCACCTCCAAACGGTCACACCATAGCCTGTGTGCTAAACTCCTTGGACAAACGCTGCAAAGGCAGTAACTCAAAGTTAGTGGAGCTCAGGAACACTGCAGACCACCACAGCCTCAGCACCAGCTGGGAATGGGCAGATAGGGGAGGGCAGCCCCACAGCCAGCTGCACGCACATCTCCAGAGCAGCAAACCATAAGGAGAGCAAAGATGCTCCCATCTGCAGGTGGGATGGGAGTTTGTGAAGTTGAGACTCTTCGCAGAAGGTAGCAAGGGACTATTCACTAAATGGGGAAAAAAAGGAGACAGTAAGGAAAGGAAGGGGAGGGGAAAGGAGAAACTGAAATAAGGCTGCTTGTTTGTTTTTACCAATTGCACTGAATTGGGGTGGAAGAGCAAAATGTAGTGCAAAATACAGGTTTGAAAAAGAGCATAGGAACTATGCACCCCTGTAGATTCCCGTGCCATTACTGCACTGGAAGCTTCTAGCAAGCCACAGGCTACAACCAGTCCCTCGCTGCTCTGCACTGAAACACTCGGCGAGGTGTCAGAATGACAAAAACTGAGTAGCAGCACTTTGGTCTTTTTCAGCATAGCAGGTTTTAAAGTAATTCCTTTTTTACTTTAAATCAGACCTTTAATTTCATTGGAAGTGGGAGAAGGATGAAAATTGAATAGTGATTTAAAAGTGCAAAAAATAAATCTTAGGCATGACAAATCTAAGGGCTTTCAGTGGCCTTTGCACTCTGCTGTGCCTGACCTTATTTTAGCACTCGTGATCCCCTCCTGAGAAAGTGCTGCATATTCACTGCACTCCAATGCAGATCTATCTCCTTCCAAATGGCATCTCTCATTAATGATGGAGATAGCCCTTGACAACTAGCTTAGAGTAACTGCTTCACCTTCAGATACCTAAAGTTTAATGAGATAAATCTCACCCTACATGCAACTATACAGCACTTCAGGAGCTGCTGCAGCCCAGAGTTAATGCCATCAGGTCTCTGCATGGCAGGAGCTGGCACTGCTTCTACTCAGGGTTTTATGTCACCACCATCACCTCTAAACTCTATCATCATCACCATAGCAATTGTACACAGCAATTAGTATCACTAGGACTCCAGTAAAGACCCAGTAAATCACTCAGATAACTGGTAGGAATTAGACAGCATATGCACTTGTTCCTTGTATGTGCTTGATGCTGATGAAAGCTAAGGTCTGGCGTATTTATTAGACAGACCTGGTGCGGGCAGCAGCTGGGCCAGCTTCCCACACACAGATTTCTCATCGTTTCTATTTAAGCTCTTGCAGCTTTGATAGACACATTTCCAACTCATGGCAGTGTTGCTGCCAGTTCCACTACCACCATGAATACATCACTGCCTGCTTGCTGAGCTTGAAAGGGCTACATGTCCTGCGGGGCTCTGAGACCTGCTTGTACCGCAGGAAGAGGTCAGGAAGAAAGGGCCTCTCTAAAAGCAATTGTGCTTGCTAGTGTTTATTCCCTGCAGATGCCATGTCCTGTTCTTTCTTTAATTAGGGCATTTGCATAAAAACTAGATCTGTGCATCTAAAATGTATCAGTTCTAGCTGAGTTTTTTGTATATGTTTTTCTTTTCCCCCCTCTTCCAAAGCATCCCTGGTTTGGGGACATGCTAATTTCTGTTTCGCTAACGTGTCAAAAACAAAGGATTAGGTATTCCGCGAAGAATATGCACAGTGAGAGGCGACTGCACAGCATCCCTATGGTCATGGAGAAGCCACTGGCATGAATGAAAAATACAGAAGCACTAAGGTCCAAATACTGCCCAGTGTTCACAGGTACAGAAAAGAGTAGAACCGGACACGGTTGTGCTGCTTTTACACTGACTGCAGACAGATCCTGCCCTCTCCTCTGCAGTGCTCTTTCCTGCTCTGCGTGCATCACAGTTCTGCACACCACTGCACAGAGTTGTTCAGAATCTTTCAGCCTCACTGTTGACCAAAAGGATTCACAAGCAGTGGGACAACACCACTGGCAATCATGCACCTGCAAACACAGCAGAGAAGAACTGAGGACCCTGGAAGCTGACAGCAGAAATATATTCAGCTGAATATTCAGTGACAATGACAGCAGGAAAAAAATAAGCGCAGAAACGAAATCTGCTTCCCCCTTTTGTAATGCTTACATTAATGATCTTTTATTCATAGTATTCACCCTGGATTTTTACATAATGGATCTACAAGCCATTCCCAGAAGGATTAACAAATCCGAAAGCTGTGACTGCACTAAATGATCTGGATGTTATTTATTTCATAGAAGTTACTTTGCATACAAGTACGTTATCTACTAGTACAGAAGGAAAACGGCTCAAATGTTCACTTTCACACTCCCCCTGCTTCAGCAGCTTTCTGACTCACCTGTGCACATTTTTAAATGAAAGCAAATGCAGCATAAAACCAGCCTCTTGCACACATTTTTGCTGTCCATTCCAGAATCATGTATTCAGGATGAGCATAGCTGCTTGCCCACCTGGCTGTCTGCCCCATCAGGCCCATTACTCCGGTGAGGACTGCTGCCCCATGGTTGGGTGCTCCCTCACGCCCTGCTCTGCTCCGGTGCCAATGGGAAGCCAGGTGCTGCCCTGCACATCCAGTTCGGCTGTATGGAACAAGGCCAAGCAGCACAGACTCTGTTTTTAGCTCTCTGTATTTCCTATTTTTAAACTGTTGAAAGCCAGCTTTCAACAAAAAAAAGACAATCTCTTTGTTAGAAATTTGACAAATAAGGCATCCACAGGACATGGATTATGGGGACAGAGAATTATTTCTTAGAGATATTATTAACACAGTATTTAACACTTTTAAAGCCATGATGGAGAGATAATGAGCATGGTAAACCAATGAACACGGCCAAGAGCCTGACTTGCCAGCACAGAACGGGCACCAGTGATGCAGTGGGGACTCATGCCAGGCTGGGCCCAGCCACCCGCCCAGGGACAGGCCAGGGCTTACCTGTGGGAATTCCAAAACTGGCTGCTAGCACTGGCAGCATGCCACAAAAAGCCATGTGTTCTCATTGATTCCAGTACTTCTGAGAGAGCAGAATTTCTCCCCAGAGAGCGACAGAGTGGAGCTGTGCCAGTAATTGATTTCTTGGCTCACTGACCGAATGGTAACAATAAACATTTTTTTCCAGCTAATATGAAAAGTTGAAAAACACATGGTTTAAATATTGAATGAAACTTCTTGCTTACCAGCTAAGGTATGAGTGTTTTTCTTTAAGTGAAATCAAAATCATCTTAACCCTTGAGACTGGGATTTTTAAAATAAGGTGTGGAAATAAACAATCCAACTTTTTTTAAACGTGAAATGTTTCTGTCACAATCATGTAATATTGTCCAGATGAGTTTGAGTAAATTTGAGTTTGATTTTTTGAGAGAAAACACCGATTTAAAGGAAAAACCATGAATCAATGTAATCACTTGAGGAAAGAGCAAACACTGAATACAAGTTAGATGGTGTTTAAGACAGTGAAAGTAATTGTTATCCTTGTTCTAGCTATCTCAGTGCAATAATCCCCAGAACAAAGCTCAAAATATTTAGACAAATTCTTTAAGATAAACTTCAGCAGCTAAAGTTTCCAGAGGTATTTAAGAGAAGCAGCTACTGAATGGATGCTGTGATTGCCTCCAAGGACCCAAGTTAGGCTACACTATCAGTCCCGTAAGTACAGTGGATGCTTCCAGAACTCAAAGAATCAGAGAATCACCAAGGTTGGAAAAGACTTCCAAGACCATCCAGTCCAATTGTCCACCTACCACTAATATTTCCCAACTAAACCACGTCCCTTAGTACAACATCTGAACATTTCTTGAATACCTCCAGGGACAGTGACTCAACCACTTCCCTGGGGAGCCCATTCCATTGCCTGACCACTCCTTCAGGGAAGAAATTTTTCCTAATATCCAACCTGAACATCCCTTGGCACAACTTGAGGCCATTCCCTCTTGTCCTATTGCTAGTTAAAAGGGGGAACCATTGCCTTGCCACAAACTCCTTTCAAGGAGTTGTAGAGAGTGATAAGGTCTCCCCTGAGATTCCTCTTCTCCAGACTGAACAATCCCAGCTCCCTCAGCTGCTCCTCATAAAACCTGTGCTCCAGACCCCCCCCCCCCCAGCTTAGTTGCCCTTCTCTGGATATGCTCCAGGGCCTCGATGTCTTTCTTGCAGTGGAGGGCCCAAAATTGAACACAGTACTCAAGGTGTGGCCTCACGAGTGCTGAGTACAAAGGGATGATCACTTCCCTGCTCCTGCTGGCTGCGCTATTTCTGATACAAGCCAGGATGCCATTGGCCTTCTTGGCCACCTAGGCACACTGCTGGCTCATATACAGCCGAGCATCAACCAATACTTGCAGATCCATTTCCTCCACACAGTCTTCCAGCCACTCTGCCCCAAGCCCATAGCATTGCCTGGGGTTGTTGTTGCTGAAGTGCACAACTCGGCACTTGTTGAACTTCATCCCATTGGCCTCAGTCCAGCGATCCAGCCTGTCCAGATCCCTCTGTCAGGCCTTTCAACCCCCAGGCAGATCAACATTTCCTCCCAACTTGGTGTCACCTGCAAACTTACTGAGAACTTACGGAGGATGCACTCAATCCCCACGTCCAGGTCATCAATAAAGATACTGAACAGGACAGGCCCCAGTACCAACCCCTGTGGAGCACCACTCATGACTGGTCACCAGCTGGATTTAACTCCATTCACCATCGCTCTCTGGCCCTGACCATCCAGCCAGTTCTTTACAGAGAAAAAAATGTACCTGTCCAACAATGGGCTGCCAGCCTCTCCAGGAGAACACTGTGCAAGACGCTGTCAAAGGCTTTGCTGAAGTCTAGGTAGACTACATCAACAGCCCCAAGCTCAACAACATCAAAACACTCTGTAACACGGAGAGCCACACCACCACTCTTTCTTCCTTGCCTATCCCTTCTGAAAAGCTTACAGCCATCCATTGCAGCACTCCAATTGTGGGAGTAATCCCATCATGTTTCAGTAATGGCAAGTAAGTCATAGTTTGCCTGCTACACAATGGCTTCCAGCTCCTCCTGTTTGTTGTCCATGCTGTGTGCACTGGTGTAGATGCATTTCAGCTGAGCCATTTGCCTCATCCCAACCCCATCATTGTTTCTGTAGGCTCATCTCCAGCAAGCCTTGTTTTAACCCCTTCCCCTTTCACAAACAGTTTAAAGCCCTCTCAACCCTGCCAGCTCCTGGGCTAGGATCCATTTCCCACTTTGAGACAGGTGAGACCCATCTGCAGCCATCAGGCCAGGTGCCAAGTAAACTCATCAAGAGATGCCTGGAAATACTACTATACATAAGTAATTAACAAACGTGAAAATGAACAGAATTCGAGCCTCATGTAGTTTATTGTTTGACTCTGTTTAGCTGCTTAACAGAGCAGAGGAAGGTAAAATACCTGCAGTGGAAGCACTGAAAAGAGCAGTACAGACCCTTTCAAGCCAGGGGAGATGAAATGTGGGATGCTAATTTGCTTTTTAAAATGTAGGACAAATGACCAAAATAGAAGATGCCGCAAAATTAATAGAGCAGAAAAGTCCAAATGAGGTAGTAATAATCCATTCTGTTAAAGTCAAATGCCTGGTGACACACAGTGTAACTCAATACAGCTATTGTCATGACTTCACAGCGACATAGCAGGGAAGGAACAACGTGTCAAGGAAAAGAAATGCACACTTCATGGCAGAGTGTGCCGCTGCCTTTCTTCCTTTTTGCTTTTCAAACACCTTTTTGTCCTTATTTTTTTATTGTACTACTGGCAGGAATTCAGATCATACAATGCTTGAAATGAAATGAAAACCAGCTTCCTTAATGGGCTTCAGTAACCTACTTTGTACAGTAAAATCTGTTCTTCAGAAATACAGGCATGAAATTTAAAAAAAAAAAGAGAGAATGTTTATGATCTGGCTTTCAAAACTACTGTGCACTCCCAGCTCCTACTAACTAATATTTCTTGCTCTTCAGAGCACACATGAGAGTCACGACATTGCCACAGAGATGTGTTATTTACATGAGGCATTTGATAGGAAGAGAGAGTGAGCAGCTGCATTTCTGCAAGGAGGTGGTTAGTCGGATTTGTTTGATTTTAAACTACAGAAAAAGCTGACCAGGAATCTGGGCACAAGTGCATTTCTTCAGTGCCCTCAGTCAAATGGTTGCAGCTCACCAGTTGATTACTATTTCATGTTGTCTTTATACCGTTACAGAAGCAACCAGAGTTTCATACCAGTAGAGAGGATCTGATGAAGCACATCAATAGAACACATCTCAGTTGCCAAGGGACTTGGAATTCCTTTCCCACAGCTACGGGAGGTGAAAAACTGAAGATGTTTAAGCCCTGGGAGCAAATCTGTCATAACAGGGCAATCTGGACTGACACATAGGAGCTTAAATGAGGAAAAACCCCGCTATGAGAAAACTTAAGTGCAGAAGAATCCCTAGGCATTCATTTCAGAATATGCAGTGCTGTTTCAGGTATGTACCATGTGCAAGCTGGTGCACAGCAGAAATGTCACCCACCATCACGACTTCTCTCTTCATAGCACTGCCACAGGATTCCTGGGTTATGAGCACCAGCTTCTGACCCTAGGAGGTGCTGAGTACCACAGATGAGCCAATGGACCAGGAAGTGGGCTGCCCAAGTACAGGGACAGCAGAGTCCCAGGGTGTGCTCGAGCTGAGCTCTCCTCTGTCCAGTTGTGTGTACAGACCCAGAGCAGGAGCAGCTCTGACAGAAGGAGGTAATCACTGTGATCACTGCATTGTACAGTGGGAAAGTGCTGCGAGCACCCCAGGCAGTAAGATGTGTATGAGTTTATTTCTTACCAACAACCCAGACTTCTAATTAATTTGAACATTTAGCCACTCTAATTAATGGGCAAACATTATTTGAAAAACAGTGTTTAAATACTTTAGATTTAATTAAATGAAATATTTAATAGTGCTGTAATTAATCCTCTAACTGTTAATGAATTAAATCATAGTCCTCCTGCAGTTTGATTTATAGTGTTGACTTAACTTCAGAAAACAAACTACCCAGCACTTGATCCTCTGCAGCTGCATTATGAACTGAAATTTAAACCAATACCTCCATTATATGGACCAAGGGCTGTAGTAAACTGATGAGCATTATCAACTTTCAGCTTAAGCACACACTCTCATATGCTGCTAATAATATTTACCACTTATTGTACGGAACGCTTTCCACATATTTGAAATATTTGCTTGGTTTATGGTTCTTTGCTTGTGAAACTGTTTTCACAACTAACAAAATGTACTGAAACAAGAAATTGCTTCTAAACAAAATGACCACAACTTCTTGCAATAAAAATATCAAAATGGAATGTGTCAGCATTTAAAAATGCCAGTTTTCCCAGGTTTTCTTACAAATATTGAAATAACAGGATCACATACACTGAGACAAAAAACATCCGGTTGCCTCTTTGAAAAAGCAAACGTATTTTCAAGGTAACAAATCTCAGTGCCACGCTGTCCCTAAGAGAGGGCGCCTGCTCAGCCGAAGCGCACAAACCAGTGCATGCGGTGCCTTTTGAAGTGATTCACACAGAATTATAATGACCATCTAAAACTGAAGGAGACCCTGATTCCCATGGACAGACCACCACCAGAGGTGAAATGACTCTCTCCTGAGTGAGGGGCCTTGTTAGAAACTCAAGGTTCCAGGGCCATTCCAATTATCATAGGTGAGTTTTAAATGTATTATTACAGCACTGATAATCTGAATAAAGGAATCATCCACTCTAACAGAAAGAAATGAAAATAAATTTTGCATCAGCTGTCAAAGCCTAATTACTTATCAAAGCAGGAAAGAAAATCCAACAATATTGCTACTGGTGTGAGAAATTCTGTACTGAAATGCAGTCATTCCCATCACAAGCCATTAACCAAACAGCAGTGCTCCCACCAGTGCAGCTGTGTCAGTAGGAGACACACATACCTGGCTCTCAATCCACTGGGAGCCCAGGGTAAAATGCTTTTCTAGAAGCAAGCTGGAAAGAGCATTTCTGCCTCAGGGTAGGAGCAGGTCAGAGAATTTCAGATGTTCCTCTGCATTCTCATGTCAGGAAACGTGACGTGCTTTATCACAGCACAGAATTGCTTGGTACACTGTGACTGATGGCTGTAAACAGCACCTCCCACCCTCAGACAAAACAAGGTCCAGGCCATTTCCTAAGTACAGTTGGAAGATCTGGCAATGAAAAATCCAATTTTCATTTCATTCAAAATGTTAATGAATGTCTTCAAATTATCACTACAAACTTAAAATTGCATTAACTTCATCCTGAAACATACCAACAAAATTAAATAACATCTTCCAATAGAATATCTATCGTGTGGCAGTGTTTAAACTCAGACAAACTGAAAAATCAGTTAAAACAGAGGAATGGAATATTCCTCCCTCCCACGTCTCTATCGCCCTTCATATTCTTTTATCTCCTTTCACTCTTCCTCCTCATTCACCCCTTTTTAACTGCTGGGATTGTGATGACACCACTGCAGCAGCGCTGTGCCATTCCCTGCATGCCACATGTGTGCGCATTGCTCATTCTGCCCACTGTGCTGTCAGGAGATGGCTGTTCTCTGCCCATGTTCTTCATGACTCACATGTTTATCTCTCCATTACCAACATTATCACGGTTAATAATAACAAGTTGTGCTGTATGCTGATATGCCCCAGAGAAGAAATGTCTGAATTTCTGAATGAATAACTTTTAATCCCACTTAAATAAGTCATCTTGACAAGCTGGCGTACAAGATTATTTGTCATGCACTGCAGTGCTTTGCAATGAGCTTATACTTGTACACAGTCTACGATTCTCAGCACAAAGTATTAATAACACAAAGAAAACCCATTTGCACAACCTCAGCTGGTGTAAGCCAGCAGTGTTTCACTGAAATGCAGACACCCATCCTGAAGAGCTGAGAATTAGCCTCTGATTTCAGCAGATAACCTATCTACATCTCAGTCCCCATGTGGCTTTATTCATTTACCAAACCAATACTCATACAACATACTGAGCTTCAAGAAATCCTAGAGAGTTCACAGGCATACCTGTTGGCTGGCTTTCACTTGCATACTGTTTGCCACGGTGATTTCTTCTGTTACGTTTCATGATGTGCGGAAGGCAAATAATTACTACAACGAGCAATAAATTGTGGCTTTAATTGACTTGTACACAGATGCATTAAAATTATTGTAAAACAGCAAAATTTAACACTGTGAAGATAAATCCCATCACGTATTATTTTATCCCTACACCATTAGATCATTAAATTAGGAATGCATAAAGTAGTCGGTGCTCAGTAACTAAGTCAAATTAATACACAATTAAAATACAAAATGAGCCTTAAGCAATTCCTTGCAACCAACATACTGAGAGCACCCTGCAAGGATCTCTGAATTTCACCTGCTTTGGTAAATGGCTGAAAGTAGCATTTTCCTTGCATATCAGAGACATTCCCTCCATGTCTGCCATCCCTGCATGGCAACTGCCTGACCTGGAGATCAGCTGAAAATTTATGGCAGCTTTTCAGTCTGTTCCAGCTCTTTTTAATGAAATGACATTGAGGAAAAGAGAGCAAGCAGGGATTATGATAATACTGCGTTTTAAACAGAATGATTTAAGGCTCCCAGGAGAGAGCTATTTTGATAGCACAGTGAAAGGAGGCTGTGCTTACTGACAACCAGACTCACAGCACCGCGCCTGGCAAAGGGAGCAGTGCAGCACGGACAGCTCCACGCCGGGCTGCTGCGCTGCCAGATGTGACCCACACTGCGGGAGTGCAGGGAACAAGGAGCCGCAGAGCCGAGACCCAGCAAGGTCTGAGCACGCCATCAGGGGCAGATGCAGTGCTTGGTGCAAGCACGCCCATCAGGAGCAAGGCATCAGGAGCAAGCTGGGAGCAGGAGACATCTGGCAATGGAGAGAGATCTCGATCAGCTAGATCCCTAGAACATCCCAGAGAGCCTGCAGACCAAATACCCCATCCCACATTTGTAAAACAGCAAGCACAGTTCTGGCTGCCGCAGAGGGGCATTGTGACTACTTGCATATTTGACCTTAAAGCATTATGAGAGTCAAGAAAGTGCACAGCAATGTACAGGATATGGCTATCTACCTCCCACTAGCATAGCACAACACATCCTTTAGGTCTGGGTGATGAGACAGGAGCTAGTCCTCCTGTGAACAAAAATCTAACAGTGATAAGTTTAAGCCTCAGGATGGTGTCTTTTCCTACCCTAAGTGCTCAGCTGTTTGTTTGCATTTCCTTTCTTACAGTATATTTTCTTAGTGAGCAATTGCTTTTTCCAGTGATTATAAGGTGGAGGAGGTGGAATTCTTTTTTCCAAGCATTTTTTGCTACTTCACTCTACATTGTTTACTATGCAACAAGATCTCTTTGCTGCAGTCTTAGCTTCATTCCATCTTGTCAACGACTGCTCTCCAGAAGGCAAGATGCTTTTCAATGAGCAAACTCTCAGTGTAATGGATGAAAAACATTATAAATAACTAATAGTGCTGCAAACACAGAAAGACCATCCATCTTTCAGCAAACTGCACATGCTTTTCGGGTTTTGTGACTTCTTCTCCAGGTCTCCTGGAGGGAGTGTATAAATATAAAATATTTCAGCTGTCACCTTTTATTTCAGCAATCAATTTTATTCTTATGTGATATTCATGTTTTGCAAAAATGGCTCTTTAGAAGTTGTTCACCATGTTATTTGTGAGCTAAGATAGATTGCTGCAAGTGGAGGAGTAAGCTAGGCCAGCGGTGAAGGTGTTTTACAAATTAATAAAGAGTGTGGTTTTCCTAGAAAAAAGGAAAAAAGAGATCATTTAAACCCTTGTCTCAAACAGCACTGCCTGTTAGGTGTGCAACAGAGCTCTGGGGTCATCACTCAGAAGATGCATTTTTTCCTCTTGCAAATCAACACCAGGGGCGTCTCGTGGTTGTTTTCCATTTGTTCTGGCTGCTTAGGCAGACGCTGAGCACACCGGCACCTCGCAGCTGCTCATGTGTTCAGTGGGACACAGTGCAGGACAGCTGCCAGCCGGAGCTCACACCTCCCAAACATGGGCTCCTATTGCTCTTTCCTATCTCCTCCTCTGAGGGTAGCTCAGGGCATACAGGTAAATTGCCTTCACCTGTGCTCCCATGGCTGACTCAGCGCTTGCCTCAGGTGGTTAATCAGAGGTTCAGGCCATGATTCAACAGTTCCCATACACCACTTATATCTTAATTTTCTCTTTTGTTTGCAAATAAGTCTCTTACAGAAATCACCAAAACACTGAAGCAGCTGGCTGCTAAATTTCTTTGCTTGAAAATCTTAATTCTACAGTGAGGGTACAAAAACACCTTTTGTATTTCTCTCTCAAAAGCTTATTTCAGAGCAAGAAGGGTCTGAAGCTCTGCATGCTCACCAAACATTTGAACAATTTCCTCATAAATGGAGAAGAACCTGAAGTGCAGTCTCAGTAATATATATTTGCTTGACTCTGAACAAACAGATCTGCTCATAGCAAGTGCTCCTTCTCCAGGGTTATGGGCTTCAGGTGAGCATGATCAAGTGTTTGGCATCACTGACCCAGCAGAGCCTACCTTCTATCATTATACGCATACACACTACTGAGTGCAACAGCTGAACTGCTTGAGCATGTACTCGAGATTGCAGAGGAGGAGAATTTCAATAATGTTTCTACATAGGTCAGCAGAAGAGGGCAAAAGCCTGCAGAGATGAATTAAGTGCTATGTTTCTAAAAGGAAATGAAATGATGGTAAATTAATTTATCCTGTAATATCATTGCTTCTTTCAACATAAGAAGTACAGGCACTTAAATGAGTATCACCAGAGAGGAAGACCAGGAACGCAGCCATGCAGTTCATCTCACAGCACATGCTATGCAGATCATTTTGCGCCCATTACTGTTGACAGCTTAAAAGTTTGATCTGCTTTTTAGTAGGTAGTGCCCAAAACCACTTTGATGTACAATTCCATGCTGGCATCCATTAGAGGAGGCAAATATCATCTAAGCCTTCCCAGGTAGTTTCCACAGGGAAAATAAATGAACTTTTCTGTGAATATTGTGTCACTTTGTAAATTCCCTTCACAGCAGAGTGAATAGTCACATGAAGCAGACACTGGCTACTTATCCATTTCAGTGAATTACAGCCTGGTCCTGAAAACCATTTCCTATTAATGCCAGTGGGCTTTGGATCAAGTGGTTATTTAGCTGCCTTTGGCAGCTGACTGAGAGCACTGATGTTGAACCACTCTCTGCTATATGTTAAACGCAAGAAGCTGCCACCTGGGCATGCAGCCTCAGTGTGAAATGAGGGATGAGTACTCAATATCTGGCATTATGTCATTTGAGTGGTACGCAGGACTTACGACAGCGTATTAGAAAGCAAATCCTAACCTTGAATGCCTGATAGCAGAAAAACAAAAGATAGGTTTAGCCTGGAACTTCTGCACTGAGGCAAAACTAATGCAATGATCTGGTTGGATGGAAACATCATGCTGAGTACTCCCACCATGAAGATTATACCTGCCAGATATAATCTCAGTACACTGAGTCCATCAGTACAATGGACAAGCAAGAAAAAAAGGAAAAAACTCAAAAGGTTCATTTGTATAATCGAACAGCTAACCCAGGTGTCAGCAGGTGTCAGCTCAAAGATGCGTTCATGGTGTGACTTGGATGAAACATGGCAAGTGCATTATATATTGAAATTAAAAAAAAAAAGCAGACAATTAGCTTTTTATATCTACTTCCATGGCTCCTGTTAGCCAGTTGCAGAGCACCAGCTGGAGTTCTGAGCAAAATATTTGGCAGATCAAGAATGTTTTAAAGCTCTAGCTGCAGGGACTTGAAATCAGTAGATGTAGAAATTACTGTAAAAACCTATAAAGTACAGTAACAAGTCACAGCCTTTTTAAAATCTACTTGCAGAACTCTACTGCAAAGGCAGGGGTGAAGGAAAAGAAAATCACAATGCCTTCAGGACATGAGGAAAACAAAACCAGATCTTAAACTCAGATAAATCAAAGCAAGTCTACTGGCATCAGTGGAGATACAACATGCAAAGTATGTGTTCCACCACCGACAATTAATTCCTTCAGGCCACTTCCAACATTGGGTAAGAAATACAGAAATAAAGAATCAGTCCCTTGTAAACAAACAGAAAACATAAGCTTGCAGGGGGATAGAAATAATTCAGCCCTTCAAAAAGCCTGTACAAGAACAAGAGCCTTATGAGTGAGCTGTTGCAGTGACTGAGTTTTGATAATGGGAGTAAATGTGTAATGAGAAGCACAGGAGTGGCTATAACTTTACATTGCAGATTTCTCACTCTGTTGTTCTCAGTCTGAATACTACAGAACAACTGAAAAGAGAGATAAACAGTATGGTTATTCCCCCTCACTACAAAAATTGCAGTTCTAGTGCCATAAATTATGGTCTCTGTAGGGACAGAGCGAGCCTGCTTTTCCAGGAATAATTCTTGAGCTTTGTAAAAGCCACACTCTGCAATACATTTAATATAATATTTTTATAACACGGTGTATGGGAACTGTTCAATCATGGCCTGAACCTCTGATTGACCACCTGAGGCAAGCGCTGAGTCAGCCATGGGAGCACAGGTGAAGGCAATTCACCTGTGTGCCCTGAAGGGGTGGAGCCAGGTTCCACCTCTCCTAGACCCCATTTAAGGGCTGACTGCCACTGAGGAAGGATCTCTTCCTGGAGATTGCTCCTTATGGAGTTCTTTTGCAAGCCTACAACACTGGTGAGCACCTTTCCTTTATATCTAACTATTCTTACCAGCCTAACTCATCTGTAGAATATCTGTATACTTATTTACCTTGCATCTATATGCTATAGAACATCTGTATACTTACCTTGCATACGGCACTGACAGACTTTCAGCATTTAGCAATAAACTTTAAGTGTTAATTTGCCATTGCCAGAGCTGTTCCTGTAATAACATTTAAACCACATTCAATCAAGGCATTTCTTCAATATGCATTGACTTGTATTATCTTCAAAGAAACCTGGCTGGCATCTCTGTGTGTCAGAACCCAGCACCAACAACAACCTGCACTTGCTTGTTCTCACTTCACCTTGCAGGTGTTGTCCGAGCATTCAGCAACTCTACTTCTCAGGGCAGAACAACACTCACTGCACAAAGAGTTCCTTCACAGCTATCACTTCATTCAACTCTCACTATTGGAATGCTGTTATTTTGAACTTGATTTTTACCTAAAGGTAATTTTTCCCACTAGGCAGTGGAGCAACTCAACAAATAAAACTAAAACCAGCTCTCCCCAGGGTCAGCCTGTCATATGGACTAATCTGATGCTCCCAGTGACTTTCTGGGATTAATTCAAGATCGTAGCTTACAATAATTAGGAGTAACTACTGTAAAATTGCTAACTTTATACTGCCAAATGCTACCAATTTTCCTCCAGACAGTTTTAAATCACTTAACTGATAACTTCATATCACTTATTTTCAACAGTTAAGACAAACCTAAATCTCACATATTCTCAGTCTGCAGAAGAGCATCACCTCTTCTTCCTGATTAAAGAGGAGGGAGCTGCTCACTTCTTTTTTCTTCTGTCAGAGAACCATGTCTGGGCATGCATTTCTTGTCTGTGCATATAAACACAGCCAGTGAGCTGGATGTATACCAGCTGTGGCAATGGCCCTTTATTTTAAATTTTATGAGGGAGTCCATCTCCCTAAGCATCAGTTGGAGCAAACACAGATACCTCAGGACTGCCAGTGAATCTTATGCAGAACTGGATGTTCTAAACAGGTAAGTACACATTCCCTTTAAGCTCGCAGCACTTAGAGTGATGATTTTGAATGCTGTAATATCTGCACTGGAATAACACAACTCCTTGAATTGGGATTTTGAGGCAGGCCTGATTTCTGATTTGTTGCAGGCTATCCTAAGCCTGTTGGATGTGTATCCATTTTTCAGATCCGTCCTTGTTAGTAACTGGCATGCTTTGTCCTTTTTGGGAGGGACACATGAAGTGCCCCAACAGTTTGGCTGTATCTAGGAGTGGTTATTGGCAGGTACCCATATATAAGGTTCTTCCAATTTCATCCAGCTGGTCAGCTGCTGAAAATGGATTGACAAATACCTACTAATAACCAAAACAAGTGGAAGAAAAAAAGGTGGACTGCAATTTCATGGGTTCACCAGAAAAAGTCATTCCTTCACAACCTGAAACTTGGTAAACTTCTACAGAACATACAGCACCTCAGGAGGCATGGAAACAGGATGGTCCTAGTGGTTAATTATAGATTTAAGAACTTGACCTGACCTAGCTTTTCTTTTCCAGCTTCACAGACCTGGCTCCCTCCTGGGGAAAGGTTACGCACTCCATGCAAAGCAGCTCTGCCTCCTATGGAACAAAGGCATCCCAAAAAAATCAGCTGAACAACCTCACTTCATATTCTTTAGACTAGATGATTATAACTCTGAACGAGAAATCAGAAATACTTTCTTCTTGACCACATGTCAAACTTCTAATTGATACTGCAATTGCTGTGTTTTTTTATTAGTTATTGATTAAAGGCATCTGGCAATACTTCAACTTAATATGGATTACAGCTCAAAGTATTTGTGTATCACCTGTGTACTGCTCTCTGCAATATCACAGAATCATCATCACCATCTCCAGCACTCTTTTTTTTGCTACATTTAAAAACAGTATGATGTGCTGTCTGATAACTGACCACAGCCTGTTAAAAATCCGCTAGGAGATGCACTGTTGTGATCAGAGCTTCACACAGAAATTTCTGCATGGAGCCAACATAGTGGCACATCTTTTTGAGATGATCAGTTAAGCATTCAGAATAGACAAAGATTGTGGGTTTTTTTTTCATTAATCTGTAGAAATGCTGCGGTTTAATTCAGAGAAATTATACCCCTAGTATCTTCCCAAAGCATGGCTTTGAATGACAGGACCCTTGATTTTGTAGAACAATGTCTGAAAAGGAGTGGCACAAAAATGCTGTCTACAGCATGTCCATAGGGCCATTTCACTGCCTGTCAGCACAGACGTCCCGGGGCACTAAATAGATTACTTTTATAATAATTATGTTAGAACTGCAGTGATGAGTTCTGACAGCTGTAACTTCTGCAGGGCTATGACTGGAATGCAAAATCATGTATTATCTTACCATGCTTGCAGTTTGCTTCTAGGACTTCATTTTGGTTCAGATAAGACCTGGAAAATCTGAAATCAGCATAAAAAAATGATCACATATGCTAAACAAGACAAGGGGACATATTTAAAATGTCTCCTTGTTTGCTGATGGACAGATTGGTCTTCTGGTATCTCTTAAATCTGTGCAGGAGGACTATCACCAAACTTGTTCCCACTGGAGCTGTGAGAAGGACTCTTCCAAGTCCTGCGAGCTGAAGCTGGGATGTGCCATCACCATCCTGCAAGTCCAGAGCTCAGGTGAAGGTTTGTAGACAGTAAGCTGAAAGATAACACACACACAAAAAGCATTTATATTTATTTCTATTTGTCGTGGGGCCTGAGACTGCAACTTGAATCAAAGTTTCTCTACACTGTGTGAACAAGAAAAATGCCTTCAACAAAATTAAATTGTATATTCTTCTGTAATCACATGCCTCAGAGCAGAGCATCGAAAAGCCCTGGCTGCTCATAACAAACTGATGAGAGTTGCCATGACTCCAAACACAGGCAAAGACCTGAACTCACTCAAGGAGCTGCCCCAACCCAAACCTTGCAGGATCCTGAGGAGTGCCAGGGGGATGCCAACCCCCCCATAACACATCTCTCTACATGGGCAGGCTGAGGAGCGGATCCAAAACCATTTCTGCTGTTTCACAGGGAACAGAAAGGCTTTTTCCTTTAGCACGGCACCTAGACACATGACAGCCATCGTGCTTTCTGCACCTCCTGTCTCCTCGCAGGGCACATTCAAGGGCAAAGCATAATCTGAAAGCTTCCCCACCAAGACCAAGTCATATTTCTCTAAATCTTAGCCCACAGATAAGTAAAACTGTCACTCTTAATACCCTCTGCCTGCTCACAGTGGTAGTGAGATAATGCTTGCTTTTATGTGTACGCCTATCCCGTTTCTGCCAGCGCTGGGATGCACAAGGGAATTAAACGGAGCTGGAGAAATTCCCTCAGGCTCCAGTCTGAAAGACTGTGGTTGCTGAGCTCTGGCACTGCTCTGCCCACAGCAAATACAGGAAGGAGGAATAGGCAAAAGGGGCAAAAGAAATGGCACTTTCAGAAGGGGGTGACACTAAAATCTATTCTGCAAATGACCCAGCCTGATCCTAAAGATGGATCAAGTGAATTCAGTTCTTTCACCAGTGGCTTTTTCTTGAATGTTATGCACTGACCTGATGCAGCTAATGGAAATGAATGACTTATAAAACTGTAATTCAGCGAATAAAAGGTTCTTTACAACCATTTATTACTACTACTTTTAATTAAAATAAAATGAGGTGAAATGGGAGTGGTGGTCCTGTGCCACTGCACTACTAGAATATAACAAAACAGAGTCTGCCAGTTATTTTTTCACTAATTTTGTTTGTTTGAGGCACACTGAAGGTTATTTAAACCAAAATGAAATAAGCATGCTACAGCTGAGAACACATTCACCAAAACATGATTGAACCAGAAAATCTAGACTACATATGAAGTCTTCAACAGGGGAAGCAGTACTGCTGGGAATCAGAGACTGACAGCTCTCTCCATATGTGAACTAACTGCACCAAAATAAATAGATCTCCACTGACTCATTTCTTTTTTAAATCCATGTCAACCTGCACACCAGTGTAAAAGGTATTCCCTGGAAGACAGTCACACCAGTTACTGCACTATTTGGTCATGTGAAAAAGCAAATGACTTAATTTAGAAAGTGGTGGAGGGCTTTGATGCAGCAAATAGGACTTCTCCCATTAATATTTGATATTATTGTTGCAGCTAAGTGTTTTTTCCCATTTTGCCTAGGCCAAGGCTTTAAAAACTTGGCATTGAAAATTCAGCAGAAGACCCATGATACATCATGGCTGTCAGGCAAGATCCCCAGTGACTGCAAAAAGGGAAACATCACTCCCACATTCAGGAAAGGGAGAAAGGAAGACCCGGGGAACTACAGCCCAGTGAGCCCCGTGTCTTTGCCTGGGAAGATGATGGAGTGAATCCTCCTGGAAGAGATGTTAGGGCACATGCAAGATGTGGAGGTGATCTGAGACAGCCAGCATAGCTTCACCAAGGTCAGATCTTGCCTGATGCATCTGGTGACCTTCTGTGATGGAGTGACAGCACTGGTGGACAAAGGAAGGGCATCTGATGTCATCTACCTGGACTTGAGCAAGTCCATAGTCCTGCACCACATCCTTATCTCTAAATAGGAGAGATGTGGATTTGAAGGCTGGTCTGTTAGGTGGATAAAGAATTGGTTGGATGGTTTGTAGTCAGAGGGTTGTTGCCAGTGGCTCTATGTCCAGGTGAAGGCTGGTCACAAGTGGGCCCCTGAAGAGCATCCTGGAGTGCCCATCAAGATCTATCCACATCCCAGAAGCCACCACATTTCAACCAGCTCCACATCAGTGGAGGAGCTCGCTCACGGTACTTTTACTGGGACAAGAACATCTGTGCACCAAGACACTCCTGCAGTCATTTCCTAGCACCCATCAGATCAATCCACTGGAACCTGATTGCTAAGAGGCCCTTTGCCACACACACTCTTTGCTGATTAGACCAAGCCAACCTCCCTCCTGGCTCCAGGTAGGACTCAGAGGCAGAGCAAAAGGCAAACTTCATCTTAGCTTCTCATTTGCAAAGAAGGGTAAGTTTTCCACAAAGAATACAGTCAACACAACTCTTCTATGGAAAATTCTTAGCACATTCAGGATGATATTTGTATTAATCAGGAATTTGTAGGTCAATGACTTTGGAAACCTTCAGGCTATAATTAAGTGCCTGAAATTCACATAAGAATCAATATGGAAATTGAAATTGCTGCGAAATAACACTCACTGTGCCCTTCTGCAGCACCAAAAAAGCATGTCTTGAAAGGAATAACTACATCTCATTACCAGGGACTACAAAATAAAATATTAGGGCTTCTTTACACTATTTTAAAGCTTGCAATAGGCTACTGAAGCGTGAGCCACAGAATATTTTTCAGCATGTAACATCTGCAACTTCAGATGTCACAATTTGACAAAGATCTTCTCTATTTTCATGTGCTCTATTACAAAATAGGGATTTTTGCGTTACTGAAAAAGTTCACGTTGAATGCTTGCTATTTTGCAATTCTTTCCCCCCTCGTATCCAAGGAAGCCAAGCTTGTATCTCACCTTCACTGGCATCAGTGGTTTCAGTGACAACACAGGAAAACTTCTTTTACCAAATTCAAGTTTATGCTGTTGAAGCCACACACAAACACAATGTCAAGGACAGTTTTGATCATATTACACCTGTCCATTAACCTAGCAGCTTGAAATTTTCCTGTAGTGATGATCTTTAGAGCAATATGCATGTTCTGTGGGTTTATAGTACTGAAATTTTCCTACAGGCCAATCATCTAATCTCTGCTGCCACAATTTAAAGTGCCCACACTGAAGCCATGAAAATTGTACTCAACTTTATTACCTGCTTTTATTACGGATGATGACTTAGCAAGGCATTCTAACTGTATACTTAAATATAAATATGATTGGTCCTACTGAATTTAATAGGCTATGAAATTAGAGGTGTATTAAGCTAAATCTGGAAAAATACTCCTACAGGGCACCTTGTCATTTCTGTTGTCATCTTTGGATAAGAAAATTAAACATAGGACCAGGATATTCGCTGAAATGGCCTTTATTTCTGGGAGGAGGGGGATGTGAGGGGGAAAATGTTTCAGCAGCCTCCAGAAAATGTTGTGAAGTTTCCACCCTGCTGGCACACAACCAAGTTTTTATTTTACACTCTTGTCTCTAAATAGGAGCCAGATGGCAAAATATTCCCTACCAGTAAATTGAATGCAAGCCTGAACACACTGGAATTCAAGGAGAAAATTGTAGATATACAAAACTTAGAATAAATCCTTTCCCAAATTACACTGAGGTGAATTACAACCATTAGAAAACTTGAACATTATATTCCTGGTTTGAGTTTATAAAATGGTCTTCTCAAGTCCCTTCCATGTTCTGCAGCCCACACCATCATTCCTGAGCAATCTGTAGCTCCCCATAACACTGCAGGTGGAGCTGCCAGCTGTGAGACATGAGCCCTTACAGCAGGGAAGTGGGGAGCAGCACTCACACAGCTGCGGCACGTTAATTGGGAGCCGGGGCAGGGTCTGGGTGCTGACCCTGCACTGCTGGGCTGCGCCCATCGCTCTGCGGGCAGCAGCACTGCAGCACAGCCCCCTGGGTTGGGATAACAGCTTTGCTATCCGCTGTGCGAGGAGCGCTGCAGTGAGCCCATCGGCTGCTTCCCTGCATGCAAGTGCTGCCATCTGACACTTCCCCATCTGCCGCAATACTTTAAGACATCTAGCACACGAGTTGTATGGTAGCCATTCAGCATAAAAATAGACATTTCCCCCCGTTACACAGTAAATAAACTACATTCCATTTTCTCAGCAAAGCTTTTCAGTTCCATTCCCATTCAGAAGTCCACATTGCCAGAGGAGTCCAATCTCATTATTATGAGGTCTGACTGAAGCAGCGTTAAAAATATATAGATGAAGCTGCAGCTTCTCCCAGGAGGATGCTTTCAAGGAGGTACAATCAGATGTGATATGTTTTATGCAGGACAGAGCAAAAAGCCCTTTGGTCCTCCGTGCCAAGAGTTTTTGCATTTTATCTTCTAGAAAGCTTCTGTTACACACATTCCTGTTTCCCTGCGGTACAAGTAGTAAGTAACAAGTTTTCTAATGTAACTTTTTATTTCTAAAAGTTTTGAATGGAAACGTTTCTTGATGCAATCTAACATTTTTACAGTATCTTCCCAAACAGCTGACTTCAGGCTTTGGAAAGGCACAGCAGAAAGAACAGCGATGGCAGACTGCCTTACTAGAATTACATGTTTTCTATTCAGACTGCAAGGAACAGGCAGAGGTTGGTGTCCCACTACTTGAGGGACAAGAGAAAATCCAGGCATTCCTCTCCTTTGAAAAACCAAATGATTCTTTGCCATTGCGCCATGTTTTCCTCAACCTTCTTTCCCAGTCTTACACTACCTAACACTATAATCACTGCATATTAAAATCAGACAGGCATAAATACAGAAAGCGACCATTTCCAAATGTGAAAAATCAGTTGAGCCTCTGTAGCTCTAATTACTCAGGGAAGGATTTTTTTTTTCCCCCAATTATTATATGTAAATGCAAATAGAGAGCAGCGCAGCATTTGCATTCGCTCCTGGCTATTCAAATTTCTCTCCTAATAGAAGTTCAGTACAATCACTCCTTCTGGTCAAGAAGATCAAGAAACCTGTTGCACACATTTAAAACAGCAGTCTTCTGAACAGATTCAGATAGGTTTGCTTTGCAGAAAGCGTTAGTTACAAGTTCTTGGAAACACTTCAGTAGGTAATACAAGCAGGATAACCAGTGTTGTACGTGATCATAACACAAAGGTGCATAACAGATCTGCAGACCCCTCGCGGGCTGACTCAGTGTTTCAGACGCAGCTGAAGAGGTGGTGCCAGGATGCAGTACGGGAAGGGATGTGCACCTCGGTCACACTGCATGTCCACCTGCTCCAACCAGAGCCAGACCTCCCCGAACACAAATGCAGAGTGCTTGCTCCCCTCAGAGGACTTGGCCCTCACACCTGGGAAAACGTACAGAAAGGAATCCCTACTGGGCATTGCCCTATAGGTCAAAGCAGCTCTTCAGTGGCTAGCAGCTTCTGAACACACAAAGAGGAAAGAGTTTATTCCTGTACTGCAAGTATCATTTTTTGGTAGGGAATGGAGTTTGAAAGATTCCTGAGGAAATCTTGTTTAAACTTTCTCCACTACTTTAACACATGCTCTGCTGCATCAAGCATTTCAGTTTGAGCAGGTGGTAGTAATTTTTTTTACAATGAGCAACACAGACTTGCCATTGCCTTCAGTCTCTAAATGGAATCTGAGAAGCAGCAATGGGGAACAGGAAAATGATGCATTTTTTTAATTGCTGTGCTTAAAAAGGTGACATTTCCTCAGACTGTTGCTTGGATTTCTCCACTGCAAATCATTGCAGCTTAGATAAATGAGGTCACTGGGTTTTACATGCCAGGCTTCATTATCACTCCACACTCAAGTATTCAGCTGGCTCCTGTGTCAGTAATTGGCTCACCTGACTTTAGTAACAAGTTCCCTGCCTGTAGAAACAATCTCTTCACACAATGCTAATAGGGGAAAGAAGAGAAACAAAAACTGTGGGTAAACAAATTATGAGGTTTCACTGTTGCTGCCTATCAAGTGCTGAAAGACCATTTACCAAAGATTCAAAGATGTATCAGAAACTAAGTTGAGTTAACAGAGCACAGGAATTCCCCCAAGTTTTAGTGAGTGCAAAGAGCTGGTTGTTATCTTGGCAAAAAGGAAACATTTTCTGAATATTCAGGTGTGAATACTTTAAAATAGTTATCTATTGCAGGATAATAAACAAATAGGAATTTGCTTTGAGGAAAGAGGAAGCAGAGCCTCAGTGAATAATAAACACTAACAACGGGAACTCTACTCCAAGGAGTGGCTTTTCTAGTAAAAATGCAAAACAAAAAGCTTCTGCATCTATTGCCTGGGCAGCTGACAGGTGGAAACGTTTTCTTTGAATGAAGCTGACTTGCAGGGTTTCTCCGTGGTTGATACTGCCAGGCTGCTTTTTGCAGAGCCTTCTGGTAACAAACCTGTAATGGATTCGGTCAGTGTCCTTTTTCTGTTCTCTTGAAGTCAGCAAATATCTTAGGAGTTTCTGCAACAGTGGCATTTTTAAGAGCATTTAACACTGGATTATCCCTGTGTCCTTGGAATTAATGGGAGTCTCAGTACTAATCTGGGCACAGAGAAAAGTTAAGCCAAAAATTAAGTTTTGATTTTTTTCAAAACACCGCCGTGGGTGAGCAAGAGCCAATATTTTTCAAATGAAACGTTGTGTTGCTTTGTATTTTTTTTGTTTAGTACATATTCCACCATGAGTCATTGGCACTGACCAGAACCATCTCACTGTGAAGATGCACATATTCCTTGTATAGGGTAATGCAAGAATTTTCTTCCCCATCTGGAAACTGATCCAGATTTTCTGTACAGACAGACCCTTATTACAATCAAGAGTTACAGCCTCACACCCATTAGCACAAGCAAATACATAATGAAGAGGACTGGTACATACAACAGCACAGGCACTAAAAGAAGTTTGTTATGTCCTATGTGAGTGGCAACCAGCTCAGGGCAGGGAGCTGGAAATGGATGATCTTTAAGGTTCCTTCCAACCCAAGCCATCCTATAATTCTAAGGCCCCAAAGTCAGCTATGCTCACTCCCATTGCTTTTAATGAACACAAGCCATCTGCACAGCTGTAATGGAAAAATGGGACTGATTACTATAGAGTTCCCTCGACCAGGAGCTGCTTTTTTTTTTTTTTTTTTTTTTGAAGTGTGTGCTTACAAGGTGCTTAGGATAACGACTGGGCCTGCAACTGTGGCTGTTAGTCAAACAATAATGCATTCTCAAATAGTCTCAACTGCATGTTGTCACAGCTAACAATGCCATTTCAGAGGTTTAAAGGAACAACAGGAAACATACAACAGTATGATGAAATTGTCCCCGGTCCCCATTCTGGCTGCTTAAAGCAATTAGCCTGGAAGCATCTTCACTGTACCTTCTACAATATGGAATACCTCAAGTCAGCACTTCGCAAATGCTTCAGTTTTAAGATTAAGTACTCAGTGAAAATCTGATGTGTTGAAGAGACTGTATCAGAAAGTAATTCCCTATAATTTAGTGAGCTTGCTGAAACATCAGTTTGTCCTCTAAGGTTCTACACAAAAATTTGGGATGGAGTCCAAGGCTGGTGGCTTAATCACTAAGGAAAATTTTATCCCTGCAGCTTGCCACTCCTGATTTGCGGAATCAAACTCTATAACCCAAAGTTAGGTTATAAAGCAGGTACGTTTATTCAATGAGACGCGTATCATTGGGTGCGCGGGGGATAGTTCCTCCTAACACGCACACCGTAGGGCAAAAGCTTGGTACAGATATAGGCCGAACCAATACACAATCAGTGGAATTCACATACATATTCATTACATTCCTGACTTATCAACATATGGTCCCGCCATGAGCAGGGGGGTCTCCTTTGATGGTCATGGGAGAGGACCCATTGTCTCTGACAGAAGTAATCCGATCCCGACCCATTCCTTGTGTAATGTTATAACAGAGTTTCCAGATGCTCTTTTCTTATCTGGCCACACATCCTGCATTCCTGTACAACAGTTAGCCCTTATCTTGTCCTTTCCTTACTCACTCCCCTACCTAAAAGGGCCTCAGACTTTTCTTGTGAAATAAATAAAACAAGCAAAAAGGCCTAGTAAACTACTCAGGCTCTTAAAAAGGAAGAAACAAAACAAAAAACAAACAAATCGAAAACCAACCATTTTTGCATGTTTTGACTTCTAACTAGCAACAACAATCACATTTTCTGATGTAGCCTCAAGGAGGCACACAAACAGCCTCCAACTTAAATAAACGCCAAACTTGTAATACAAATGAAGATGTTACTTTAAGGAATCTCACTCAGACCTAGTTTTCTCAGAGCAAGTTATCCATTTACCGTTCAACACCTGTAAAATTCCTACTACAGAGTAGGACAGTCCTTAACACCATTTGCTACCAGAAATAGGAAACAACACAGAGCAAAAGCACTGCAGACACTGGGTCCCTAGCTTCGAATTCCAGCAGGAGAGGAGCTACCAGAATGAAATGGTTCTTGTGGCACCCTACCAGACAGCAACCCAAAGTCGTCACAACCATACACTCTTTGGGTGGCTTTACTGAACTCTTCCCTCATCCAAAGATTGAATTGCCTTACGCTTCCTCGTGTCACAGAGCAGTGAGGGCTCTGGTGCTTATATCCAGGGACAGAGCACTGTTCCTCAGCATCCAGCAGGGAGCTGGGAAGCCAGACAAGGATGTTTGCATCTCTCCACTTTACAGTCTATTCTGCAGACAGAGCAATGGACTTTCTTGCTCACTGTAATTTGTGAGAAGAAAACGGCTTTAGATATGGATGATACATGATATGGTTGTTATCCATTTAGAAATAATTACTGTTGTATTGATCTGGATTCTACTGTCTGCATCATTAAAAACAGATTTGGGGATTTTTTTTTTTTTAAACTCAATATTAGCAGCTACAGTCGGAAAGATGTTACTGGCAAAGCTAATGAAAGCCCTAAGGTATCCTCAGTTCAAGCACACACTTTACTGTTTCAAGACACATACAGTGATTCATGGAAAAGAACAAAGCTAGAAAGTGGTACTAAATATAGGAATGGCCCTGTAGATATTACACTGTCTGGAAGCGTCTGCTTCTGAGTGATGTCTTATCTTTTTAGATGTCCATCTAGTGCCCAGGAGTTAAATACACTGCATCTTGGGACTTTTGTTCCTTTCAGTGCTTTCCTTTGGTAAAAGCACTTCAGATACATCAATGCTGCATAATTGCTTCATTTTATCCACGGTCACAATACTAATGCAAAAGGTATTTGAATTCATATTAAATGCAGATAGCAAGTTGTTTGATTCTTAATTTGCAGCTGTGTATTGCATATCCTCTTGGCTCAGCAGAAACTCAGCCAGGCCTTACTTACGCTAAGTTGTGTTCAATTTTTCTAGCCAGGCCACAATGCTGAATCCTGTCAAGATTTGCCAAGGATCTACAAATAGCTGAAAAACAGGGCAATGTTTTAACCAATATTCAGGTATCACCTTTCCCATACAGATTTTGAGTGGTTACTTCAAGTAACATGGGAAATCACTTTAAAGTGAGCACTAGTTACTATCCTACTAAAGCACTGCCTCTTTCTGCATGACCTTCTGAAGACACTGTGCCTGAAATTTAGTAATGATCTGTTTGACAGGGAAATAGAAGACTTGCAGAACTGTAGCCAGATCTCCTGATAGGCAAGTTTAGAAAGATCCCCCAGAAAAAAAAACCTTAAAGTGGAGGGGGAAAACTAAATACCCCACTAAATACGCACTGAAACAAAAACAAATCCAAAAAAACAAACACCAAACCACCAAAAAAACACCAACAAACCACACCAGCAGGAGCCACACTATCTAGCAAAGCTGAAGTTATAGCAAATACCTAAAGAAAGAACTCTACTACTGAATTCACAGAACTGGTAGAAACCACTTTCTGTTTAAACGGTGTTAGTTCTCACTCTTCATTTATGTCAGGAAAAATGATAAAAGTCAAAGCCATCCTAGCGGTAACTGCTCGTGCCCCATCTCTGCTTGAGTTTATCCACATTTTCTTGGGAGCCATTGTTGATACCAGCACGAAGCATTCTTATGAACCAATCTTGTATCTCCTAAAGTGACAGAAAATCTACCCTCAAAATTATCCCCAAATTATCCTCACAAGAACTGGGGAGTATTCCTTGATTCCGGGCTGCCCTATCGTCTGCCCGCTGCTTGCGGAGATAATATTCAAAGGCTTCTCCTCTTTGAATCTTCAAAAAGAGACTATATCAAACAAAAGGACAGAGCGCTAACATCTCTTCACATTGGTGTCTGAGACTACAGTAGAGAAATGAGTAAGAATGACATCAAACGTGGAAAGAGGAACTTTTCTCACTTTCTCTAGAAAGCCACACAAGACTCTTAGGCACAGACATCCATACTTCCAAGTAAAACATCAAGCATGACAACAAAAACAAGATGGGAACATCAGAATACCAGTTTAATACATTCCTTCGTGTGCCATCCATCATGGCCAAGGCACTTCTAAGTTTCCCAGCAAAGTGCTCTTTGCTTCCTCCATCACATCACTGGCTTTACTGTGTTCTGCTGTCCAGCAATGTAAGATCCAGCTGAGCAAAGACTTAAGAATCAAGCTGTAAGATAGTTTTTTATCCCCAGTTTCCAGACTGCTCCTTTTACATCACTACTGTTGAGCCAGTATCTTTGCACAACAGGTGGGTGTATTTCCTACCTTTCCCTGTGACATCCATTTTCAGTGCTAAAGGCCCTACCATCATAAACCTTTTTCTGTTTCTTTCTTTTATTCTCTTCCTGCCTTTGACATGAATTCTTGACAAGCATGTTTTTCCAGAAAGGCAGTTAGGAAGGACAAGTAATTCTCCTATTATTTGTCTTTCAGCTTCTCCAGCCACTAGCAACCACTAAAACTCAAGCTCATGCTTTGATGAAAAAGCTGAATATTATACAGCAGTTAAGAATTAGCATGTTGTTGAATTTTCAGAAGTAACTGAATCCAGCATTATAATCAATGGCACTGATTGTCTTGGGATGGGAAATCGCAAAAGGACAATTGGTATTACTTCTGCACATAAAACTCTTCACTATTAACTGTCAGTCATGTTTAGTAGAAGCAAATTCAAGATTTACCTGCTAACAGTCCAATATGCATCGTCTCAGCACTGTGACAGAATACTGCGCAGACTTCTTTGGACTGACATCGTTTAAGTATACCCACCACTTTCAAGGCAACACTCAACAAAAATCTAATCTTTAGCTAGCATTGGGAAAACAAAGCCTCCTAGTTCTAATTGCTCAATAAGTAGAAGAATCGTACAGTAATCAAAATCTCTCCTAACCTTACATCTTGAAAGGAACACCAGTTTGTTGGAAACAGGCAACTTAATATCCACATCTTTTTTTCCTAGCTAAAGTCACATTACTGTTAAAGCTGATGCTACAAATAAATAAATAAATAAATAAAAAGATCTGCAGGTGAAAGAGCAGGAGTAGGATAAACCAAGCAATACAAAAACACTTTCCATCTAATTGTTGTATTTCCCTGTTAGTCAGGTGCTTTATTCCCATATACCCACTGAATATGCTTTCTTTTGGTAAAGAACTTTTCTGGGTCAGATGTTGGCACTGTATTTAATTTAATTGTATCAGTGGAAGAATATTAACAGCAATTCTTACTTGATAACCATTCGTTTCTGAACGAGAGCTTTCACTCCAGCAATTTATCCAGCTGTCAGCTTTTAATTTGCTACTTATCACAGTCTAAGAAGTCAAGAACAAACCTCTTTATCTCCTTCATAATAATGTACCCATTGCTTAGCATAAAGTCAGTTAAATGTATTTTTGATTGCATAGCCTACAAAAAGGTGCTTGGTAGATAGAGAGTGCAGGATACAGAAATATGATCTGGCTTAGATACCTAAAGAAGTTCAGAGATCCAGTTCGGAAATGCAACATGCCAGGAAACAAAACTCATTCCTATTACAGGCAGCTTCTTTTGAAAATGTACTCCTAAAATGAAAGCACTTAATGTAAGTGGTATTATACCCTGTGTTGCTCAGAAGGCAAAACTCACAACATGCTATTTTTTGCCAGGATCGCCCTATCAAGGCCATCAGAAGTCAGCAAACATAAGGACACCTTAAATTAGGTGAGATCCTACTGTCTAAATTGCCCTGTTAAAGCTACTCCATGCCATGGACAATGACATCACACAAGTGAACAAAACCATCCTGACTCTTATGTGTTCAGCATTCACAGGAACTGAATTAGATCATTAAAAGATTGAATCATCTTGCTCAAGGTCAAGCATTGATCTGGAGTACAGCCTTTCCAATACAGTCCTCTCTCTGACCACCACAGCAATCTGCCTCTTACACCCGGTCAATAAACACAAGCATTGAGCATGGTATTGATTTCTAAAGCTCACAGAAAAAACCTGTGCGTTAGACTTCAGCTTTAAGTCCCAGCAAGTTGTTACTATCCCACAGTGGCCATCTAAATCTCATAATGGCGCACACTAGGCATTATGTAATGATAATACCTACACTGTAGAGCCTTCTTCCAATAATAAAAAGGACATAATGATCAAATCAATACGTACAAGCCTTATTATTCTCTCAGATATTTAGGATTTTCAATTTGTGAAACAACACAGTTATGAGTATTCCCCCTCTACTGTCCTCTCAGCATGCAGGGTTTATTGCTCTGCCTCATGCTTCTAATTCATGCTATGGTTGGAGGAAGCATTTGTTGCCCTAAGAGACTCTGCCTTATCTACCTTCAACATGAGGAGGAACAGACTACTAAAAATGAGAGAGAGAAGGAAAGGAAACAACTATAGCAAGCTTTACAATTTTTCCAGTTTACTGCAAACGTTGATTAGACAAATTCAGATACTTCCTGCTTATGCTAACAGCAACATCAAATCATCAGCTAGAGGTTGAAAAGAAAGCCTCTGGAAGGGCAAAGTGCAAGGTAAATAAGTATACAGATATTCTACAGATGAGTTAGGCTGGTAAGAATAGCTAGATATAAAGGAAAGGTGCTCACCGGTGTTGTAGGCTCACAAAAGAACTCCACAAGGAGCAATCTCCTGGAAGAGATCCCTCCTCAGTGGAAGTCAGCCCTCAAATGGAGTCTAGGAAAGGTGCAGCCTGGCTCCACCCCTTCTGGGCATACAGGTGAATTGCCTTCACCTGTGCTTCCATGGCTGACTCAGTGCTTGCCTCAGGTGGTTAATCAGAGGTTCAGGCTATGATTCAACAGTTCCCATACAGTAGAGCCATCTTACTGTCTACCCTTCCCCCCGCTGCAAAGGGCTCCCCTCATTTAGCACCCTGCAAAGTTAGGAACACAAATGTCACTGTCCCCAGCTTACACACACATGCAAGTTGAAAATGATTATCCTTGTTCTTTCTCGACAATGACAAATGCCTGCCAGTCAGATGCTACATCTTTTGCTCAGCCTGTGACAGCATGAGAAAACAAGTGGTGTCAGTACTAATGACAACTGTCTTCGTTACAGATGCATGCAGTGGTCCATTGCCTGTTAAACCATAGAGGAAGCTATTAAGATTTGTAGGGCTTTTTGTGATTTTGTTACCCAGGGCTTCAAAAGGTAAAAGGAAAATTGGGATTTCAGAACCTCTCAATACCCAGCAGAGCACAAAGTCAAGCTGTCAAATTTTCAAGTCCATTAACACTGTAGGAAGGTACAGAGGACTTCTGAAAAAGTATTCTTCATTTAAATGCCCCAGTGAAAACTGGGCTCTCTGAAAGTGAGTCTGAATTTTACTACCCCCTCTCATGAGTTATATTTCATACTTTGAAAAACGTATTTTTGTCATTGGGAAAATGTTCTCTAAAGACTGAATGCCATGTCAAGTAATACCTACTTAAAGCAACCGGTTGACCCAAATTTTCCAGATTCCCACTGTCTGAAAGACTATTCAGGGAGCGACTCCAAGTACACTCATGACAACCAGGCTCTGGGAACACAGCAGGACAGAATAGGAAAGGGGAAGGAAGTTATGCATCAGCTCATTCACAACTTGGCCTGTGCAGCCCCTTCACGCTGTTTACCTGATGCAGACATGTTTTCTTTCTTTTCCTAGAGACAAAACATTTGCCATTGGTGACTGTAACATGATGGAAAACGCAGCAATGACAGCAGGGTAACAAAATCTGAGGCTGCAGCAAGTGTGGATGTGCTCAAATGCAGCAGCTGTGAACACAGAAACAAAGGAAAGAATCTGCTTACCCTTGGAAGGCCTCAGGTAGGCAGGCATCTCCAGCAAGAATCCACTTTTTGACCTCTTGCCTTCATTCAAATTGAAAGAGCAATAATTTAACCATTTCAATCAGGAGCCTTTAATATACTTACTGACCTACTTACAGGTAAGAAAACTTAGATGTTAAAAACTGAGTCCAAGTCTTTTCAAAACATTAAGTGTAAGTACTGCTACTTCTGCTTAGCTTCTACACAAGGGAAATGAAAACTGTTTATGAACAGTAGGCTGTATAATTTCAATTATTCACAATTTTAAGGAAATGTATTCCATACACTCCATGTTTTCCAGAGTATTCAGCTCAAATCCTCTTGGTCTTAAAACTGGCCTAAAAATGTAATAAACAAATGATCCATGCTGGACAGGAATCCTCATGTGTGCTGTCTCCTTAGGTGCTGTGAATTGACAGAACGGGGGCACATCTCCAGAGCGACAGACGTCAATTTTGGGATGGAATTCTCATTACTGCTACTGTGAGATACATGCCTGAGAATCCAAGAGCAGGGCTGTTTTCTCAACTTATTATGATACAGAAGAAAGAAAATCACAGAGCATTCCCGCTGGGGAACTGTTTGAAGTTACAAGCTATAGTATGAAATCGTAAGTGTAGCTGATTACTTGCCTCTAACAGATAAAGTAAACATATGCCCACACATGCACAGAATCCTGTCCTCAGCATTCTTTCCTTCCTTGAAAAGGAAATACAACTTCAACTTTCAGAAATGGAGTAAGCCATAATCAAATCAGGCGTTACATCCTCCCACATCTCCACCTTTTCAGGCAGCACTGCTGACCAAGATTAATGACTCACTATATACTTCCTAATGGCTCTCAATTCCACAACTGACATTTTGTTAAACTACAGCAACTGACATATCCTCAGGGACATCCTAATGATCAGTTAAACTTGCAAACTGTGGCTGCTGAGCCTCATTCTAGGAAGACTGGCAGAGGAAGAGCATCAAGAAAACAAGGAAAGCAAAAAGAAGAACAGAAATCCCAGTTTATCCTGAGGAAATGAGAGCCCTGGTAGTGCACCTTCTGTAAACCATACAAGATTAACATTCAAAATCAACAACTGGATTATTTGTAGTTAGCAACTCCGGTTTGTGGAGCCAGCTTGCTTGTCTGTGCTCTAAAAGAGAATCAAGCAAAAATGGAAGGGCCCCTTGTCCTTTAAGTCTTAGAAAATGCCAGCCCAAAGTGTACAGCACACAGAAAAATATGCTTCCACAGCCTACCAACGCACTGTTGGATTCTTATTTACAAGGTACATCATGCGTTGCTCCTGTTCTTCCCTTCATGTAGACAAGAAAAAAAGAAAAAAAGACTTGAAGAAATGGAAAGTCTTCTCCTAGCTTCAACCGCCTTTCCAGGACAGAGCCAAGAGTGAAAGATCTTATTCTGTAACTTACATGCTGTCCCCATTTCTCACCCCACCCCCTAGGAGTCATTACCTCTTCACAGTCCACACTCAGAACACTGGCTGAATTGCTGCTTCAGATATTCATGCATAACATTCATATACTCTCTCTGCCATTTAAAGTTCAATGGCCCATGGCTAGAACATTATTTCCACAGCAGAACAAAGTCCTTGGTGGGAGGAAGAAAGCAGCAGTATCCCTAGCTGACATCACCACAAGGAAGAAGAAAACATTATTACAACAGTGATGTTGGAGCCAAGCACATCAGCAAAGAAGCCTCTTACTGGAGTACAGTTCAACAGATTTTAGAATCCTTCTCCTTCCGCACTCTTCAGTTCATATCCTAAGGGCCTCTAAGGCACTAACTGCAGCTTCATGGTGCTTATTCAGCATTCTTAGACAGCTAATCCTGTGTAGGCTGTGTTCCCAAAAAACCTGGAAAAAAGTCAAGCTGGGATAGCCCCAAGAGCAACAACACCCCACCAGCAGAGACATTATAAAACAGTGACACCATTTGGTTGCAAGGTTTTATTATGTAAAGCTTCTTGCTGTATTGAGAAAAGAATGAAGCAGCTGTCACAACAGTATGAAAAGTGAGGAAGCTGCCATGTTATATTTCCTTGATCTGCGAAGAGCATTTTTGTGTTAGTAACAGGCAGTATTTCTGCAGAGCCTTCTCTTTTCTGTGCCTGTAATATCGCTGGAACAGCACTTCAAGGTAGCAGCTTGGATGAGTTTCATTTTGGTATCTTCAGCCACGTTTCAGATGTACTGAAATGCATTCTGAAAGAGAACACCTTCAGTACTTCCCAACAGAGGAAGACATGACAGGCTCTTATTTCTCACAGCTGAAACCTGTTTGCAGTCTTCTTGCATTCCTACAGCTACTTCGGAAGACCTTCCAGCTTCCCAGTGCAGTACAGGGAGCAGACTTCAGAATGTCAGACTAGTTTCTCCTTCTCCACATTGTTTGTTCACAGAAGAGCTGTTTCAATGCAGAACAGCCCATTTACAGCAAAAGGCAGCATACCCTGGCCCCAGCTCTGCTTCCATCCTCACCTTCCCAACCTCATTTCACTATTGCTGTGGCTACATCTGTATCAACCCGTCTCCGAGCTGCATATGAGAAGCTACAGAATACATGGGAGTTGGTGCTACATGCTCACAAATACAGATGACGTGCCTACATCTGCCCATACATACCTTGTACTTGTGTACGTAAAGGCAAGGCTTGTCTGGGAGTCACCCTGTGGTCAACAGCATCTAAAATCAGTGTGTGTACATAGCTCATACTGACATTTAAGAGCAGCACTGACCCAAGCTTTTCCCACCTCTTGATTTTACTTGAAGGCCTGTGCTGGATGTGGCAGGGACTTCACAGCCATCCTGTATGGGTGTAGAAAGCGCTCAAGAGAAACTCAGGTGTTTCAAAAAGTAGCCCAGCTCCAAGGCAGGAGGCCATTTCTGAACTCAGCACCATAAATTATTAATTCTGATGTGAATCATTATTCTTAATTCTTCTCTTTGCACTTGGATTTACTATCGTTGCTATTCACACTGAAGGACTCCATGAAGGACCAAGATCATATCAGGAAATATATAAATAAATGAAAAGCCCCCACTGAGAATCTCATCTATAATAATATCATCCATATGCCAGGCTAATTTTGTTCTCAAATCTCACGTCCCACCTCTGGAGCTGCCTTTGTTACAACTCCCTGCTCTCCAGACACCTGTTGCTCCCAACCAGCTGCACACAAACATGGGTGTTTGCTGCATGCCTTATCCCATTTTTGCATGAAGTGAAACAGGAGCAGGCTGCCTTCCCTCGTGCCACAGCGCATCAAGCTCCAGCCGGCTGCTGCCTTCTCAATCCTTGCTATGGCAGATTTTCAGTACCCTCCGGTAGCACAGGTGCAAGCAGCTCTCCAAACAGGCAAACTGTTAAATGGAGGCCACATTCCAGGTGGAAGATCTGCAGCCAAGGCAACTATTCTCCTAGTATGCACTTAGCCTCTCGCATGACTAGGACAGCATTTTTCCAGATGCAATTGTTTCCTTTCATTTCCTTTTTATTTCTGGCTCTTTTCCATACAAATCCTTGTAAAATCTCCTGCAGAGGAGGAGTTTAATTGCATGCTCTTTGTCATTCTGCCTCTAGGGAAGTAAGTGACAGCATCTCCTCAAGCTCGGCTGACTTTCTCCACTCAATAGCAAGGGCAACAGGAGATTTCAGGACACAGGAAAAACCCATGAAGGCTCTGTTCCAACCAGCTTTAGAAGATCAAGTAGCAGAAAACACTTTTTCCTGATTTAACAGCCACTGTTTTCTCACGCATTGCTTTTGAAAGACCGAGATCCTCTTACACTCCTATCAGCTGCCCAGGTGCTTCGGTTTTGACTGTCAGTTCAGCTGAAGGCATTTCTTTCCCAAGTCAAGAGCAACAGCAGCAAAGCACAGATCACGCCTAGATGAGGGCTAAGCTCTGCTGTGACTGCTAATTGCAAATGAATACACAGTATTCCTCCCTGCAAGGAATGCAAGGTACCAGGCAGAGGAAGCAATGCAGCGTGGGGGGAGATGCCCACTCTGCAGAGCATGGCAGGTGAGGTACAGTCCTGCCAGAAGAGCCAAGACACTGAGCAGGCAGAGGAGTTCGAGTTTTGCTGGGAGTTTCAGAAGCTGAAGTAACCACGTAAAGCTCAGCTAGCTACTCAGGAAAATTGAGTTTTTACACTGCGTTCAGAGCCAAGATTTCTGCACTGGGATGTGTGTATCTGAACTGAAATCTTTGGGCTATTTATCATCATCTTTCATCTTTAATTCCTGAACAGCTTGGTCCAATGCATTTTAGTTACAGCATCTTTATTCTAATAATACTACCTGATAGAGTGATGGCACACGTACTCTCTCTGTTTATAAATATTCTAAGTTTATGCTTGCTACCTAAATGTCTGAGTACTGTGGAATATTCACTTTGAAACTTGTATGAATGATACAGAAGCAGAATTTTTGTGGAAGTAGCAGCAGCTCTTAGCATGATGAGGCTACACAATTTTCATTTAATTGATTGTAAATGTTTAATTACATTAGGGATAGCCACAAGAACTCCTTAGGCCTATGAAGGCAGCCAAAGGCAATTTAGCACCTGGCTCATAATCTGGTATGAAATGGAACCAGACATCTGTGCATAACAAAGTAGAAAAAACTTGCAATGTTCAATGTCCAATTCACTTTGTTGATTATTGAGTGAGGCTTAAGCCATAGACTAAAATGAAGCACCTCCTTTTTAATGAGATCTACACCTCTTAGGATTTCCAGATTTGTTATTTTCATTCAGACATTCAAAGCTTTGTGCTGACAATAATGTATTGCCAAAGGTCTTCAAATTTGTCCAAAGAAACAACTTGACTGCTGTAGAGAAAATATCGGCTGCAGGTGACTCTGTTGGTTAAGAAACCCCAATAATTGCTGTTTATGGTTTATTTCCTTACAGCGCCAAAAAGGAAAGGGAAAGACTGCCAGCAATGTGCACACAGGTGATAGGAAGGAAAAGTTCATTTTCTTCTGATATGCTTTGCATCCAGTGAGAATCCCAAATTCTGACTCCACCAGCATTTTGTTACTGGCACAGTGCTCAGCTCAGTGCTTAGCTACCTTCTTTGCATTGCTGGCAGAGCCTGGAGAACCTTCCAAGCCAAGCAGGGGCACTTAGCACGCTGGGAGAACTGCAGCGGAAAGCCCAAGGAAGAGCAAGAGGTGCTGACTGTGGACTGGCTGTGTGCGCTGGAGCACCATGGCTGCTGTTTCATTTCCACAGACTTCCAACAGCATTTCCTACTTTTCCAGTTTTGGAAATCTGTGCAAATATATTCTTATGATAAAGCTCAGTGTTTGTCTCCATGACTTGGAAAATTGCAGTAGTAGGGAAAAACAGTTTGTCCCAGCCAGTCATTAACACAAATCACTCAAATCATTCTCCTGCCTTATCTCATTGTTTCAGCCCGAAGGCCAGATAGAAATTTTCTTTAAGATCAGTCACTAATATCATAAAAACAATCATTTTATCCATTAATCAATTCACTGTTGTTAAAATACAGAACAGAACGGCTCATTAAGCAGGTGTGACACTAAAGAGGAAAAAAAGAGTTTGCAGTATTAGCCTGTTGCTAGGTTACATTGTGCTGGTCAAAGACTTTGCTGGTTTCCCCACTCACCCACTTCATCCCAGCAAGCACACTAAACACACCTTGGGCTGCTACAGGAACACCCACTAAACCTATCAAAGCCAAATCACAGGCTATAACCGTTCTGTATAACTGGAGCAACTGAGGCCCACTGGAGCTAGTTCTCTTCAACTTTCTTAGGTGCATATATATGGACACAATTTCATGTGGAAAATGTCATTTGTTAAAGATTCTGTGCATTCAGCTTTAACTGATCAAGCATTTTGCCTGTGCTGAAATAGAACTGACGTTATCTGGTTTTAAGCTCTGACACATCTATATGACAGCACTGCACATAGGTACACAGCTTAAAGCTCAGCCTTGAAAATGGTCTTTTGGTGAGCATATAAATGCTGAATACAAAGGATACCCTGTCTAGTGCCTCTTCGCTTTTGAGGATCAGAAAATCAAAGCCACTAACCCTTGTTCATCCATTGCTATTTTAGGAATACTACTCTGCTCTTTGAGGAAAGCGATTCACGGGGAAGGGAGAAGCAGATCATCTTGCACGATACAAGCAGGGTGCTGAGAATGTCCACCCTCAGAAGTAGCTGAATTCATGTCTCTTCATTATCAGGAGATCCAGAATTTGAGCTCCAGAATTCAGTGTGCCAGCACTGTGCCCATACAGGACTTTTAGAAATCTTGCAATTATTCCCTTTGGATCTTTTCAATACATGAAAAACCAACACCGCAAGATACAGCCACTTCAGATATGTATTTTTTCTAAAGCTGGTTCATTATTTTTTCCAATCCTTTGTTCATTCCTGGCGTCTCCTGGAGTGTTTACTAATTTAGAAATAGCACTTAAGTGATTCCTTTCTACACCATTTCAGCAAACATAAAGATTTCAAGATTTTGTTCAGGGCACTTGATATCCACAGAAGTACCACTTAATGTTACACGGGCTGGCACGAAATGTTCATCCCCGGTGGCTGACTGTCTCTAAAAACAGAATCATAAGGTTTTAATGTTAAAAAATTGCAAATTCTCGGCAGAAAGAACAACAGTATGTCCCTTCACAAGGCTGAGCTGGATAATGAGCTGAAGTGCAGCACATGAGCACTTGAGTCACACTGACTGACGGGAAAGGAGATTGCTCACTGCCTGTCAAGGCATTTTAAGGCCAGTCTTTCATTTCCTCACTTGCCTAAGACACTAAACAGTGAATTAGCATTCTGTGTGGTTATTCTTAGCTAATAATCATAACAAGTCAATCTTTGCTGGAAAAGTACAGGAGATGTTGCATTGTCACTCAGAATTAGGCATTAACCACTGTGGAAATGGATTCAAAATTTGGCTAAGAGAAGTACTGAATTACCACCATCCCTATCTATATATTTCTAGCCATGAGTAAAGGGGATAATTTCAAAACAATGGGTAGTGCTTTCCAGATTACATCTCTTTCCCCACAGTTTCCTAATTTCAGTTAACTAGATTTTCTTATCTAATCCAGTAAAGAATGTTGGGATGGCTGCAATAGCCCATGAACTTTGTTAGGCTTCAGCCTCCTTCCTCCTCCCTAGTTCTTTTTCCTTCAGTGTAGGTGTGTATTTCTTCACAACTGCCTTTCCTTGTGCCACTGCTCACTGAAGAAGCTGATGCTGTATCCATCCCTTATGTTCAGCAGTGAGCAACAGAAAGTCTCCCTTCCGTCATCAACCATAATATTTGCACGGTGTCCATTTTTACTGCTTCTCACTAGAAGAGATGCATATTTATGTGCTATCCACTTAATAAGGTGACACCATCAGAGCAGCAGAGAGATTAACCCCCTACCACAGAGCCACTTTTTTTTAAAGTGTTCTTGCTATCAGTAGCTCATTTAGAAGATTATTTTAAAAGCTCTAATTAAGATATTGTCATGTGATCTGTGCTACATTTCAGCTGCTGGTTTACTTTCTCCCATAATCAGCGGCCTCAGATGTTTCCAGCTGACTAAAGCTGCAGGATACAGAATTTGTTTCCAGTTCAAACATTTATCCAGTTTTACACACTCCTGAACACGCTTCACACACTGTCTTTCTGACTGGTAGAAATTCAATACAAATAAAAAATTCAATTAAAACAGCTAGGAGTTTCTATCTTAAGGAGATAGAATGATCCAACAATAAAAACAGGACCTATAAGGAAATCAGAAATAAACACAGGAAAAGGCATCCTAAATAAGACTGCGGCTGATTCCCCAGGCTGCTGCTGAGCTGACACGCTGTACAGAAAGCAAGAAGGAACACCTTCCTCTGTAAGGACACAGGTTTTCTTGTGCTTGCTGTGGCACTTCTCACCGACATTAAATAAGGATGTCTTTATTCAGGTTGCACAGATACTTAAAATTGAAGTTAATTAGAATATTCACGCCATCAAAACATTGTAGGGCAAAATGCCAGCCCAATAACAAATACACAAATGGTTAGCTCTACTACCAAGTGCAATCATACTGTCTACAGCCAGCTGCACAAAACTTCAGCAGTATCCACTGCAGTACCGACACTGCAACAGAACAGTTTTTCCTAAAGAGACTGAGACAGAGAACAGGAATTGGGATGTCTCTCTGACAATGAGCAGTACCACCAAGGAACACAGATGTTTATTAATGAAATGCAAGTTCTTATCTTTCTCTGAAGCACACCTGTAGGGATGGTGGCACATTCCGACCACCAACAAGCAAATGAAATATGTTCTTATTTCTGCATAAGCAGACTTAAATTCAGAACAACTTAAACTAAACTTCAGGATCTTAACTTTGATTCAGGCAATGTCTGTTTACAGTCATACTTCCCATGCATGTTCTTGCAGACTTCACTTTGCCACTTGGGCTTTGGATCAGACATTTTTGCACTTATCAGTCCACAATGATTCTCTTCTACAAATGTCAAAGTTGTTTTTGAAACCACTTACTATCTCAAATTGTTAAATCACAGGTGGCACAACAGACATGGAAGCCAAGTTGTGCAAATGGTGAATATGAGAAGCATTTCTGCTGCACAGACCTCGTGGAACAAACTGAATGGGACAGAAGATGCAGACTGCATACCAAGACAGTTTCTCCCATGTAGTGTGCTGTACCTATATGTCTGCCTTTGCACCAGACTGAGTCTTTACAGATAGCAATTTCTAGCCATACCTTGTTCTACTCTATTAGATTTTCCTTATAAACCTGTTCAAACCTCAAGACCGATGGTCCAGGATATATTTTTCCCCTTACAGTATGACTTACATGCCCAGCAACTTTTGTTATTTATATTTTCCTGAATTATTGGAAGGATTTGATCTCAAAGTGTGCTTCAAATAAACACAAACAATGCATCCTTAAATAGAAACATGTAGCACTAAGTCAGTGGAAACTATTTTCCAACATATGATACTCGCTTCACAGTCATTCTGAAAATTGAACATAAACTACTGCAAGAGGGAATTGTCTTTGAGAAGATTTGGTTGATGAAAATTGTATGAACTGATTATTTCAAGAAGCCTCGTGTATCTGGCAGCACTTCATTTTTTTCCTCAGAATGCTTGAAGGTTGGCTTTTGTCAGATAAAATTATTCTGTCCAGGAAGGTCAACATACACAAGATTGTACAGTTTCCTAAAAGGAGCTGTCAAAGGCTGTCACAATATTTTGTCTGTGTAGCTAGCAGAATAACCTCATGGTCTGATTCTTTCCATTTAGTGCTCATGCTTCCTTTACTAGATACCTCACAATTTTTTCAGCTTGTCATTAAGCTGATGGGAACCACAGATTCTACTCCCATCTGCACCAAAGGTTTTGGTGGCCCACCACTCCAGTTTTCGCATCGGGCAGGGAGCAGAGGCAGGGCCCACCAACCAGACAGGTGCAGCAGCCCAGCAAGGGCAGCCAACCTATCTCCTCTCTCCAGAGCACATAGCAACAGTTACCACCAGCAAGAGCACCCCCACTCCTCTCAGGTAAAACACCAATTAACAGCTTGCCAATAATATCCTCCAAAATCATCCCTATGTTTAACATCACATTTTCTACAAACAGTGAGAACAAATGAAGCTGAAGGACTCCTTTCCCTGCAGCTTTCTCTGCAAAGGAAGTTTCTCTAAAAATATCAGCTCAAAGTCAAAGCACTGATTTATCCTATCAGCAGAGATAGACTCTTCGAGTTCAAGCATTTGTGCTTCAGACCACTCAACCCCTCAGATTTAACAGTCCTATCAGTCTGGTGCACACTCAGGACTATTAAGGCTCACATTTCCCCTCACTTCCAACAACTGTTCCCATCCCAGCCCCTACTTTCTTAACATTGTAAGTGGTAGCACTACAAGGGACCTCTTTGGTCATCTGATCTGTGTTCTGCTTCCAGTAACAGATGACAGAAAGTTGGGGAGCTGTGAACCAGCAGCAGCCCCATCCTGAGAGCCCTGGAGCAAGCAGCCCGTCAAAGCACGGAATCACAGAATCACCAAGGTTGGGAAAGACCTCCAAGATCATCACTGGAGTCCAACTGTCCACCTACCACCAGTATTTCCCAACTAAACCATGTCCCTTAGTACAACATCTAAATGTTTCTTGAACACCTCCAGGAACAGTGACTCCACCACCTCCCTGGGCAGGACCCAGCTTAGCTTGAATAGTGCTGTTGCCATGGCGGGGCTTGGGGGACTCAGACCAGGGCCAGCAAACCTGGGGGGGTCTTTTCACAGAGGACTCCTACTCAGCTCCTGGGCTCCCAAACAGGAAGGGCCCTGACTCCTTCAGGCATAACTAACGTTATTGAATGGTGCCGCTGATTTCTCTTTTACTCAGTGTTTCAGTTAGGCTGATCCCAGAACTAGTGGAATCAAGGGAAATCTTTCCACTGATTTCTCAGATACTTTGAAATAAGCTCTCGCTGAGATATTTGTGTCATTTGGGTTTTATTCTGCTTACAGATGGAACCTATTATCAACAAAAGTGCTGGTGGCACTGTCAGAAGGACAACGTGACATTTCTATGCTGCTCTTCTACCAGTTTAAACAAGATTCCCTGAAGAAGTTGACCTTTTCTCAGTAAAATTATAAATGTCAAAATTACAGGAATCCATCTTTCAATTACTGTTACCTAAAAAGTGAAAAATGCTGTAGGCTTTACACTTAAAGCCTTACCAAGCCCTGATATATTTCAAATGCAATCTCCCCTTTCAAGATGGATTCTTCATTTCTGAAATGCTGTGAATCTTATGCAACTTTTCCACACTATGGTGACAATACTGAAGATTAAGCCTAGCTTTAAGGAGCGGATGATGTCAGCACACTGGGGAGCAGCAGGAGCAGGGCTGCCCCAGCAGGGAGGATAAGCCAGGAGCTGGGGGTGCCCCTTCCACACGCCTGAGAAGTGACCACACCAGCAGGACACAGTCTCATAGCACCTGACCAAGGCAGGATGGTGAGAGTTATGGGTCCCACTGATGGGCCAGGCATCACCAGACCATGCAGGCAACAAGATGGGGCTCAGTGTAGACATGCGGCTGCTGTGCAAATAAATACCATATAATTACTTCACATAATGTATTTCACTTAGCTCAATGCTATTACTTTGGGAACACTTGAAAAAGAATAGTAAGAAAATCAGAGTGACGTAGCAAAAAAGCTGGTATACAGTATGAAGTGACAGTATTGAAAAACAAGATAGTGTGTAATTAGATATAAAGTGTATCCATGTAGATATTTACAGTATTTGCTACAATGTAGGACAGTAAGTCTCCCTCAATTTTGCATGCCAGAGGAACCTTTAAAATGAACTGTAAAAGCTGATTTATTTTTGCAAATGAACTTCACATAAAATGCCTATTCAACTGTGACGTGTTCCAGCCTTTTGAGCAACTTTTTCACATTTTTTCAGTTTGCTTTTTGGGAGGTAGAATAAAAAGGGAAGGAAGGAGAAGGAAGGAAAACAGAAGCAAAAATAAAGTTTTTCTGTTTCACTCTGCATAAAACATATATCATAGCAAAAGCAAACAGGAACAAGAGGAGGAAAAAGAAAAGAAAAAAGAAAAGCAGCCCTATTTTTATTCCAAAGCCATATTATAAAATAATAGTTTAAGAACTCACTGTATTCATAACCTCAGTTTCAGTACAAATGCTGTAATCATTAAAAAGAAATATAGGGTGGAAGGGCTGGATTTATCTCTGGAATTTGCACACTGCCGTAAAGAATGTCCTCTATTAATGACAACAGCTGTTGGTTTAATAACCCTAGAAAAGATCATTAAATTCCTTCCCATTTCCCAGAAACAGATGGAAGAAATGCGAAAGTGTTAAAACATATGCGAGAACATATTGAAATCCAGCAGCCTCCTAGAATGGTGAGGAATTCTAATGCCACCATCTCCCAATTTACACTGGTGTCCTCCTAGGTGCTCGAGGTGTGTGCATTGTGACAATGACGTAAATATTGAAAAGAGGACAGAAGAGGCTGTGCTGTAGGCAGCATTTGCTTTAACAGTTTATCACCACTTCTTTTATATTTGCACGCACAGAATTCCTTTTCCCTCTATTTCCTTGTTAGGAACTCTTGGTTTTGCACCTATAACTTCTAAATGTAAAAAATCTCCACACAAAGAGGAATCCTTTCATCAAAGAACTGTTAATGTGCTTGAGAACGTACTGGAACAAGAAAAAGATTAATTTCAGGAGATGGATATTTCCCAACAAATTGAAATAGAAATCACAGCAGGTCCCAAATACAGTTTTATTCTGCAATCGAAGTCATCATGGCATGCAAATATTGGCATGAAATTTATACACAAGCCTCAAATACTGCAGAAGAACACCTAGGAACGTTTGAATGAAATACGGTTGATATTATTAATAACATGGGAGAACAACAGTGCCTGCAGGCACTGAATCTGATGTGCTGGGAACTTTGGGCAGTGATTGGGTTTCTGCACCCACCATGCCCATGGACAGGAGGGATCTAGGGCTGAACATGCTGGAGGAGACGTGGGGCTGCAGAGCACCTCTCTGCCTTCAAGTCTTGCTGGAAGAAGTGTGCTCTAGAGAACAATATGAAAAGGGAAATAACTGTAGAAAGATACCAAAATCTAAGGGGCACTGCAGAGCAGAGATCATTTCAAGATGGCATATGCATTTTTTAAATTTTTTTTTAATTTTTTTTTTTGTGAAATAAAACTGAAAGATCAGGAAAACCTGACCTCTAGATTATTAAAATTTAGAAGGCCTATGACCCAGCATCCAAAGCCAAGGCTAATGACGCTACCCACATGCTTTACTAAGCCTCTTTCCTCCTCTTTATTCTCAGTACCGGCTATTCTCTGTGTGCGTTCTACATACAGACTCAAGAAAGAAAAACACAGTCCAAGTAAAAAAAGAACAGGATCTTAGTAATAGTGTCACAGGGACCAGTACAAGTTCTTTCATTTCTCAACAGGGTCTGCTCTACTCTGGAAGCAGGACATGCTCAGGCATCTGGCACAGGCTGCCAGAGCAGCTGGGGCCATCCCATCCCTGGAACTGCTCAAGGCCAGGCCGGACGGGGCCCTGGGCAGCCCTGAGCACAGCAGGGGCTGGAACTGGATGATTTTTAAGGTCCCTTCCATGCCAAGCCATTCTATTCTATGATTCTGTGAATATATGGAGGAAAGAAAGATTTCACTGGGTTTACATCTATCCTAAACTGGAAATAGATAAATGTCCGGAGGGATAGCCAACTCTGTCCAACACAGAAAGCGTGGAATGACTGAAACAATATTTGTCAGTGCAAGAACATAACAGTACTCTGTCCACATCAGTGTAACAGCAGTCATTGAGGTGTTTCTCATACCTGGGGAAAGTTATCGTGCAAGGTAGGCCTTAGACTTCAAACAATTTGCAGAAAACAGAGAGCCTGCGTGTAGCTCCATTCAAATAACATTCTGTTGTTGTTTTTGTGCTTATTTTCCAGCTAATTTGAAGATTCCACTTTGCAAATCAGCAGTAACCCAGTTGGCAGAATGAAGCGCAAACTAAAAAAAAGCCAGAGCCTCATGGGCTTTACCTTCAGGCATAGCCTGGACTGCGCATGTGGGCCAGATATCACAGAGCAGATAGAGATTTTCTTTCCCCACTGTGCCCATCCAGGCCCTGCTGGGCGGTAAGGCAGACAGAGATTTTCCTTAGGCTTCAGTCTTCCTGCTGATGACAGCAGTAACTGAGAATTACAAGCTGATTTTGTCAGGTTTGTTTCAAGGAATGATCAGTGAAACAACTTTTAATTCAACCAGGTGTAACTGAGAAGTGTTTGAGTCAGATTAAAAATAGTTTTTACCCCCAGTGGCCTATGTCTGGGGCAATAACTCTAAAGGCTTAAAAGGAAGGTAAGTACCAAATCCAATTACTTCTCAGAGGCACAGCTGTGCACTGGAGTGCAACTCACGCTTGTAAAATAGCCACTCTCCCTGTTAAAGATAAGCTTGAATTCAGGGAAATCTGTGGAAACATAAGAACATTTAGTAGTTCTATTTTCTTTGCTGCATGACATGGTGAAACCTTATATCTCACAATGTGCTATTCTATACTACTTTCCATCCCTGAGCTCTAAACACTCTCAGTATCTCCATTTTGCAGCTGGGGAAGCTGAGGAATGAGCAGGAAAATGCTTTGCCCAAAGCAACCCAGGAGACAGTGACAGTGAACACATTAGAAATCCAAATCATGACCATGTTCAGTCTTTGCACCAATGGAAAGAAAAAATTTTTTCTTCTTCTGAGCAAATGTATGAGAACTACAAAAGAATAGAAGTACCCAACATCAAGCTGCCTTAGACTGTCTTCCTTCTTCCTGTTGCACACCTGAAAATAAAACTCTTCTTGCTAGCCAGGAACAAGCTCTTCCTTCCTTTCTTCACCAGCCACTTTCATTGACTTTCATCTCAATAGCAGCCAAATTGCAGCCTGAAATATCAGTATGGCAATACAAGACAAACACAATCAGTAGCATACACCTCCAGGTGATGTCATTCTGATAGCCCAGGGATTTACTCAGAGTCAGCCTTTTCAGAGCTCTCTGCTGAGGAAAGAAGTCTGATCTCTGCATTTCTGGGCAGCTGGGGCTTCCCAGAGACAAACTTACCAGGCCAAACTTACTTTTTACTTTCTAGCATCTTCTGTTTCCTTGGGCTGCCATTCTAGAGATCTAAATACTGCTCAGGATTTACTCTGCCTGTACCAGCTGGGATCAAGGGCTCTCAGCTCAGATGTGCCATACAAACCTCTGAGGCAGCTCCATATCAGCGAGGGAAGCGAGGGGCTGAACAGCAGAAGACAACATGCAAGAGGACTGACCAGATCCTTCCTGCAGAAAACATGCCACATATCCAGCCCTGAGCAAGTTGCACTTCCCTCTGACAGCCAAAATAGTATGGGGACAATGGTAAATGTCAGCCTTCAGAGAAACACATACATAACAGGGGCCTTTTCTTTCTAAGGGCTAAGAAAGTATCAAAACACATGAAGCATATCTATTTGGGGAAGAAAACACTATTAGTAAGATAGAGGAAGAGAATACATAAAGGCATTTTCCTCCCTCTGCGCTCCCCAGTAGGTCTCATATCAATACACCTCAGCCCTCCCAAATGACTCATTTAACCTTCACACTTTAATCATAACAATATTTGTCCTTTTCTCACAGCACCTGATGATTACTGTATTCATTACACAAGAGCCATACAGCCTTAGAAAAGAAGCACTCAGATGCAAGTCAACCACAAGACATATATTTTCTCCCCGGGTACTGGCAAGTGTTTGGAAATAACCTCCGTAATACACAGTAACCGCAATACTGTAATAGCCTTTGTTCAGCCATTAGGGAAGGTTATAAAGTTATGCAGGGATTTGTTCTGAGCAGATTCCACCTCTCCCAGCTTTAAAGGATGTTTTCGAAGTCTTTCTGCTGACTCTTCCCACCTCTGAGGACCTCTGTTTTTCCCAGCAGGTGCTCAGGACTGGTGGGTGCACAACAGCTGCACCTGGCAGGGGTCTGCCCTCAAGCAGGGAGCTCCTCAGACACAACCCTGGCAAGGTGTGCCAGGAATTCTGGAGAGGAGGACCAAACCCCGCCGTCCTTTAGGACATGCCAATTGCGTGCTCCTTGTAGTCAAGAAACTGAAAGGTTTTTTCAGCTGTGATGATGATCACCTGGGCTCTCCTGACACATCCCCAGACCCACGCTGATTTGCTTCAGGTGCACCCTTGTCATCACCCAAATCCCACCCAAGCAGTCCAACAGCAGCTGCCATGGTTCTTGCCCCCAGCACAGCCCCTGTCCTGCTGAGGTCCTTGTTTCCACTACACAACCTGCTCAGAAATCAACAGCCATTAGGCCAAGTGATACTTCTGAAAAATCCATTTGGCAAGTCTCTGCACACTACTTGCACCCTTTAAAATCCTATCTTTGCAGTCATATCCACCCACCTACTGCACTCCCAGCAGGCAGCCTGTGGTTGTAAGAGCTACCAGCAGAGCCCCACACTGCCTGTCCCTGAAACTCAACTCATTCTGATTCCACCCTAAAGTTAAGATGCAGAACACCTTGCCATTACTGTCATTTACAAACTACATGGTTAGAAACATCACCCTTCCATGAAAGCCTAGGCAGGATTTTTATTACAGAGCACACATTTTATTACAACTTATGCCCTTACTAAAATTTATAAAGGATTAATTCAAAGGAAAAAAAAACTCTCTACTTCATCAGTCATCTAAGTCACAGATTATAGCCTATTTGTTGGACTCTTCCTTTGGTTAACTCCCTAGTAGGATGTAATTTCACAGAAATCCATGAAGGAGGATTTAAAGCCTAGTGACAGCATGGCATGTAGTGGACACTAACTCCTCCTGGCATGTTACAAAATAAGATCACATCTTCAGCTCATGAAGAAGAATTGTGCATGTTACTTGCTGAATTTAGAAAACTGACTTGACAAAAATACTGAAAATATTCCACCATTAGACACTTTTCTTGCAGGTCTTACAGAATTTTCAAGGCCTTCAGTGTTCTGAGACCTGCTGTCCCCACCCCAGCATACGTACTGGGACAATTAGCACCCATTCTGCTAATATAACCCCCACACATTAATACAAATATTGAGCCAAATCTTCGGTCCATGTAAATCAGTGGAGCTTTATTGACTTCCTCTGGACAACACCCATTTGTATTACTTCATGTTCCGATCTATTAATACTCATATTCACCTGCCCTGCAGGTTATATTTGTGCCTTGCATTCTGAGCTGGCTGCACACCTCTGGGAGTTGTAATCAAGGAAGCTGTTTGTTACCATCCAGAGAGGATCTACCCTCAGTGGTGTTTCAGCAGTGGTCTCTGTCCTGGGGGACCCCAAACCTCAGAGTGAGATGCAGTAGCTGAGCACACAGCTGTTCCTTGAACACATTAATCCCAGCAGGTGATGCACCACAACACCAGCACTGTACTTCCACTGTGCTCCCACCAGCAGGCGCTACATCCCTGGCTGTGGAGGCACTCGGTCTCCAGCTCAGGTTGCAACAGCCTTATGCCACTAGAAAGAAGGAAAAAAAAAAAAAAAAAAAAAAAAGAGAGAAAAAAAGAAAAAAATAGAAAAAGAAATGCAGATATTGCCACACCCCCAAGGACATCCATACAAGTGGATCTCTAGCCACAGTTCAGATGACTGAAATCTTTGCAACATCATTTGGCTGAAGATGGAAGAATAGTTGGTGTAGCATTAGCAAAGTGAAACTTGGATGTTTTAACCATTGTATTAAACATACAGTAGACTAAACTAAGTCCAAGTTAAAAATATGCATGCCTACAAATCTATTTTTCTGTTACTCATCTGCAATGTCCAGCAAGTCGAACCTCGTTAGAATTAAAAGATCACATAATAGCTTCTGTGCAGCAGAGGAGTTTAACTACAAAGTTTTTTTTTCGAGGTAGATTTTAAAAGAGGACCTCTTAAAAGTTGTTTTCATTTTTCAGCTAAATGTTTTCAACCAGTATCGTCTGTTTATCTAACTCAGTCTTTTAAATGCCTGTTCCAGTAAAATGACAAATGTGATACATTCATTACGTCATTAATCACTGATGAATCATGGAATCACCAAGGTTGGAAAAGACCTCCAAGACCATCCAGTCCAACCGTCCACAAACCACCAGTATTTCCTCACTAAACCATGTCCCTTAGTACAACATCTAAATGTTTCTTGAACACCCCCAGAGACGATGACTCCACCACTTCCCTGGGCAGCCCATTCCAGCACCTGACCACCCTTTCAGAAGAGAAGTTTTTCCTAATATCCAACCTGAACCTCCCCTGGCACCACTTGAGGCCATTCCCTCTGGCCCCATCTCTAGTTATGCAGGAGAAGAGGCCAACCCCTACCTCACCACAACCTCCCTTCAGATTGTTGTAGAAAGCCATAAGATCTCCCCTGACCCTCCTCTTCTCCACACTAAACAATCTCAGTTTCGCTCAGCTGCCTCTCATAAGACTCGTGCCTAAAAAGCAAATATTAATCTTTGAGAATTATGTTTTTCTGTTCTGATAGTGGATCAGAAATCTGCCTAGGTACTAGTGTTCCAAATAATGTATGCTTTACTTAAGTGAGAAAATAATCCATTATTCAAAAAGACAGCCTGATAGTGTTTTCATTACAAGTATGTAGTGATTTAAACAATTAAATATTTCCTGCCAGTTCAAGAGACATCTTCCCTCTTGATATCTAATACAGGTTAATGGATAAATAATTGAGTTTACTTGGCTATAACTGATAAGATTAATGCTATTTCCTTGTAAGACCGTCTCTCACCCAGTTACCCCAACCTTTATGTCTCCTCTGCTCCCATCCTGGTTTACTGAAAACAATCCTTCTCTGATCACAGCCAGGCTTTACCTTGGCTGACCATCTGCTCCGCCAGATAAGCACAGACATCCAAGCTGGGGCCCCACAAGGCACAGGGTCCTTTGTACAGGCACTTGCCTTTATAGCACAGTTTCCCCCAAATTCAGAGGCCTCGGCAGGACCCCTACTTCAGAGGATGCGTGCATTTAGATGCACTCAGAAGCCTTACAAATTTTATATCATTTGCATTGGGTTTTGCTAAGTTGTGCATCTCCCCAGTAAAGCTGGCCTTGAATGCAGTTTGTACATATATAGGCTGACAGGCAGTTTATGAGCCTCCTACAATACACCACACCTTCTTTGTGTATACAAATAATTGTAAGTTCACCGTTTCAGAAGACCTTTTCTTCTTTAGCAAAACCCAGTTACAATATTAAGCCATAAATCTAGGTTCGGTTTGTTTATTTACGATGATTTTCATAAACAAATGGCTCCTCTCTTCCCTGAATTGATAGCACAAAAATGACCAAATTCATCAAAGTCATCCTAAAGTATGTATGAAATAATTGTGTTTTTGAAAATGTAAATTGGCTATGTAACTATCATGAATAGTATTTCCTGCATTACTCACTTGAGCAGAAATCTCAATTAAATTTCAGTTAATAACTGATTGTTTTGGGGAAAAAAAAAATCATCATTTCAATTCACAAAGATCTATGGAAGCTTTAAAAACACAGGACACTGTCAGTAACCCTGAGACTATTCATCTTTGTTGCAATGAAATCAGTAAACTATAAAGGAACAACTCAAGCTGCATTGCGAGCCACCAGCCTGCACTGCCTTGTCTTCCCTGCCTTCTGCATTTTCATGAGCTCTTCACCTCCATTTTCTGTTGTAACGATGACTTCAAATTTGAAAACAAGTTTCTCATCAAGGTGAATTGCTTATGCATCCTCACAGAGCATGTTTTCAATACAATAACATGTACTGGAGAGACAGTTTTAGAATGGAAAGATTCCCTTAACTGTGAGAAACAGAACGTATTTGCATACTGCAATTAGGAAGCACAACATCTTACTATTGGCATCTGACAGCATAACAGATTATTTCTCCAGATACATATCAGATTGGCACATATTAATGCTGATCTGTTACACTGCATAATGTAGTTACTAATACAGACCAAGCACTGTTCATTCTCACAGCTATCAGTTTCACATTCGTGATATATTTTTGTGTAAACCACTCTGAAGCTACAATCACCAAACGTTAATCAGCCAGCCTCTTCCAGCTCCATATCCCCTCTCCCAGAAAGCCTGTCAGAGCCACTCTGCTCAAGCTGTTGGGTATTTCACAGTTGAATGGAAATAAAACTAGTCTGCAAACACTTTCATGATAGTAGGCAAATTCTCTCCCCATTTGAAATCCAAAAAGGTAAGTTACCTATCATTACTACTGAAAGGCAGATGGAGACTAGAAAATGTAAAGCTTTTGTATCCTGCCTAGGATACAAAAAAATCCTGTTTTTATCAAATCGTGTGAAGAAAATGCGCAGAAGCTCGTGGAGAAATGCTCCTCAGTACCCATTTTTAGCAATCTGGAGCCAAGGTATTTCACCTGCTCTCATCCTTCTAGATGAAAAAAGAGAGTGCATGTGAAAAAAGAGAGATGCCTGTGCATCTCTGAAATGCACAGGCGCAGCATCATAAAGATCTCTTTGTAAATCACAGCTAGCTTCTTGAAAGCATGCAGCTCCTGCACTGACAGGACAGGGATGGTAATGTGGCATGTACTCCCCCTCCCCATGCATGCACCATGTTTGTGGGGTGGCTCTCAGAATGCCCCAGCTCCCATCAGAGCAGGCAATGTCACAGAAAACACTACAGTCATCACAGCCCCATTATGGTACACAATCAATTTGCAGATATTCATTACCATGTGTGACTCACTATTTTTTTTATTTTTATTATTTTTTAGACAGCTGCAGCACCCTTGAAATGCTACCTGCAAGACTTCCTGTCTTCTGCTGACAGTGGCAGCTCAATCTTTGCAGCATTCACAAGAACTGGGCTTGATGGTGAAAGATCACACACATGCTAACCAGAAAGAGGGAGGTCACAGCATCTGTGAAACCTGCAGCAGATTTTCTGTACCAGGATAATCGTTCCTCTCCAGGTGGTACCATTCTGCTGGGTGGAAAGGGCTGGCTCCTTAGAACACCACAGCAATGCAGCTCTGAGCCTTGAGATATTCTCATCTGGAAGATGCCCCAGAGATGCTGCTTTGTCCAGCAGAGCTTCCCCGTCGTCCTGATCAGTAGCTTCCCTGCTGTGACTATGCTGCAATGATACCGTCAGCCTTCTGCCTGCTGCATCCCTGCTGTGCTGATTGATTGCCAAGTTTGTCTTTATGTATAGTGATAAAGCAATAAAGCTTTATAATTACGCCTTGCTATTTTGCAAGTTGCACATTTCAAGAGAAACTAAAAAGCAACGGGTGGAGAGTGAAATCTACTGTTTGTATCATACTAATGCTCATGGTGGGAAGAAATTTGTTTGGGCTGGTTTTAAATGCATGTTGACAGAACTTTTTCATAAATACGGTTCATATCAACTACTAATTTCCTCTTTTGTATTAACTTACTGCTTTGTAATAAACTCTCGTGGCTCCAGAGATGGTTCTGTTGTCAGTTAAACACATCTGTCCCACCCGAGGCAAGTCTTAACTGTCTAAATTAAGTGTACTAATCCTTAAAACAAAGTTGTCTTCCATATTCTCAGAGCTTTTGAAGTGTCCTGTACAAACTGCTGCAGAGAACCTGATTTGCCCCTAATCTAAATCCAAACAGATTTTTTTTGCAACTGCAGAGCCAAGCTGAATTATGCCAGCAGCGCCGCTCCCAGGGTCTCTCATTAGCTCCAGAGCTTTTACTCAGCCCCCTGGTTTGCTTAGACATAAGAAAAGAATATCCATGCCCACCCCCGGGAGAGGTGGGCGATTTCTCCTGAGTTGTGTTGTCTGGGATTTATCACACACTGGTTCTCTCTCGCTAGAGCTAACTGGAGTCAGCTTTACCTGGTGCGATACAGACAGCTGGAGCTGCCCTGAGCCCTCCAGTTTGAGGAGGCACCCACATGCCATTAGACTGTAGGGTTATTCTCATGGGTGAGAATGCAGCTTGAATCTAGCAAGGCATCTTCCTGTTGTCATGCCTCTAGACAACAAAGTCTCCCTAACCATGGATTGCTACAGGATTGCCTGTATATAGCGCCAGCCAGGAAGTCAGACACAAACAAAAAACCTGAAAATGATGCACAAGACCATTGTTTGAAGGTTCTCATTCAAAACTGTCATCCTCCAGAGCAATTAAAAGCTACTTTCATTTTGAATGGAAACTTCTGCAGAAGAACTAACATGTTTTAAAGTATGCATATTGACCTCACATTTTTAGCTGGATATGCCTCGATTTTTCCTAGAGCTAACACAGAGATTAGCTGCAATGCAGTGATTGGGCCTGTAACACAAACCACTCATTCACTGCAGAGCTGTGCAGCTGATGCTGAGCTACCAGGGCCAGCCTCACCATGCATGCCAGGACTTCTGTGAGACCCCCTCCTCAGAGCCAAAAACATCTCTGCCTTCTACACTTTTTCATTCAATTATCCAGAGATACACCTTACCCTATGGGATTATTTCTGCAGACCTTCAAAGGGAAACCAGTCCCAAACATGGGCAGTGCAGAGGCCCTCAGCACCCAGCCCTCGCAGCAGCTCTGCAAAGATAGCATGAATCCCCAAGCCTCTGAGAGTCACACCTTCACTTCTAACAGAGCCAGGTGCCACACCTCTAACCTCTGCTTCCTGCTAGGTCAGCTGGAAAAACAAAGAAAGATAGAAGCAGCCCTTTCCCCAGCAGAATCAGCCACTATGGAACACAAACGCACTTCAAGGTTTTAATGGGTTATGCTTCAGTCTTTATTACCAAGTTTATCAATTATTGAAAAATATTTATTTGAATTATTCATCAACCTTCTTTTATTTAAATAGGCAGTTGGTAGTAGGGAACAAACTATTTCCATCCCTAGCTCTATAATTTAAATAGATAGGCTGTTTTATGAGTACAAGATTTCTTTCTGGAGCAGAAATAGAAGTCTCACTTCACAGCTAAAATCCATTTGATGGAATCATTTCATCATCTAAATTTGTTGCCAATCCCTCAGGAGCAGCAGGGAATAAAGCCAGAAAGCGCCTTCAAGGTATCCGGGAGCATAGCATGGACCTGCAGGCTGCACCCTGCACAGGTCCAGCAGAGGGGTTACAGAAACAACCAACGAGCACCAAGCGTGACACTCATCCCACCCATACTCTGGAGGGCAACAACTGCTGCTTGTCTGGGTTAGCTGCGGACACACCGTTTGCAGGCAGAGGCTTCATGATGGGGAGGAGGAGTTCATCTGAGCCAGAGTCAAGCTGAAAACCACAGTCCTGCTCTCACTTAAAAACAGATGTAGTGCTATTGAACTAAATCAGCACATACAGTTGTCCTTTTCAGCTTGAAAGGCAAACACTCCCATCACTACATCTTTGATCTTGCAAATGCCTGATCTCTGTGCTAAGCACTGGACTCTCCCACTCACACATGCAGGATGACTCACACTGAAATGTAAAACCTTTTATGGGATTGTGACCAAAGTCATTCTGTCTCTCCAGTCAATATTTAAACCTCAGCAAATGAGTTTCACTCAGAAACTTGCTGATAGAGCTCTGCTTCGAAAGATGGGTGCACGTATCCCCTACCGCTCGCTCAAAGCACTGCATCAGCCCTCTCGTTTCTCAGGGTCCTCAGCTGCAGCACATGGCATTTTCCCCTGGGATGGCACTGCACCATGTGCGAGTGTGCCAAGTCTCACCTGATCTGCAGAGCAATCAATTTTAATTTTAATTAATTTTTAATTCTTTCAATACGATTTATGTACAGCAATAAAGCAAACTTGTTAAAGCTGAATCATTAATTGTTTGAGCTAAATCAATAAATAATTGTATGTGCTTATAAGCAGAACCTTCCAGACCTAGATATACTGAAAATAAACAATAATCACACAAAAAAGACCACTGTCCTACCACTGTCCTGTAGAAAAACTGCATTTCTTCTACATGCTTAATAGTGAAATTTGCAAAGTTCCTGAGCTGCAAACTGCCAATTTCATTCTAAATCCACTATAGGCTTTGGAGAAATTCACTGCATCAATAGCAGATTGATAATCACCTCACTTGCTATTATTTCTGCACCGCAACTTTAAACACTGATCAGACATGCACAAGGGCATGTGAACATGAGCAAAGTGATCACTACAGCCAAAACGGTAGTGAAGTGGCTCTTGACCTATGTAGGAGTTTTATGTAACAACTCAGAATAAAATAAAATAAAATGGGAGAGAAGAGGTAACAAAAAGTACACATCCAGTTGCCATCACCGTTAAAATACCTGTGGCATCTTGGAGAAACGCTTAATTATCTCCTAAGTAAAAGTCCTCCCCACTTCTTCACCTTTCGGCTCTGTTCCTTCTGTTCAGAGGATGTCACAAGACATCTCCTGTCTCCTGTTCTGAGCTACACAAGCAGTATCAAAGCCCACCAGGCGCTTTCCTCCGCAGCTCCCACCAGTGCCCCAGCCTGCTCCTCCTGCAGCAGTGTGCACAGGCGAGACGCTGCGGGCTGCTGCTTGGAAGGGCTGCCTTTGCCACACGTGGCCCTGGCTGCTTTCTTTGAGCAGAGAGGTTAACTGCAGCTGAACGCAACACTCCGCACAGCTTCCTTGAACAGGCGCAGACAGGGGGACATACCACCCCTATGACAGTCAGTGATCAGAACACTTTTATTCAGTCCTAACAGACTACGTGATGACAAATGGAAAAACGTGGAATAATGGGTCAGATGTGCACTTATTGCTGCAGTCTCAGAGGTTTTCTGAAAAAGGTCAGGGGTAGTCTCCAAAATCATAAAAGGCTGAGAATGTCTGAGCACTGGGAACTATTTACAAAGAAGCAATTGGCATGTTCGAAGGCACAAGACATATCATTTCAATAATTATGTAGATTTATTTCAACTGGAGATAGAGCAAATGCTGTACATCCACCACGGTGGTCCCTTACTTGTGAGGCTGAGGCTTGTCAGCGCAGCGCTGCCATCTCTGACAGCTGCAGCACAGTGCTGAGGGGTTCACTTCCACACAGGATCTGTCCTCAAAGGGGATTAAAAAGCACAAGCTGTGAAGAAGGAATAGGTTTGCACTCTTTAATTTTCATCCATTGTTGAAGGCTGAAAAAAATTGTTTTTGAGATTTCCTTTAAGCTACAATGATTTGAAACAGTATCAGGAAAAGGAATTATGGAAGTCTCACATAACAATGGGCTTTAAGAAGAAACACTGAGTATTGCAAGGTTTTCAGTAAAAATTACAAGACGTGGCAGCACTGCTGCTTTAATGCCTTCCTTTCCCAGAATTGAGCCATAGCGCATCCTTCACTGCGGTGCTCACCAAGACAGGGAGGCACAACCAGGCACCAATTTCCCAGCTCCTATAAATCACCTCTGACTTTAAGCTGCTTCAGTCTCTTTGGAAGCCAAGTTTTCTTTCCAAGACGAGCCTTGCTCTCTTTCCAGGGTATGCTTCCAGGAGTATAATTCTTGCACAAGATTAAAAACATACAGAAATAATGTTCTTTTAACAAAACCTACGTAAGATAATACAATTTTTATAGTGCATGAAAATAACAATAAAGACCCAATCTTCTGTAGAAATCAATGAATCTCTATTTCAAAAGCTTCTGTGCAAACTATTTCCTTCAACGACTACGATATATTGAATTGAAAATCTTAACATTATTACAAATGCATCAATAGACCAGTACTATTCGTCCAAACAGCTAGTCCTAAGATGAGATTTTAAAGCACGGCTCATAAATATGGGAACAGAGAACAAAATAGCTTTTTTTTTTTTTTTAATATAATTAAACACTTAGCAGCTAAATTGCATTGTAATTGATTGGAAAATTGCTTTTTTAATGAGATTTAGTCACTAGGAAATGGTTTTTTTCTTCAATGTGACCAATGTGCATTGGGTCAGTTAAACAGCAAACTGCCTTACTGGCCTCCTATTTTGATAGACTAGATTCAACTTTCTGTAAGAAAACAGGCACCACCCAACAGATGAGCTTCAGCATAGCTCCCCTTCACAGTTCTCGGAGCAGACATTAGCCAGGTGACCTCGTTATCTGGGCATCAGACACACAGAGAGAGCAGGCAGCCATAGGTCTGCCTACAAAGGAAGAGCAGGCACTAGGGCTTACCCACACAGAAAATTTGCACTCTGCAAGCTCTACTCTCTTCCCCAGTACACCGTTGCGGATGGGCCCAGGAGGCAGTGCTCCATCTGCAGGCTGTGCAGCAGAGAGGTGAGCCCCACATGTGGCCACACACCTTCTGCCCCCCCTACCTAGCAGCTGGTGAAGTGAGAATGAGCAGCCCTCTCCCAGCTGAAATCAATGGCAGAAAGACCCAAGACTTCAAGAGCGTGGTTTCCATACTATATCTATATAGTCTTGGCTAAACTGCCTTCAAAATGGGGGTGTTGAGATCCCCAAACAGAATTTGGAGGCAGTGCTATGTCAATGGTGAGTGCAGGCAAATGGAGCAATTGGCTCTGCTGCTCAAGCTGCCCATTGCTCTGAACAGCACTGGGCAGATTCCTACGCTCACTTTCTCTTTTCTCCGTTGTTCTCAACTTCTTCAAAGCTCAACCGGTGCTACTCAAACCCAGAAATCTACATTATAGTTTATCAGTGTTGCAGCTCATAGATTTCCCATTATGTAAGCCTCTGCATGCAATAAAGGCAGTCCTTACTCAAAAAGCCCTTATAATCTAATAGACAAGAGAGGCAAAGCATGGGAGAAAGTACTGAATTCTCTTTTAAAATACGATTAGTACAAGGTAAAAATAAGAATAAGTATTTAAACACTAGAAAGGCTACTAAAATAATTGTTTTCAAGGATATACTCATGAAACAGCGCAAAATAAATATTGTCCATCTGTATGAAGAGCACTAAGTGTGTATCAAAAAATAAGTGATCATTTGATAACCTTTTAGTTAGGAGAATTTTCCAAATGCTTCAGCTACAAAAGACTGTGATGAATCCTGATTATCGTGAACAATTCATTACGTGACAACAAAAGCAGTATACTGTTAAGTCAAATTTGTATTGTGTAGTTTCTAAGATCCCTATTGATGCAACTTGAATTGCAATATAAACATCAGTGACTGCAGTCATTTGTTGCTACCATAGCAACAGATAAAAATTAAAAGGGCAAACTACAAAGCTGAAGTGGCATCACAGCTGTAGTTTCTAATTGCATGACACTGAAATGGTGTGTACAGAGTAGGATGGCAGCTGTACTTGCAAATATCTACAAAGCAGGCTGTCCTGCAGAGATTGAGGTCACTTAGGTCAGGCTTGAAATCAAGGACCAACACGATCTCTTGTGTTTCTAGCAGTTTCCCTCTTTATTCCTCTTTCCCTGTCTTTCTCTTTCTCTCTTGTTCTTAACATCTGGAGAACTGGGGCAAACTTAAAAACTGTACTTCAAAGCAATCTTAGGGAGATTCAAGCCATTTTACCATGCTCTGAGCTTCAAATTCAGAATCCAGACATGACAACTGTTTGGGTCCAGATTGATTTTTTTTTCTGGCTTATTTTCTGTAAGCCAATGTATCACTCACTGATACACCACCAGTGATAGCACACAACAGTCTACGAAGAAAACACAAATTGAAACCTATCACCTAACTACAGTTGTTCAAAACGGCCAAGCTAAACTGTGTCAAGTGTCTTTGTAGCTTAGGAGCAGATCTATATTTAATTATTGCATGTGACTAAATTCTTTTGAGTCCCTTGCTACTAAAAGAGTATATAAAGACACAATTTGAAGCTACTGCATCCTCTGACTGACTACTCCAGACAAGCTCACAGCTCAGGAAAGATTGTCTTGGATTCCTTCTGCATCACGAACAACAGGCAAATACCCTCAAATGAAATCCTCTGCCAGACTCATCGTCAAAAGGTGTGAAAAGCTAGTTCCTGTCAAATGTTTTACACTAGGTAGTTTCTAAGTAAGTGTACCTAAATCAGTAGTAAATGAACAGTGCGATATTTCAGTCAAGATTTTAGGTGCACATAATTTGGGCTTAAGTCCTGACTGTTCTCTCATTCCACTGCTGGGGAAAACGGATGTTCTTGAGTAACAAGCACTGATGTATAATTCATTTCTTTGCATTGGCTTGCAGATTGCAAGGAACTCTATTGATTTAAGGTGTTTCATCTCTGGCCATTACAGGAAAGAAACAAGCGTGAGCTCTCAAATTTTGGATCTGCAGGTAATTTTCCTCAGCATAAGTCTTTGTGAAACCCAGTAACCATCCTTCTGTTACAGCTTGTTTTATTATGATGTTATTTGCAGGTAAGTATCAAAAATAATACATCCCGTGCAACAGTAGGATGAAAAGGAAAGGAAAAGTAAAAGGGGGAATACCTGTTGTGACTACAGTAATAGCAAGTAGAAGCTGGTCCTACAAGCTGTCTGAAATGAACTCATATTTCAGCTCAAATAAGCAGTAATGAGCCTTGAAGAGAACTTAGGAAGATTTTTGCTGACTGATAGGTCAGTTTAGTTAGTTATATCTTTGATGTAAAGGCATATTTTTCACCACATATATGCCAGACTTGGGCAACAGAATAGTTTCCATTAGATGAGTGGTCTGGTGGATCATTTGGTTTTGCAGAGGGGCAAGGCACTTGCACATTTTACATGCCAGAAAGCTGAATTTGAGCCCATAATTACTTGTGTCACACTCATCTGGCTTCCTAAAACAGCCAAATAACTTAAGATTACATGAAGAATAATCTATCCTGAAATGAAATAAAAGTGCCTCTAACTTCAGACTTTTTATTTTCATTAGCCCTTTGTTATAGTGACAATGGAAGGAAAATAATACTGCCTGAAGTTATTCAGGCCATGAGTGACAGTAGACACAGTTAATATGCATAATTACAATATTCACAATGAAAATTTTCATGATAATTAACAAAGACAACTATCCTCTTTTGTTCTGATTACCTAAAGATATGTTAAAGGTAGGTTTGCATAATTAATCATCAAATGTAAGGTCCCTTACACAGCCTTGGAGGTTATTTCAGGGAGCTTGTTCACGGAGGTAATCTCCGTAATCAACGTTACCTGCCATTTCTGAGCTTATAAATTAATTATTATGGTGACATAAAGAGAGAAACATTTGGGACAGAAACCGGAAGATAAAGCCCAGAAATTAGCAACAAAAAAGCAAATTTACAGAAATGTGCTATCATTAAGCATTTGGAAGCATCCTGCTGGTATTGACTTGGAGGAAGGGGGGAACAGGCTGCAAAACTAACCTGCACAATGTCCAAAGTTTCAACAGTTCATGGTCAAGTGGAACGGTAAAGCTGACATGTCTCTCCTGAAAAACACACAGGCCATTAATGTAATTGGCCTTTTAACTAGTGACTTGCTTGCAGCAGAGTGGCCTCAAGAAAAGTCTTTTCTCTCGTCTCTGAATGACCAGTGTGCCCAACAGAGATTATGATCTTTCTTCAGTATGAATATTTACATATATATACACACACACACATATACAAATAACTGAATAATAACTGCACAGGTTTCAAAAGAGCCAAAATCTGTCTTTCAGTGTCACTGTACCACAAATACCAAAGCTCAGTGCTGCACAATGACAATCTCTTTGAGGTTTGAAGGCCAGAGTATTAGGGTGGCCATTCAGCCCCATGGGGTCTCTCCTCTACCAAGAGGATGAAGATATCAGCATCAGCAAGTGCTTGGGAACAACAGTTTCAGAGGCACTTCCTGCTGATAGAGCAGCCAACTCACCAAATAGTCTGTGAGGCATCCACTGGATGCCCCTGGAAACTTCTTCCACCCTGTGCCTCTCTAATACCCATCAATTGCAACTTCTCAACAGTCACTTTGAACATCTTTGCAGTAACTATCTCCATGGGTCTGCAAAGCCTTCACAATCATCAGTCACTACTTCATGGTAGAGAAATGAAATGTCATCTTTTCACAAAGACAGAAAAAATATTACCAATTTTTTATTTTAAAATCAAGCTGCTGGCCTGACTGACTGACATGTTTATCCACTTGTTCCCTACCCAAGCCTTCTAAGGGGACTGCATTAAGTAGTTCATGGTAAATACAGGAAGGAATCTGCCAGCAAATCTTCAAGAATGAAATGGCATGGCACGCAAGGATGTGTACCTATGTATAAGGTTGCTATCCTTTTAACATATTCTGCTGTCTTCCATGGAACAAGATTGTTCTTGACAGCTGATAATGAGAACTGATCGAAGAAGCTGGACCGCTCCTCTATGTAATCAGGCAAAGACAGCACCTATGTCTGCAGACTTTGGGAAATCTGCCTTTCTAAAATCGAAGAAATACATAGCTCTGAAGTTACTGGCAATCACCAAATTTGTTTATGTTTAACACTCAAGCTCCCCTACTATTTACTTGTACTTCTACAACATTTTTTTCACCTCCCACCAGATTGGGCAGCCCCGGACCCCACCCTGCCTGGCCTTGAAACCTCCACGGATATTCACAGATTCTTTGGGCATTCTGTTCCCAGGCCTCACCACCCTCACAGAGAATTTTGTCCTAATGTCTAACCTAAATCTACCCTCTTTCAGTTTAAAAACACCACCACTTGTGCTGTTACTACACTCCCTGATAAAGAGTTGGTCCCCTTCTTTCCCGTAGGCCCCTTAAGTACTGGGAGGCTTTTCTGATCCTTTTTGTGGCCCTCCTCTGGACCTGCACTAATACATCCATGGCCCTCTTGTGCTGGGGACTCAGACTCGGATGCAGTACTGTCACTGAAAAGCTCTCAATCATGAGCAACTATGAAAGTTACATAGTAGGGTATGGATTGTAAAAATATGCTGTTTGTTTTTTCTCTAAACATACTGTGCAGTAGTCTGTGTTGGCTTTTAACGGATCACTTTTACTCGTGGACTGTTGAAAATCCACATCTCACAGGAGAGAGTAGTAAGTACTCAGATCCCACATAAGCCCTTGCAACAGAGCCACTGAGAAGCACCAGTGGGCAGATCCAAAAACAGGTAATCACATTTATCCCCATCAGCTCTCTACTGTAATATATTGTCAAGTTAATTTCTTCATTTAGTCCCCTCTGCTTCCTATGCACTTCTTTCAAATCACAACAGTATGTGGGAGTAGGATATACCAGCTGGCTTTGCTCTTTTTCATACACACACAACTCCTAAATGAGATCAGCCTTTGTGTAAAATCAAGATATATACAGCGTAGTGGAGCGGAGGCCACCAGCATACAGCACCTAGGTAATGAACAAATACAAACTGTGCTTTACCCTGGTATCTCATAGATTGGTATTAAAGCTTTCACTGTGATGAAAGATTGTTTCCTAAAAATGCATTTTGAGAGGTCAGTTCATACAGAAAAGAATTTCCTCCTGACAATTCCAAGGCATAAAAATGTTCCTTAAGCTTCAAGCTGAATCCCTGAAACCAGTGCATTTGAAACACCCAGCAGTAAGTATTCCAGGAACACGATGCCGTATTCTCCTGTCCTGGTGAGGTTAAGCTCCATTTTCTTTCTCAGAATTGTACTTTTAGTCTGGCAATCATTTTCTGATTGCAAAAACAATCTATCAGTTTTTAAAGAAACTGAAAATAAGAAAAAGCCAAACACCTAATTGCTAAGCTAAATGAACGTGCCGCGGTTTTCAGGGTCTCACTGGTATGTGTTCAAGCTCTTCCTCCCAGGGCAAACCCAGGCCGATCTCTAACGGACTTCGCCTCTTGGACAGCAGAGCTCATTGGTCCTCTGTTGCCATCTAGTGACCACGGCTATTCCCACCTCGACAGACTGGATTACAAATCCAGGGAATTTTGAAACCAAGAGGAAAAGGGAAGCTGTTTCCCATCCTTACCTTTGAGTCACGCTATCCACATCCACAAGATGTACTTTCATTTGGCTCGTCCGTTCTGGTGGCTCACAAGTGGCTCTCTTTTTGCTGAGACAAACTGCTAGCAGTTGGCACTCAGATTTGCACACAAGGACCTTCTCCCCACAGCACGTCACGGTAAGACTTTGGGAGTGAATGATAAGAGTACCAAAAGCTATATAGCCAAAGAGTAAGTGAGGAAGTGCTGCTTGAGGCTGGGCGCGGGAGGTGCGCGGCGCGGCAGTTCCTGCCCGTTTTCTCCCCAGGGCCAACGTCCCCTGCCGTCACAAGGCGGCGGGCGCGCGCCAATACCAGCGCGAGCCGCACGGCGGCACTGCAGCCCGCCCTGCAGCAAATCCTGCTGCTGCTCCTTGGCGGGAGCTACCGTCTGATGAGTAAACCGGTCCTTCCCCCACACCACCCTTCCGAAATAATAATAGTAACAATGAATTGTAAGGATAGAGCTTTCTTTTTGCTCTAACGCCAGTTTTATGGTACTTTCCAAGCACTGGCACTTTGGTTACTGTCTGCACAAGGTGTGACCTGTGGCTGCCCTGTGCAGGACAGCCCACTGCACCGTGCTCTGCAGCTGACTGCTGATGACGCGCAGACGTGTGAGCAGCTTGCCCTGCCTGCTCGCTGTCCTCTCAGGTTGTTGTTTTTTGTTGGTGGGGTTTTTGTTGTTGTTGTTGTTTGTTTGTTTGTTTTGTGGGCAGCAAAGCTTTTGAAAATACTTTTCAAAGGGAATGAAAATCTTTTATTTTCTTCACATGAAGATTCAGGTTGTGGAACATGAGCTGCCTGCCCAGTTCTTCTCCAAACTTGTTTTGTTCACGAACTCTCATCAGACTCCGTTACATTTACCAGCCCTCCTTAAACAGATTTAAAGAGCAGTAAAGGAGTTCCTGAGAGGCCTGATAAATCCCCAGAATAAACAACAGAGAAAGAGATTGTATGTTTGTATGGAGATGAGTCCATTGCTGTGATAGATATCCAAGAATGTTAAGAATAATAAACTGTGTAAAAGTCTAACAAGTGCAAAATAAGAGGCTAAATTCATGCATAGTGTGGTACACCTTTAACAGACATGTTTTCAATCCTTCCTTCTGCTTCCAAACACAGAAAGTTCCTTCGTAGCACTATGCTTAGCGTTAGGCCTTGTTACCAGAAGTTCAGAATAATTTTTAAAAACTTAAAGCAAGCCTCAGTAAGAGGCTTATACCATGCTTTAAAATCCCATTGTAGATGTGGTTGGAGAATTCCTGCAAGCTTTTAAATGCAATTCACTAAACACTGGTCAGAGTTTACCAGCTCTTAGCAGTTTCCATTTGGACCATTTCATGTCAGAATGTGAACACTAACAGTAATCTCTGAATGTACCTAAATCTCCCAAGGCTAAGCTGTTTGGGCCCTAAGTCAAGTGGTTCGCCAAAGTAAGGAAAAATAGAATTTGATGTGTTTTACTTTCACTCGGCTATACTCTGGAAAACACTAGGGTCTCAGTCCTCAGTGAGGGCAAGAGGAATCGATGACACTCAACACAACAATTCTGAATTCCTTATTTCCTCCCCTCCCCCAGAAGGAACATTTTTAAATAAGCCGCTCTCCCTGCTGATGCAGGGTGGAAAAAGTACATTCCTAAGGCAAGCTTACTCAGACATATTTGAAATGACAACAGCCATCGAACCCTCATCACTTCTAGAGTTTTTTGGTGAAACCTGTTATAAGCCTTTTTTGATAAGGAATTAAAATCTGAGTCGCTCTTTCCTCTTGATCTGTAGTAGCAAGTCACTTTTATTCTTTGTTGATAAAGTTACTGGACCTTTGATGATGCCTTTTGCTAAAGCTGAGGTGAAGTTTCAGTCTGAAAACATTTCTCTATTTCCAGATTTAATCATGAGTACCCTAGAAAGAGTCTTCTGTAAAACAAAGCAGAGTTAAAAGGTTTTTTAGAGTTTCAGTTTTATTGCCCTCCTGTCTCTATGTCATTTCTCAGTAGAGCAATATAAAGAAACACAGTGCAAGACAAATAATCCGTGTAACTATTGTGGATTACTTTTATTTCAAGATTTGGGTGATTTGGGTCCTGTAATTCAAAACTAGACAAACTCAGTATTTCTCACTTTGGTACTTTCTTTCATTTAGCAGAAGAGGAAAGTTTTAGACAAAGAAGTAAAGCCTCATTTACTGAACCAAGCAGAAAAGGACAGGCTGAGAAAAACTACACTTATTCATTTAATTAATTGGACTGAAAATAAATAATACTGCTTAGAAATTGAAACAGACAGGAATGTTAGCAAAGACAAGTGATATGATTCACACCCTACCTGGGATATAGGGAAGAAAGAGACTCACTACCTATGAATCAGTTCAAGCTCAGCAGGAAGTATTATGCAGGATAACTATATCAATTCTTTCTATATATCTATGTCAATGTAGTTCTACTGAAGATGCAATTTTTACTGTGAAGAAAAAATCATTTTTTCTTCCTGTCTTCTGAAACAATTATCTGAGGTTTCACTCAGTATTGGAGTAGACAGACTGGCCTTGGACAGAACATCTGTTCTATGAAATCTTTGTGCTGATCTCTGCTTACAGTAGGGAAGGTACTGCCCTGTTCAGAGTAGTATAATTTGAGAGGCACAACGTGTATGTGCAGGTGTGAGGCAAGAGATTGTAAACATACTGGCTCTGAAGCAATGCTTGCTTAATCAGTTTCCTGAAAAATATATTATTTGATTAAGTGCAAACAGTCATGGATTTTTTGAGTAGGTTTCTGGGAAGTAGCTCTCACAGAAAGGTAATGGAGTCTCCCCCCTTGTAGATCTTTCAAAGGTGTCTGGACATGGTCCTGGGTAACCTCCTCTAGGTATCCCTACTGAGCAGGAGCATTGGACCTGATGATCTCTGGAGGTCCTTTCCAAACTTAACTCTGAGAGTCTGTAAAACACTCTGTTTTTTGCTTTTGGGAAAAAAAGAAAAAAAAAAAAGAAAAAAAAAAGAAAAAAAAAGAAAAAACATGGAGAAACCTATTTTTTTTTTCCTTCTCTTGACTTGAACTAGCTTCCTCCTAATACTAAAATGAAAACCTAGCCTTTTTTATTACATTATTAATAAAACTGTCTGTTGAGTCACTCCAAGAACTTCAGGGGAACCCACTATGTGTTGGAATCCAAAGAGCTTAGTGATATTCTGAGTATTAGTTCCTACAGATGCACTTCCTCTACAAAACTGTACTTATTAACCCAGTGCAGAATAATCCTGAGTGGTGAATCTTATTCTAGGTTTCTGAAATTCTACAGTACCTTTTTGTCCACTGCGTGGTTTTTGGTTCATCTTAACATTTTTCAAAGATATAAAATGTAGGCATTTGATCTAAAAAAAAAAACAAAAACCACCATGTTGGAGAATTTAACATTATATTCCACACAATCATATTAAGTAGTGAGGCAACTAGGCCCCTTTGCTAGAACGGTAAATTATCTAGAGCTCCATCTCTAATACAGCTGAGATATGATCACAGTATTTGTTTAGTAGAAACTGTATCAGTCTTCAGAAAATAACAACTGTGCTGAAGACTTTCCAGGATTTGAGCTTAAAATCAACAGCTTGAATCATGGCTAGCATTTCTTTAAAAGTCAGGCAGATTATTGGCACTGGATCTTATCGCATAAATAGCAAACAGAATTTGCACTTTACAGAATGGGGGTACCTATGTTCAAGTAGCTATGGAATCCAAAATAGGCAATGGGACCCCAGGTAGTCTGGGGATAAGTAGAAACTCTGTGGGTACGGCTCTTTGTTCAAGCATGTAGGAGGTTGAGTTCAGTGCATCACTTCTCACCTCATGTTTCTGAAGGGCTGGAAGTGGCAGAGGAGTGTTGCAGTGGGCACAGGTCACCAGCATGTCGTAAGACTGAGTGTCTTTAAGAACTTGAGGTGGTGTGGAAAGTTCGCTTCTTGTGGGAGAGTGAATACCAACCATCTTTTTGTTCTTTGGAGGTTTGAGCAAGGTTTTGGAGGTCAGTGGATGTTCCCTTTTTTTCCCTTTGGGGGAGATGTCTTTCTGTGCAGTTGCACTCACAGAGTGGGAAAAGGGAGCCAGAGAGGAAGAAGACGGTGGTGAGTCACTGACGGGTTTTGAAGTTGACTGGCCAGCGAGAACTTCAGTCAGATTATGGGTTGCACTGCAATTATTCTGCTAGAAAGAAGGCAATATAATGAGGTGAACACTGCCATTACACCCAACTGTGTGGTATGCTGTGGTTTTCAATAGTGGTGAGTCATTGAGAGGGGTAGTGGAGAAAATGTCACAGTGATGCTGCAGCTGAATATGTGGTATCATTAAGTTATAATTTGAAGAGCTGAGATACACTGCATTTTCTTATCTAATACACAGCTTTAAAAGAAATAATCTGACTGAAATTAAGCACAGACCATTATCTTGTTCAGTTAAAAATACGCTTACCAGATGTTGGGAGTACTGGTCGTCTGGGAATGATTTATTGCATCTCAGACAAATATTGTCACTGGCACCTACAGAATGATAAAGGTGAGAAACAAAATACAGATATGAATCATCTAGACAGGCTGCTTACATCCACTTATGGTCACTGGTAATAGGGAAACACAAGAAGTTGATTCCACTTGTCAAGAAGGAATTAGAGTTCTGACTTAATTTTGCTTTTGGCTTTGCTCAAAATGAATCCAACATCCCTTCTCAAAAACTTAAGGATATTTGTCCCTCCTGCACCCTGTTTTATGGCTCAGGATGGTTCACTCCTGCTTTGGCCAAGCTAATTCTAGGCCAGGACTTTGTATATCCCTGTTGCTAGGGGTTTTTCCCGCAAGAGTGTATTTTACCAACCACCAACTGGTTCCTGTTCTTTTCTGGAACCATTGTCAGGATTCGTGAATATTTTGTTTTTACATATTCTATCCAATAGCTTAGGCCTAATAAACCTGTTCTCAACTTTAAGAAATCAGTGGCTTTAGATATGAAGTAAGAGAAAATTCTAAATCAAGTTTTCTCTGTGTGACAAGTGGAAAGAGGAAGCCCCACTTATTTTCTCATAGAAGGATTTTCTCTTCCAGATTATAATAGATGCACAACAGGACATAGACAATGAGCCAGCAATAAGTAGAATCACTCTGGCTTTACAATAACAAGCATAATAGAAAGAAATACTTGGGCCTTTCACTGTGACTGGTTAAACAACAGAATTGTTCAACTTGCATTACTGAGAACTGTAGAGATGGCAGGAGAATTTTCATTGACATTTAACAGAAATGGATCAGTCTATTAACAATGAGAAATTTTACTCACCAGTGGGGTCAATAAATTTTGCATTAGTATATGCTTCCCTGGTTTGAAAGTTCACATCCTTATAATAGGACAGACCACTGTTCTGACAAATATATTTGTGTTTGTTCTGGTCTTTGTACATAATATATTTGTTACACTCCCAACACCGCTCTGTTCTGCTGGCACAGGTGTTCAGGTGATCCTGCAGCTTGTTGAAGGGCATTTCCAACTCACAGATTTTGCATTTCATTGCTCGTTTGTGACATTCCTTGGTCTGTACATAAATAGAGGAAATTATTCCAAATTTTCTGTCATTACCATTGGGTGAAAACAATAAATGACTGTTTAAGAATGTCCTCCCTATGGAGTATCTACACAGCCAAAAGAAAGCATAGTTGTGTTAAGAGCTCATCTATCTAGGCTACCTTTAATTTAGGAAGGTTTAGGCAATACAAGAAAAGAAAATAGGAATAATGTGCTATGTCATAATAGGCTAGCAACAGAGCACAAGTCCACCTTGAAAATTGCAGTATTTCATTTACCACCTCCAGGGGAAAATTAATGTGTCTTTTGTTCCTTGGAATGGTTAGTCTAAACCTAGCATAGAGAGGTTATTCAGCTCTTTCCTTGGCCTTGCACTTATACATTAAGTTCTTGTGTGAGCAGTGATTCTCACTTTGTATAACTGCCTTTGGAAAAGCAGATGATATGAGTGTGTGAGCAAAGCAGAAAGGTCTTTGAGCAGCTCTCAAAGAACAGCAGCCTGAGGTGCCAAGGATGAGAAAGTAAAATGTTATCATAGAATCGTAGAATCCTTAGAGTTGGAAGGGACGTCTGAAGGCCATCTAGTCCAACTCCCCTGCAACGAACAGGGACACGCACAGCTAGATCAGGTTGCCTGGGGCCTTATCCAGCCTTACCTTGAAAGTCTCCAGGGATAGCCTACCATCATGACTGGATAGACAGCCATTATGGGATATACTTATATTCAAAGGAAAAAGGTAGGTCAAAGCACTGCCACCATTGAGAAGTTTAAGATTCTTCATGATCCATGACACCAGTCAGGAATTTACACATTTTTGCTGTTGAATCCATCAGTGTGACTCTTGGTGGCTGGTCAAAGGTGTCAGGCTCAAGAGTGACAAGTGCTGCAATCTGTACTTACCTTGTGATGCTCCAGCTGGTATTGCTGCATACTTTGGCTACAAAGATTACATCTGACCTGCGAGTGAAATATACAGCAGATCACTGGGAGCATAAGAGGATAGTTAGTGCTTTCATATGTTGTAAATACAACTTTAAGCTGCTGAAATGATCTCTTTGTCATTTTGATCCCAATCATCAAGAAGCTATTTGTGAATTATTTTTTTTCAAGTCTGAGCTGTGTTGATGTGATTTGGAGGAAAACATATGTCTAATGATTCTGCAGAAAGTTGTCATTCTATGCATGGACCCAGTTCTGAAAAGCCCTAGGTGGAATGCAAAGTCTGCATTCGAAATTTTTAGTGAAGTTTAACTTGAAAGTGTAGGGCTGATATTCAGTTAGTCTAAAACTTATGAAGCGTATTAGTTTTCTAGAGATTTGCCATGAGAGCTACTCATGTAGCTACACAAATGAAATCAATAGAATTGCTGAAACAATGAAACTAGTAAAACGGAATAAAAAGTCATGCCAGGGTATGCACAGTTCAATACAGTACCTCTAGGTGGAGGATTCCTAATGTTATATTAAAAATGTCATGGCCTCACGATATGAAAAGCTGATAAATTCACTCTGCTTGTTCAGTTTTGTTTAAAAAAAGAGCACTGATATAATTTTGTACAAGGTTTATATCACATCAGGTATTGTCTGTCTTGCTCTATTCAGATCATTTAAATTCATGCTACAGCAGGCACTGTTTGATGTTCTATGGTTGAAGTAATGCTAGAGTAATAGCCAACAGAAGGCATCAACTTTGTACTTCATGCTCTGGCTAGTTCACAAGCAATAGGCGCATGTATCTATACCTGATCTGTAATTTGCATTGCTGGGAGAGCTGGGATACTGTTGTGTAAGCCGAATTCCCCTTACCTGCCTGTGCAATAGTATCAAAAGATGCTGTAACCAGGACTGAAGGGTCATGTCAGACCCTTACAGATTTTCTGCTCAAACAATTGTAGAAGTTCAAATGTAGTTAATAGAGGGCACTGTACCATGACTGTATTTCAAGGCTGGCAGAGCTTTATGCTGATTGCAAGAAGAAAATGGAGCATTTCTTACCTGCTTGTGTGCTTCTGTTTGATGGTGTTTCATATCCTTTCTGGCAACTGGTTCATCACATTCTGAACAGAGAGTGAGAAACCGCAAGCAGTGGGCCTCATGCAGGGAGAAATTGGCAGCAGACACATCTCGTTTGCTACCGAGAACAGAATGGGAAAGAGAGAAGAGTAATGAACCAATGTGGTGGGTTGACCCTAGCCAGCAGCCAAGCACCCACATAGCTGCTTGCTCACTTCCCCATACACACTGCAGTGAGCCCTGGACTTTGAGGCAGGATGCCTGACACATGACAGTCACTGATGGTCATGGGAACATAGCAGCTAGAGGCATACCCATGCAACCTTTCTGGCCTACAAGATCAGGAAGGTTGCCTGAAAGGACATGCACACTTCCAGCTTTGCTGTTTAGAGGAGGTATATGAGGCACAGTAGCTGATGTAATCTGAGTTTTCTGCATAGGTCCTTGTTCCAAGCTCTGACATCATGTCTGGACATGGTCTACCCAGCACATTGGCTGATTTCTCGTCATGGATGGAAAGTCCGAGATGAGGCAACATAAAAATTAGCAACAGCTTCTCCCACACCCCAAGCCAAAGCAAAATAACACCCCCCACCCAGTGCAGCCAAAGCAAAATAAGCCCAAGGAAGAGGAAAAAAAGTGAACTCTTGTAGTTTTCTTAGGGAAGATAAGTTGCCCTAAGGAAATCAGCCCTAGACATCAGCAGAAGCTTCTTGTGGTCAAGATGGATGAACAGTGAAATGGATTTTCTGTCAGAATGAGTTTTTAAGAAGTTACAAGGACATCTATCAGAAGTTTTAGGCAAAGTTTATTCAAAACACCCTCCACAACCTCTTAGTATAAAATGTTTAGGCTCTCTTTGTGAAAGATTGTGCACTGGTTTTCCTTTGTGACCCAATAAAATTGAGGTTATCCTATTCTTCGACCTCACTGAGTTTTAAATCTCTTTAAACCTCTTTTTAAACGCAGTGTTTCACGGTCTTCATTCACATAATATGCCCAGTGGCCAAGCTACTAGTTGAGACACATCAATTGATGCTACCTTCATGGCCCCTTTTAGCCTTTTATTTTAACCCCAGTGAAGATGTCGTTTCGCTTAATTACAAATATAGCAACATAAAGGAGCATCAGACATGAGGGAAAACTGAGACAACTGCAGTGTTTGGCATGGTCTGTGCACTGACTCCCCTGTCAGGTGCTGTAAAATTACTATGATATTATGTAAAAAGAGAAAATGGGTCTTCTGTACTGCAGCATAGGACAGGACTATGGTGGAAACCTCTCCACAGGAAAGCAGCAAATAAGCAGCAAATCTGTAATGTGAAAATGCATTAAAAATCTTTCTTGTTTATGTCTTGGTAGCTAGCATACAACCCTCCTGCTCTATGGCTCCTCCTCTTCTCCCTCGCTCTATTGCAAGAGACACAGATAACATAAGAAAAATCCTGGAAACCTCTGCATACCCCCATGCTTTGTAGGGCTGAAGAGGGAGAAAGATCTCTTACCAATTTTTGCAGAATCTGGTCCCTTCCGTCATAATTTTTCTTGTTATTCTGCTGGATATCTTTTCTTGTAAGAGCAGAGGGAAAAAAATCAAACTGAAAGCCTCTGTTGTAGTAACTCCACCCAGAGCAGCTGTTTAGCCAAAAAAAAAAAAAAAAAAAAAGGCTTTAAAGAAGGAACTGCAGTAGTGTCAGACAAGCATGAGTTTTTCATGTGAGTTCCACATACAGATTAGTTCAATGGTCCTTAGAGGAACTATGAGGTACCTCTTTCCTTCTTTTCCAAATACATTTAATTGCAGTATGGGGTGTATGCAGCAGGCAGGGTCACTGTCTGGAGCTGACTGATGCAGCTGGGGATGAAGGTGTCCTCCTGCCCTGCTGCAGGGTTGTGGGTGACACCAGCTGGCCTCTACCCCGCAATGCCCACACTCTTCTGCCCTCTCCTGCCCACTGCAGGTGTCCACATGGGGCACAGAGTTCCTGAGGAGGAAGGTAGGAAGCTGCCCACCCACCCCTTGTGTCTTGGGGGTCCAAGTGGCAGTAGGATCCTCTCTTCATCAGAGCTTCACGGGGAGGCCTCTGGGTCCAGACAACCTCCATCACTCCTGCCTGCCCAGTTCAAACAGCCACAGGGCAGCATCTCCTCTCTGTGTCTGGAGTGGCAATAACCACAGGCAGCTCTGAGGTCTCATCGCCCCATATCACTGTGCAGCTGTGCTGGCAGCAGTGCAGGTGTAGCATCAGCACCTGCTTGCAGGGATCATGGCAGCCCACATGTGAACTCACCCCAGTAATATTTTGCTGATAACTATGACATCACAGCTTACAAGGTTGTAGTCTGGACAGGTGCCAGCAGAGAGGGATAGGCAGCACCACAATACAAACCCTAGGGCACTGCAGGCAGAGGGCAGCCCCTGGCCAGCAGGGCTGCCCTGCAGGTGATAGGCTCCACCTGCAGCTGTCAGTGCCCCTGGGTTCCATGCTTTGTCACAGCCTGGCTGATGTCACCATGGCCACTGTTTTCTCAGCATGTTTTGATCAAAGGGCTGTGGGGCCTTTGCTGCATGGCTGGTTTGCAGCAAGCAAGGAGGACTGGGGCATGCTGTGGCCCCCGTCCACCCCTGGAGCAGCAGTTTCACTAGCATCCAGCCTTACAAGCCCACCTTGAACCTCTGGGGCTTGTCCAGCCAAGTCAGAGCAGTGCTCATGTCACAAACAAGAACCACCAGCTGGTGGAGAGAAAACATTTGCCCACCAACACCATGGGCAGAAGCCCAGCATTGGTCCGACAGCCCCACCTCACTAAGCCTTGCAGCAGGGCTGCTCAGCTCTGCCCTTATAGGCTCCCAGGCCCTAGTGTTCACCCAGTTATTCCTGGACCCCTCCAGTATTTCAGTATGCGCAAGGTGAAACCTCCAGCCTGTGCTAACTGGCTTTACCTTTTCTCCCTATTCTGCCATGGCTGGGACTGTCTGATGGCATGAAGAGGCCACAGGTGCAGCAAGTCCTGTCCATCAGTTGATCTCAGCTGAGGGTCATGCAGGTGTACAGTTTTCACAGGGAGCTTATAAAGGAATGTAAATTAGGGAGAAACAGAATTTCATATCTTCATTTCAATACCGTACTCACATCTTCAGGGTCTCCTGATGAAGGCCTAGCATTTCGTGTACCTGTTATTGCAACTGATACCTCACAGAAGTGTGATATAAGGAGCTCTTCCCTGATGTTATAGATCCTACCAGGTGTGGAACTGTAAGTACAGGAGATGCAGAAAATATGAATTGACCTTCTCTATCTGTAAGACAGGGCAATAATATTAACACTTCTGTTTTGCAGAGGTGTTGGGCAGAATCATTCACTAGTGTTTATATAATGTATTGTAACGGTGCATACAGCAGATGTCCCAGATGTTAGTCAGAAATTGGCCCGGTTCAGTTCCCATCCCAAAAAACACTCTCTGTCCCCCATTTCTCTCTGGGAAAAGGAGGAAAAAAAGGGGGGTGGGGGGAGGGGAAAGAAGAAGGTAAGCAAGTAAGGCGTGTAAGCCATTATCTAGATCTGGGAATAATGAATGTTTGTATGAATTCTGTGATACAAATTATGTAATGAAGCAGAGAAGAGCCTTTTGAACAAATATGTTAATGAGATGGCAGCTGAGGGAGAGGTTACAGGATTGCCAATTCCAAATCAAAGATTTTATGTCATTTTCTTTTCTTTTTTTCATCCTTTTTTTTTTTTTATAGTCATTAGTCTACACTACTTTTTAATGTGGTGCACGTTTTAATGTGCTTTAGGGCTTCTTGCAAACTATAAGAGAAATACCAATTCTAGGTCAAGAATGCCTGATCAGCAACACACACTGACTGAGAAAGCCCCACTGACTCAATATTCATAATGAGGGCTTTTATGTAGAGAGTTGTTGAGCGCTGGGTTTGTACTGAGAGGACTGTTCGTTCAGAGTCTGAAAAGCTTTTCTTGGAAAAATATCAGATGCTCCGCTGGGAACTTAGTTGAAAGATACTCCTAAAGCAACAGAGTGGACTGGCAGTGGCTGTGGAAGTACTGACCGGAGGGAAAGCAGAAAGTAAGGAAGCAGTGATGTTTGCTGAATGCTGGAAATAACTCTTTCAGTTTAAATTCTGTGTAAACTTACAGTGCATAACATTATTGTACAAGACCTCTTCTAGGCATCTTTTTAATGCAAGCTTCACATAGAGGTAAGTTCTGCACTAGCTGTTTTTTAAAATGAGATTTTCAAAAGCCTCTGTTTTGATTTTTGTTTCTCAGTGCCAAGTATTAGAGGTCTTACAGTCCTCATTGAATATAATTTTGTTAAACTTTTGTACCTCTGTGTGTTGCATGGAGCCTGCAACACTGAAATAACTTTAAAGTGAAACTGTGAAGAGTTTTTGTCTTGAGAGGAATAGCAGCTATCTAGATCAAATAGATTGCTTTTTAAACAAGCAAACTGTACTTGTATACTTGGGCAGTATCTGAGTTAAAGGTAGAAACTACATTTATCTGTAATTCTGTGTATCACCTGTAAAGCCTCCTTGCCACAGACCATTCATATCCAGCAATAATCACAGAATCACAGAATCACAAGGTTGGAAACGACCTGCAAGATCATCTAGTCCAACCGCCTTCCCATTCCTATTAGTACCACAAGCTACTAGACCATATCTCGTAGCTCCTCATCCAGACAAATAATGAGACTAATTGGGATGAATGGCATGTAGTGATAAGAACAATCAGAAAAGTAGCTTCTATACTAAAATTTTTATTTTTTGTTTTTTCCACCTGGATTGTTGATCCTGGAATTCCTGCTTCCCAAGAAGACTTGACATATAGTCCCTTTCTACTAACCCAAACAATGCAGGACAGTGTTTGTTAATGAGCCTCCAGCAGTGTCCCACTTCTGAGTGAAACTCTTTACAGTGACTCACATCGTATGTAAATGGCATTTGTTCTGGTATCTATAATACAAAAAGGAAGATCACAAGGCTCTGCATGTTGTTGACAATGTTGCTAAGCTCATCTATGAACCTGCTGTCTTTAAAGGAGCTGAGTGTTTCTGCGTCTGTTACTCATCCCACTCAAGCTATAACTGGCCCAGTCCCTTGAGCTGGCTCTGAAGCTCACTGAACACTTCATTGAATGTATTCAGCTCACTAACTCAGCAGAAAACTCTGCTTTTTTTGGTGGGTTCATTTTTTTGCCAGACAGATCAATTGAGAGAAGACTCCAATGAGTCCCAGTACAACTGGCTAAGAAACTGCAAGACAGATAGGGCAGGTTGTGCCATCAGGTGAGCTTGGCCAGTTGCTGGAAATGATCAGCCATAAATTTAGATTTTCTGAACTCAGTTTATCCCTCCCTTTCTCCTTCCAAAGGTACCCCCTTCTGCTAAACAGTCACTATGTGAACAGCAGAAGATAGTAAATCATATTTACATTGGTCTGTCAGACTAAGTGAACTGTATTACTAATCCTCTAGAGTTAACTCCTTCCATTTTCTCATTTAAGTGCTTGTAGTCCTTTTTCTTTGTTGACTAAGGAGTATTTTTCACTGGAGACTGGACACAGGAATGCAGGTTTTGGCTGATTCCCCATTTTCTGCTAGGCTCTGTGCTGGTGTGAAGTTTCCTTTCTGTTGGTAAGTAACCCACGGGGGGTTGCTGCTAAAAGTCTGAATATTTGGATTCTGTACAGATTCAGTTGGCTACTTTTTTCCTTAAAGAACATTCATTGCTTTTACAAACAGAACAGTAACATTGGAGTGTCTTGCTTTGAACTTCAATCACTCAAAGATCCTCTGCTCAACAGAGGACAAACAGCGCAACCTATAGTCAGAGCTCCCCCATTACTTACTGTAGAATCTGAAATTCTTTATTTCTGCGAGTAACTGCTTGGTAAGACTGTACAGAGTCCACAGGACCAAATCCTTGCTGCCTTCCATTTCAGGTGGCTTTTGTCATCACAGAAGCAGAGCAAAAATTATCAACAAATTATTTGTCTAGTGCCCAATCCCTCCCTCCTCCACTCCAATCATTTCTGCCATGTCAACAGTGCTTGCCATCCTCTCAGTAGTTCCATCACTTCTGATTCTGTATAGGCTAAACTGTAGATAAATCACTGAAATGACACAGCGTAAAAATAACTTTTTTGGTTAACCTTTCTGGGTTATTTTTTAACCCAGATCATGGACACAAAATCTCTCACAAAATAACAGGCAGTGAAACACAGCCATGCATGCCTGCACGGACCTTTGTTTTAGGGAGATCCCCACTGCAGGATTAACTCTGCATTTCCCCAGGGGAGCTCTGTCCTTCCTCGCCACTGTGTAAATGAGAGATGGTCCTCCCATGCCATCAGCTTGTGCATCCAGCACCTGAAGAAGTCTGGGCCAGCATATGGTCCTGCAGGTAACGTGCTCTAGGAGAATCAGTGGTCGCTGGCAGCTTTTTGCAGGCGCTATGAACAGAGAGATTTTCCTGAACATTCTCCCAGTTGGGGTGAAAATTTGGAACACGGCTATCCTTGTTCGCTGAGACGAATGGAGAGAGGGGAAAGCCCCACGTTATGGACGGGACCCCATACGGACCGAGCTGGTGGGTTCGGCCTCGCTCCGGGTCCCGCCGAGATCTCCCAGCCGTCGGACACTTGTTCCGCGTCCCCCAGGGCTGTCTGTGGGAGGGAGGAACTGCAGGGCCGCTCGACCCCACTCGGTGGGGCGGGTGCGGGGCAGGGCGGCTGGGCTGGCGCCCGACGGCATCTCCCCGCCCGCTATCTCGCTCGTGGGCCGTGTCCGCACCCCTCCGCGCAAGCCCGGCCCCGTCAGGGCGGGAGGGGCCCTGTCAGGACGCGGGCGGACCCGGTGTCCCGTCAGGGCGCGGGCGGGTCGCGTCGCCCCCCGCCATGTCCCTCCCGCTGTGGCCCTGCCGCCCACTACTTAAAGCGGCGGGAAGCGGGTGCCGTGCTGCTCGCGCCCTGTCCGTGTCTCCCCACAGAAGATGGCCCCAACGTGCCCACGGCCCCTGCTGAGGTACCGGTCCTTCGCCATCCTCTTGTTCGCACCGCTGCTGCTACTGCCGCTGCCGATCACTGTGCCCACGCAGGTAAGTGCCTGCGGGGTCCATGCGGGGACCCGCTGTCCCGAAGGAACCCCTCAGGGCTGAGCCCCGCAGCTGCCCCTGACCCAGCGCGGCAGGCAGGCGCGGTTCGGGCTTGCTGGGCGCCCGGCCCGCTCGCCTCCCTCGTGTGGGGATCCCCCCAGAGCGGGCGGTCCCTGTGCACAGCGCTGCCCGCTCAGTCCCTTCACCACCTGAGCGGGCACTGAAGTAGCACCTTCCTGGCACCCTGTTCCAGAGGAGTTTCTTCACAGCTCAATTAGCCTCTCAGTCCTGGGGCTCAGGGATGTGCTCTACTGCTTTTGCTCCTAATGATCTTCAAATGGCGCTGGTGTTAGGCAGTGGAGCTCACATAAGGAGCCCAAAACAGGAGCCCCGTGCCCATCTTTTCATCCAAGGGAATATGCCAGTGCCAGGACCTAGGCTCCCACAGACCCAACCCGTTTTGCAAATTGGATACGATTCTTTTTGACCCAGAGATAAATATATGCATAGTTGGCTTGGACATGTAGAATTGCACTCCAGGTTATCTAGGAATAACTGTCAGTGGGCAGTTAGGGGGCTGAAAGTGGGGACTTCTGGCTCTCTAGGCCTGCTGCTGAGACACTGGGATGCTTTTAAGAGTGCTCCTGAGTGCCATTCTTAATCCAGTGAAACAGAAGGAAGCCATGCACTGTGTGTTATGCAGTGATTATAAGATGGGTTTGAAGGTAGTGTACTCCACATCTGTCTTCCTCTGGTGATGGGGGTGTCACAGCTCCTTTGCTTTCACCACAGTTAGACCAGCATAAAGCTGGAATGAGCTACCAAGAGTTTTATCTTTAAAACCTTGTAGCATTCTTGGGAAAATGTGAAACCTCTGTTTACAGTATTTTTGCCTACTAGGGCTTTGGCTATTCTAGGGCTAAATGCAGTCTTTCTTTTGAGTGTATTGATCCATATATTTTAAACTACAGAAGGAGTGTTGTGCAGGTGTATTTTAAACCTGTTTACAAACAAAATTGCCAACTCTTCTGGCTTACCTGTCTAATAACAGCCTCGCTCTTTGCTTGAATGCTGGTGCCTTGAGGAAAAGAATTTCTGGCTGTTTGGCACTATTGTGATCAATACTAGGACAATTTCCTGAAACAAACAAACAAACAAAAAAAAGAGTATCTCTTCAGTTTTCCAGTAATTGTAGGAATATTGTGTCATCAGTCTTATCTGGGAAATTAAATATTACACAATGGGAGAGTACCATTTCCATCAGTGGCTGCTTTTCAGCTCTCAGTGAGAAGACAAGTCATAGTGATTGCTCTGGGTTGTCCAGACACACCAAGGAAACATTTTGTGACTGTTCCCATAAATCACAGATGTATGTAGATGTGGACATAGCTACTTATTTAATCTCAGAACTTTGGTTGTTCAGATTGACTGTGGTTGTTTATTTATAAACATGGCTGTATTTTTGAACTTCATGTAAATTACTTACTCTCCACCGTACAAAACCAGCTTTTTCTGTATTGTTTTATTCAAAGTGATATTCTCCTAGAGTAGTTTGTATGTCTTTCATCTTGTCAAATAAATTAACTACAGTCTCTTCTTGCACTTAGTTACTGTTGTGCAGCTTAAGTTCAATCATAAGCTCACCTCGTATTTATCAACAATCTGTCTGATATCTTCTAGTCTCTAATGAAACATTTCTTTCAAAACTTGTCCTGCAATTAATCTCCTCTAAACCTGAAAAAAATTACTTACAAGGACTGTTTCCTGATTCTTCAACTGTTCTTTCTTTAAAAAAAAAACCAAAAAGAAACACCTCCTCCCTGTTTATAAATATAACCTTACAGCAATTTTTAAATATCACTGTAACACCATTTATTTTTGCAGTAAAGTCCCATTTGTGCATTAGAATCAGATCCTATAAACACATACCCTAAATATGAGCAAACTGTGAACAGAACGCTTTGACTAAAACTTTAAAACACCGTTTACTGTAGGCTAATGAATGCTTGCTTCTAACAATTTTGAAAGTACAAACCAAGGAAGGCTAGGTTAGAGAAATGTGTGACCAATGGTATAAAGAGTCATGTTACAACAGGGGATGAGAGAATCATCTGATTAGATAAACACAGTATGATTTGGGAAAGCAAGTTAATATCTCATATGTCCTTAGCTGCTCAAAAAAAAAAAAAAAGCTAAGAATTCTAAATGGTAAGAATTATACTTCTAAATTGTTCAGTGATACAGTTTCTGGGTTCAAGTGTATTACTAAGACACACTTCAAATACATGTGAATGTCAATCAGTCTACTTACCTATACTAGGAAATACTCATCTATAGGCATCCATTTAAAAATAGTTTACTAAAAATAGAAACGCCCAAATCTCAAACACCATTAAAAATTCTTGGCACCTAGATGTGAAATCTGCTTACCTCAACTGCCAAGAGGTAATTGCACACTGCAAACTATACTTACCTAGCTGTGGAAGGTTTGTTTTTTTCATGCCCTGCATTTTATGTAAAGGCATTAGAAAACACACCATGGTCAGAAAGACTTTTTATGCAAGTGGCTTCTGAACAAGGCTTAAAATGTACGAGTTTAAATCCTTGTGTCCCTGCTACCTATTTCTGCGTAACTTGTTAAGCTACAGACAATTGAATGTTCAGACTCCCTAGAAGAGATAGCAGTGTGTTTCTTATCTGTAAGAATAGTTTTCTATGTTTATATGTGTCTTCCATTATATTGCAGGAAGCCAAATGTGCATATATCATCATCATCATGGCTGTGTACTGGTGCACCGAAGTTATCCCACTGGCTGTTACTTCCCTAATGCCAGTGGTATTTTTCCCTCTGCTTGGAGTTCAGAGCTCTAAATCAGTAAGGAACGGTTCTTACTCCATCCATATCTAATAAAGGGATATCCATTGCTCTGATCCCCCACTGGTAGGAAAGCACTCAATTTCTGTGGTGCTGTTTTTGAACATGTTGAGCAGGGTTGTGTTATGGGAAGATGCTGAACCAAATATGTATTTTCCCCAAAAATTAAGGATGTGGGGCTTGGGGTGGTGGAGGGAAATATCCTCTGGGCATGGATCCTGCTGGAAAACATCCCAATAGTGCCAGCAGTTTGCACGTTCAAAACCCACCCAATTAGAGAGTATTGCTAATATCTTCTGGGAGATTTCAGAATGCATGAGACAAACTTCCTCTGGCAGGGTAGACAGTACAATGCCAGCAAGCACACTGTGTCCCCTTTGAAGCTCATGCTGCTAAAGGATAATTGGCTGTTTGTGCTAGTGGAAGGGTAGTGCTTTCGCCTGAGCAAGAGACACTGCATTTAGGTACTGTAGCCCAGGTTTACTATTGGCGAGCTAACTAGTTAGGATGGATGAGGTTGTTAGAGGTGCTGGGAAATCTATTCTGGAGCTTAGCATTTCTGGTACATACATAACACTTTGAGCCTCTACCAATCTTTTTTTTCAGTTTAGGCTGTTCAGCAATAAAAAAGGGAATCAAGTTCCGGAATCTGGAGGCAGTTCTAAGGCTGCCACTGCTCTTTCTGACAATGTTGGGGTGAGGCCTGGTGCGCTAAATGGCTCTGAGAGGAAGGCAGGAAATACTAGTGAAACTAGCAAGAGGCAAGATTTGGTCTCCTGATCTATCTTCTTTGTCTTACAGGTGTGCTTGCAGTATCTAAATGACACAAATATGCTCTTTGTTGGAGGGCTGATTGTTGCAATTTCTGTTGAACGGTGGAATCTTCACAAAAGGATTGCGCTGAGAGTCCTGCTGATACTTGGTGTGAAGCCTGCACTGTAAGAACGTTACGTTAGCTCTTCTTTAGCTGTGTCAGTTTAGCAGAGACCTAGGTATGGTGTTCAAGAGTCAGCAGAGGAGGGAAGCTCCAAGAAGCTCTTTTGCTGCACTGTACAGAGTTTCCAGAGGTGAAGTCTTCTGCAGGAACAGTTTATTTGCCCTTTAGCCAAAAACATCATAATGTGAGGGCACCTGTGACTGCAAGTCCGCTAACTGACTTGAATGGCATGAAAGTACTTCCATTTTTATGTCAGCACCAGTCTCTATAGTCTCTCACATTTCCCATTGGGTCCATGGTTTGATTCTTGGATAAGATTATTCAGTGGAATTCAGTTTTCAAAATACAAGTATTCACTTCTGATTCAGATAGCTAGACTGTCTGTATAGTTATCAGAAAGGAAAAGGATTGTCTATAATAGGGCAAATGATTCATGCACGAGAAGTGCTTATCAGCTGCAAAGCAGTAAGTATCTGAGTGGAATCCAAATACCTGTTTGTTCCTGTCTGAAGACAGGTAAGATAAGTCTTTCTCTTCCTTCTTGTTTTAGCCTGAATCTCTGTACAACTACAAAGCTATGGTTTCACCTGTATTGTTGCTACCCAGCTGATCTATTATTGTATGTGCTGGCATTCACAGTTCCTATGAAATCCTTTTATTGTGACTTGAAGTCATCAGTGAGGCAGGATCCCCGCCGACATCTGTGTGAATGGGGACATGGTCCTCACCTAAAAGCCATGTGCTCCTTCTGTCATGCTTAAGTGGTGCCAGTTACACAGCCAGAAGTGTTGCAAAGGTGGTGGTGGTGGTGAAGAGCGTCCAGTATCCATTAGTTTGCATCTACAGATAAAGCCAAGTTTACAAGATGCAAAAGCAGTTTTCAGGCATAACGACAATAGTCAGGGAAGCAACACAGTTTTATGGTTCACTTCTACAGAGCTGCCATTTCATTTTATTTTAATCTGGATATATTCTGGGTTCTTGCTACTGGGAACAAGGTGGTGCGGACTTAATCATGCACAGATCAAGGAGCTAAATGCCTTTCTTGGATTCCTTCAGTGAAGATAACAGAGCTAGGAGGGAATCTGTCCCTGCTTTGTATTATCAGAGACTACACACATCCCTGTCTGGACTCTGCTCTCTAAATTACAGTAACCACAAAGCCTAACAGCGTCTGTTTTTTCCTCCTTTCTCCTCTGCTTGTTTCTCTCTTTTCAGCCTCATGCTGGGGTTTATGATAGTCACTGCCTTCCTGTCCATGTGGATAAGTAACACAGCCACCACTGCTATGATGGTTCCCATTGTTCAGGCTGTCCTGGATCAAATGGACAACACAGAGAATGATGTGGCCATGATGGAACAAGCAACTGGCCAAACAAATACAGTGATTGAGCTGGAGGAAAAGAATGCATCAGATCCCACTCCAGTGCAGGGTAAGGGCCTGCTAAAGGAATGAGTTGATTCCACTGAATTTGTTACTCTCAGAGCTCACATATTCAGTCCCTCTAATTTCACTGCTCTGTTGTGCAAGTACAGAGGGCTATATTATTAAATACTATTAAATATCAATCTGTGATACCTTTCTCTTTCAGAGAATTGTCTTGGGGATTTTCATGGAGATGTGATTTCACTGAATTAGCAGTTTGATCAGCCATGATTCCCTGTGTGACTGTGTGCAAGAATGAGTTCAAAGATTGGTAGTGCATACCATGTCCCACACTTCAAACCTTCTGCCTGGGATAGAAGGACTATATGTCTGTGGAAGATGCAGTGTATGAGGCAGTTCACATGTGCCAGTCACTGCCCTGTTATGATATTGACTCAACTGCCATATTTGTTTGGACTTTGGAAGGACAGCTGAGATACAACAGCAATCTCTGCTTTTTGGTTGTGTGATGTCTTGCCTCACTAGTGAAGGGAGAATGCACAGTTGTGCAAAGCTCAGGCACAATTGCATGTGTTTATGCAACTCATGCAAGCTCAAGAGAATACTACTAGGTCAGTGAGTGCTCTGTAGGTTTTCTCATTGCTAGCTTCCAAACAGTTGTATTAAGATAATTTTTTTAAGTTTGCCAATGCTGTTTTTAGTGTTTATTCTTGAGTCTCAAAAACTTCTGCACTTAGACTAGAGATAATAATTTTGCTGGATTTCTGTACACTTAGAAGGAACTACTTGGCTTTGCTGCTTAATTGACCTCTAACATGCAATGAAAACAACAAATTTGAGTGAAGAATACCCTTGGCTGTTGTTGAATTGTTTGTAACTGCTATACATTCATTGTCTCACTCAGTTAGTTCAGTCAGATTTAAGGATTAAATTGTTAATCTCAGAGCAGAATGGGCACAGCAGCAAAATTTCACACTCATCTAAACAGTTTGTGCCAGGCTAGAATTATGTTTGGAGTGGTTTCGGTTTTTGGTTTTTTTTTTCTGTCATATTTGCAGCTGCTAAAACTTCTTAGGTTCTTGCTGTGGTATTGAAAGGATTCTCATGACTACAATTTCTGGGTGATGGTAATCCTCTCTGTGAAATAGGAAATTGCTGCTTAGAAACTGCCACCAGGATGGGCAACAGCATCCTTGGGTCATGTAGAGCCAGATTATCAACCTTTCTCCTCAGCACCTCATAAACACAATTCTGAAATATTCGGGGAAGTATTCTGTGGGTTTTTAAAATTAAAATAAGTGGCATGCACAGACTGGAAGAACTGAGTCTGCAGGCCCTGACCCGAACTTTATACCTCCCTAACTTCACCTGAGGCAAGTCATGTTCTTTGTGTTTAGTCATAAGCAATGGACAAGTTCCTGACGGCACCAGATCTTCTGAGGAAAAGAAAATGAAGAAACGTATATGTAAGGGAATGACACTGTGTGTGTGCTATGCTGCTAGCATTGGAGGAACTGCAACACTGACTGGAACAGGGCCAAATATGGTATTGAAAGGCCAGATGAATCAGTAAGTCATTCTTGCTGTTTCTTTACTTTTACTACCATACAGTTTTGTGACCGACACATTAAAGTTACAGTAGCCATTTCAGTTGATAAACTATTCAGTAACCAGCTGATGAACTGAAAATGAGAAACGTGTGTAAAGTGATGGGCCTTATTTTTCTGCTCCAGCACTTTTCAGGTAGCTGTGTGATGGTACTATAGATCTCCTGAGAAACTTAGAAATACGTGCTGGTATTTGACAGACAGCTGGCTGAATATGAGATACTGGTTCTTCTGCCTTCTCTTTTGCAAGTAAAATGCAGCACGTGAACAGGGCAACTGCAGTGAGGATCTTGAGAAGAATGTATGATTAAGTCTTCTCATAAACACACTGAAAAGATGTAAAAATAGCTTAGCTGCTGTTGTATTATTATTTCTCCTCCCTGTGGCTGTGTATAGATACTGTTGTAAAAGAAAGGAGTTATCCACAAAATAACCTTTTCTAAGATGGGAACCGTTGAGTCGCTGGCTGAACTGAGCACCTGAGTAAAGGACCCAGTCAGCCCTAGGAGGGCAGGTGAAGGCAATTTACCTGTGGGACAGGAAGGGGTGGAGCCTGGCTGCACCTCCCTTTGACCTCATTTGAGGGCTGCCTGCTACTGGGGAAGGGTCTCTTTCTGGAGGTTCCTCCTTGGTGAAGCTTTCCCCTGTGAACCTGGGATCTTCTGATATGGGTAAGCAATCTTCTTCCCTTCCTTTATAGCACTTCTCTGTTTTGCTGGTCCTTCTGTCATCACACCTTTGTTGTAACACCTTTCCTATCATATTGATCTGTCCAATTGTTACAGGAATTTATTTAGATGCAACCTTCTCTGCAGTGGAAATTCTGCAGACTCCACAACAGTTGCTCAACGTTCCATCCTTCTACTGGGGTACTCAAGCTACAGTAGCCATGTTATCCATTGGTTTTATCACCTAGTTGAAAATTTGCTATTGCTGTTTTTTCTCCAGTGGTGGATGCAGGGAAGAACAGAAAATTGTTGTTCATAAAACTCTGGCTTCAGTCTTTTGAGCCAAGTAGCAACTTTGTTTTCTGGTAAAGTGAGCAGAAGCGCAGCTATTAACTTCAAAAGAAAATCCTTGTTCTCCTATTACAGTTATGAAGGGGGAGGAGAAAAAAACATCACATCATGGAATAATGAGCAGATGTAGAGATCTTTCAGCAGTGCTTGTCTTACTGCTACCTAAAATATCAGCATGAGCTCCTGTCTGCTTTAAAGTAGAATGTAGGGAAAATTATCAGAGTATCATTTAAGTTCTATTCTGAAATCCGGAGCTGCCTTTCTATTCAGTTAGGCAGTGAGTATTGCCTATGATTACTAGTAATGGTTGTCCTAAATTTACACATCTGTCACCACAACATAGTGAAGTGAGGGTGGATTACTGAATGTATTTACATTAATGCAGAAAGCATTTTTCTTTTCAGGTTATACCCCAACAATAATGATGTTGTGAATTTTGCTTCCTGGTTTGGGTTTGCCTTCCCAAACATGATTCTGATGTTGGTATTAGCTTGGCTTTGGCTTCAGTGCTCTTTCATGGGATTCAAGTAAGCATTTAACTACTTCATATCATGTAAACCACTCAGCTAATGCAGATCAGGTCACTCACAAGTTTCTAGATAAAACAAAAGCACTGGCAAGTTATTCATTCTGTAACTGGGAGCAGTTGCGTTTCACAGCAACTTTTGAAGTTTGGAAACCTTTTATGACTGGAGAGACGCACACTGGGGCAAAAGCGTAAGAGATTCTTAATGTTCAGACAGAATTGCCTTTTTCAAATTAAAATCTGAGCATTTCCGTCCTAGAAAAGCATGCGTATATTTTGCTGCCCCTAATTCAACACTGAGTTTTTCATACTAGGTTGCACCAAATTGGACAGACTTACATCCATTCATGGACTCCGTTTTTCTGTGAAAATTGGCATGTGCATGTGAAATACTTTGACACTGCTATCATTTATCTGTTCCTGCCCTCTGCTTTAGTCTGTACCTGTCTGGAGAAAGGACAGCTTCAGTGTGGAAAGCATGGTAAATTCCTCTAGTGTGTTAATGCTTATGGTGTTTTCTTCTCCCTTTTCTTAAAGCTTTAAAAAAAGCTGGGGATGCGGAACAGTGAGAACTGCTAAAGAAAAAGCTGCATACAACGTGCTGAAAGCAGAAATGAAGAAATTAGGCCCTATCTCTTACGCTGAATTCAATGTCCTCGTAATGTTTGCTTTGCTGGTTCTCTTGTGGTTTTCCAGACACCCAGGCTTTGTAAAAGGCTGGGCTAGCAGGCTCTTCCCAGAAGGAGAAAAGTAAGTTTTGAGGTTTTTTTCATCCTATATTCCCCTGGATGGGAATCAGATTTCCCTTCTCTTACATTCTGTTTTAACTGGGGGGTCATTCATTCCAACCATATTTGAATTTGTGTTTGTTGGACTGGATTGTCTCTCATGCATGAGATCTACAAACTGTTTGAAAGTTTGTACTGCAGTGAAGGCTGAAGACTGGGACATGGAGCAAGCTGAGCTTCCTGAAGGAAGATAAAATTCTGCCGTGCTTGTCTCTGTCACGCAGAAATACGTGTCAGTGTTTTCTTTGTGTGAGTTGCAATTAGCTGTGGTGTTTAAGTATTTGGTACTATCATCTCTAAAAAATAGCATGTATAGAAACCACTGGGAAATCAATTATTTGCTTCGAATAGCTTCTTCACCTGATGTTATATAATGTGCCATATTAAGAACATAAAACGTGTGATAGGAAAATCCTTCAGGTAATTTTCTTGCAAATCACTGGAATACAGTCTTTGAGTCTTGGCTTCCTCCCAGAGAGGTAACCCTGCCCACAGAAGCTATTTTTGTATGTGATTTTAATTAATAGTGTGCTGATTTCATTTATATGTTTGTGCTGTGGCAGGTCTAAGATATCTCAGTCATGAACTAGCAATCTGTTTTGCTAATATATAGACCCCAAACAGAATGACAAGGAACACTGATTGCAATGCTGGAAGGCAGCCATCTTCTGAAAGACAAATGTCTTATTTTTCTAAGCTGTCTTCTCTTTTTCTTCTTTAGATATATCACTGATTCTGCTCCTGCTGTGTTTATTGCCCTGCTACTGTTTATCCTTCCTGCTAATAAACCCAAATTCATAGGCTGGAATTCAAGCATGTCTGACACTGAACAGACTGAAGAAGGTATTTAAAAGAGGCATTGTAATGTTGTGAAAGTTACCCCATTCCAGCTAAAACGGTAGAAACATACGTTTCTACCGTTTCTTCAGGGTACCTCATTTCACAAACATTCTGCGCAGGGCTGGGGCAAGCTCCCTGCTTGTGTGTTATCCTTACTCTTACACGTGCAGGTTTTGCAGTAACATACCTCTGCCTGCTGGACCTTTCCCTTGTATCTTAAAGAACTGGAGACAAAATGGCTTCACTCTCCTGAAATATATTCTGCTTTTCATTTCTCACTTCAGATATTAAAAAGCCATTTTTATCAGCCCCGCTGCTAGACTGGAATGTGGTTCAGAGGAAGATGCCCTGGAGCATTGTGCTGCTGCTGGGAGGAGGTTTTGCTTTGGCTGATGCAAGTGCAGTATGTTCTGATATTTATTTTTCTCTAACTCAGACATGGAGTTGCCTGGTTTGTTTTCCTGTCCTGTATTACTGGGCATGCACCCAAAGCCAAACTCAGTAGAAATGTTTGCATCTGGAGGTAGACACAAATTAGCAAAAAATAAGAGGAAAGGCGAATATTCCTGCCTCTTTTTCAGGAACTTGCATGCACCGATCAGGTGTGTCTAATTTATCTGAGCCCTGGATGTCTTGGGACCTTCATTGGCTGCACAGACAAGAAGAGCAGCCTTTCCTATTTGTATTGTCATCCTGATCCCATCCCTGACTAGAAAAAATAGAAGCATAAGTAACATTTATAAGATTTCCAGAACCATTTGAGGTTTGTTTAAAGCACATAAATCTTCAGATTTAAACCAAACTATTTCTGAACAGATCAGGAAGAAAATGATTGTGAGTAGATATTTTCAAAAATCACATACAGTGGTATTTCTTGAATCTATTGTGAATGGCTGTTGCCAGGCAATATGCTGTGCTCCATAAGCCCATTGTTTGATCCCATGCTCATAAATTCACAGAAAAGGCAGCTGAATTCCACAAACAGGAAAGGATCTAGAGGCAAACTATGCTCTTTACTTCATTGTACTAAGATGCATCAAAGTCATAGCCTTAGATATCTAGAGTGTCATGCTTTGGGGAATTTTGTATTCAGATCTTAGTTTTGTGCCTAGACAGTTTTTAAACAATGGAGTAAATTCAAAGCTCTGGTCTGTTACATTCATCTACATTCACCACATGTACATTATTAAAGCTCTGGAACATTACACGCTATCAAGTCAAAGGCTCTGTAAGCTCTTTGAATCAATTGCTGTCTTTTCATAACATAGAATACTCATACAGCATCATTATCTTCAGAAACATAAATGCATTCTAGGAGCATTGTGAGTGATTCATTAAGCATTTGCAATAGTCTCAACAATAATTATTTCTGCTTAGTCAAAAAAAAAAAAAAAAAAAAAGAAAAAACAAAACATGAACAAGTATTTGGGTTCTAGGAAAATCAGGGAAGCGTGGCTGAGTGTTATGTCCAGTTGGCAAGGAATTCCTTTTAGTGTTTGTGACAGATTATTGTACTTTCACGAGAGGCAGTTATACAATTCGGGAGCCATTTAGTATTATTTATTAGGAACATTACACAACGAGTTTTCTGCTCCTGAGCCAGGGAGTCTAAACCTCACCAAAAAAACACTTTTTCTTATCAGAACTCTGGGCTCTCAGCTTGGCTGGGTCGTCAGATGACTCCATTAGGATCTATTCCACCCTGGTCCATTGCAACGGTACTTTCCCTTATTATAGCTGTCTTCACTGAATGCACCAGTAATGTTGCCACAGCCACCCTGTTCCTACCTGTCTTTTCATCCATGGTAAGATTACTTTCATCTTGTTATGCTATCAACTGATAGATCAGGAGTAAATAGACAGTCTCTAGTGGCAAAACAACATCATATTTACTATCTTGAATTTTGCTCTAATGTTACTCTGAAATCCAGTAATGAAATAGTCTATCTGACACTATACCCTAATAGACAGTGACTTTATCTGGTCTTGGTGACAGAGTCAAATTTATATCCCTGACATTACTGCTATGTTTATAACATTGTAAACAGACTGGCAGTACAAATGCAGACTTCATCCAGTTTGTGCTATCCGTACACCTGAAGTCTGAGATACTGGCTTCTTGGGGGAAGAAGCTAATTCAGGAAGCCACTTCAAGCCTGCTGTAAGGAGTGCCCCTTGGCAGTGGAGAAAGTGAAGTGAGAGTCACTTCTTTAATACAGATCGCACTACATCAGTTATTTCTGGTCATTTTATTTTTGAGTCATCAACTCGGAACTGGAAAATCTAAAACAAACAAAAAAATACCCACTACTTTCTTCTATTCATCCCTTTGGATGGTTCCTTTATCTTCGTTTACACTAGAATATGGAAAGTGGTGGGCTTGATCATTAGAGATACATCATATTCTGTATTAAGACAGAACAATTTTAAACCTTAGGGAGGAAAACCTGATAAGTTTTGCTTTAAAAGCAGTTGCAATTGCTGCCTTTTCTAACCAGAATGGAAATGCAAGCATGAAGGAAAAAAAATAGGATATTTTGTTATTTAACTTGGAAAGTACAGCCCCTTTATTCTAAGTCATTTCATCAGGATAGAATTGTCCAAATAAAGGTGCTGTGCTCCTAGTCACTGCAGTTCTGAATCCCACAAAGTTTATGTAACATCTAAAAGTGTTACTCCCCGTGCTTTGTAATTATAGTTCCATCCTTGTATTAACCCACCAAACACTCTAAAAATGCAGTCCAAGGTCAAAGAAAAGATTGCTGGGTAAATTTGACCAGAACTCCAAATTATACCTTAGAGCAACAAGAAAGAATCAAGCATTCTTTTAAGTACTGTGGGAGAGGGAAACCAAAGTTATCTTTAAGCACGTGTAGATTCCATAATAAAATGCTTGAAAATTACTCTGGTGATGTAATACTAGGGAATTAGCTGAACCTGTGTGTTTCAGAGGTCTGGGAAATGTTCTCTTTTTCTTTGGAACATTTCTAGCATGATAATTGTCTTCGTTTTGTTGCAGGCTGCATCTGTCAAGATCCACCCTTTGTATGTTATGCTGCCAGGTACTCTGAGTGCTTCCTTTGCCTTCATGCTGCCTGTCGCAACACCTCCAAATGCAATAGTGTTTTCCTATGGCCACATCCGGGTTTTGGACATGGTAAGATAACTCGTCTGAAGCTCTCCATTGTGCTTCCCCTGAAATATGACGAGTTTAATTTTCTTGGCCTAATATTTACAAAGTACCTGAGAGCTCTAATGGGCTGTAACTAATATCTTACGCCCTTCTCTTTACTACAGTAAAGATTTGCATCTCTGCAACAACATTGCCTTTCTCATAGACTTTGGCAGACATACTGTCTGGTCCAACTGAAATTCAAAGCTGACAAGTGTAAGTCTCTTAAACATCAAGGGGTTAAAATGCAGCTGGTGCTTTCCAGTGTCTTCTGGGGCTTTTGCAAAGATAGATAAAAGAGCTGAAAGCAGAAGGTAACAAGTCCAGTTGCCCTGGACTTTGGTCCTCTGGTTGCCTGTGGATCACACAGTACCACGTTCTGTGCTAAACATCCAAACATTATTGGTTTTCTAACTGAAGACTTGAAGGGCACGGAAGCTACTCTTTAACTAATAAGAGCAACTTGAACATCTATTAAATCTCCTAGACCTGTTGAATAGCAAAGCATTCAAAGGCTTTGGACAGTGTGTTCCCTGGTATTTCTACCTAAGCAAGAACATATGGCAGTGGGTACTGTGGCTACTTCTGTGCTTTAATTTGACTGTTTCTTTCTTTTTTTTTTTTTTTTTTTTTTTTTGTACAAATATGCCTTGCTATAATTTGCTGTGCTGATGTTTGGTGATTGTTGTTGGTTTGAACTTTCATCCTTGTAGGTTAGGTCTGGAATAGTAATGAACATCATTGGAGTCTTCTGTGTCACACTGGCAATCAACACATGGGGAAGACCTATATTTGAGCTGGACACATTCCCAATGTGGGCAAACAGCACAACTAATCAGTGAGCAATGAAGAATTCATATGTTATACAAGGAAAGATCCCTATTGCCTGAAGCAATATATAGAGCCTTTTCACCATTTCAGATCCAGTGTTAGGTGCTACCTTCTGGGAGTCACACATCAGATCAAGTATGAACCAACTCATTACAGTCATGCTGGAGATAAATGTGCTGTTTAATTATGCAACCCTAAGGATGGTATGTTTGGATCATAAGTATGATCAACTGATCCATTGCATTTTCAACTGAGGTCAAGATTTAGAATTTATCTAACTTTATTTAATAAAGAGAGGGTAAGCTGTTGTATCAAATAGTTTGGACTATTTTATCACTGGTATATACTTGTAAATCATTGTCATTGGACTCAGTTAAGAGCTGACAATTCATTAACTGCTACATATCAATAAGTCAGCAGCTGTACAGAGAAATTCCTGATGTCACTTATTTAGTGTAAAGTTTGTTATATTTTAGTCTGGCCTCAACCTTGTGGTGGACTCTTTCCAAGTTAACATGCAAATGTTTTTCATCACCTTGTTTTCATTCCCAGATCTCACTGCATTTAGGCATCATTATTGAGGGTCAGGATAATGCGATGCCATGCTAGTCATGATTCTGTTGATGTCTTGAGCAATTATATTGGCTGTGAGTACCTTTCACTGTGGCACTGGCAGGGCCAGAAATCCTTCCTCCCTTGGCTCCAGGTAGATGTGGTTCACATGCCGACCAGTGCTTTGTTAGTGCCAGCTTGGAAATGACTCGTGGAACATAGGACTTCACACCTACTGGGAAAGCTCCTGGATTAGCCCTCGATTCATCTTATTAATTAACTGTAGAATTTTGAAGTGGAAACAAGGCGAGAGAGGCTCTAACTGAAGGCCTTGCAAACAATAAGGAGCCCAGATGATAGGGCTTGTGCTGATTGTGTACTTTGGAATCCAGGCCCTGTGACAAAATTGTAGCGCCTGTTCATGTAATTTATGAAGCAGAAGTCTATCAAAAGATTAGTGTTGGACTAGATTTATATTGTCATTGTACATGAATGATGTTTATTTAGCCTTGAAGATGAAGTTGGGATATAAGGCATTGTGTTGCAGTGGACACATCTATGATCATGACCCAAGTTTTGTTTCCAGATTTGCTGTACAACCTCAAGCAAGTCAATTTCCCTCTTTTTGTCTCTGTTTCCCATTCTGAAAAGATGTTACAGTACTTATCTACCTCATAGGCTGTTGTGAAGAAATAAGGGGCAACTTATTTCAACTTCAAGGGTAATTCTCCACCTTGAGGGGAAAAAAAAAAAGCAACATCTGGCCTCTAGCACTGTAATGTGTGTAGAATAGTTAACTGTTTTGTAGTTAACATGAATGTTCTTTACATGACTGTAAAAATATTCATGTTTTGCCTTTAAAAGTGAGTCAAATACATATTCACAAGATCAGTAGGTGCTTTTCTGAGCAGAAAACTTCTTCAGTAATGATTTGAGCTTCATGCATTTACTTTCTATGGTCTTTCAAGGTGCTGGGCACCATAAACTCTCCACTGACTGTTGTTCCTGGTACTTCCAACAGCATTCTGCCTATCCAGCTGGCTGCATATGGTGCAGCCTCATAGCTCTTCCATGGAATGAGGGGACGTGGATAAACACTTGCAAAGTTTGTCTAAGGAAAAGAGCAGTTCTAGTGCCAAGAAATGTCTTGGTCACAGGTATTGGTGACCACCTGAAGGTTATCACAGTATTTATTTGAAGGATGTAAAGCCAGAACCAACTAAGCACCTTCTGTGCTTTGGAAATCATCACTTAATGCCAACTTGCATCTGTAGATATCTAATTGCATTTGAAAAAGTGACTTTTTGTTTTTGCTTTCTGAAAGTCCTCATAATATGAGGACGTTTCATCACTGCAAGATACTTCATAGTGTTTGATCTTCACTGTTGCAAGAGAGATACAGTGGTCCTTATGTGGCTGGGTAACGTTGTGCTTGCCTGTCTCAATTTATACAGATCCAGATTCCTCAAGAAATGGTTTTCAGCTTGAAGGTGTAGGACAGGTACTTCCCTCTCCCGTTTGCCGAAAGGAATGTTCTGAAAGTATCTTCAAGGGGAGCACGTGCCCTCCTCTGAGCTAGGGTAAAGCTTTCTTCTGTTGTTATGCAAGTAGAAAACAAATGTTATTTTCTGGAATGGTTACATTGGGTGAGCTATTGACAGAAGTGCTAGATCAAGGAGGAAAGTACTTATGGTGGATTAAAGAAAGAACTCTGACTTTAAAATAAATGCGGTGCACATGATGTGTCACCTTGTTGCCCCGTTGATCTCAAGTATTTCCCTCTGAGACATTCTTATGACATCTTATAAATGATGTATATTCAATTTAAATGGCAAATTGTAGAATTACAGTCAGGCAAATAAAATATTACTAGGACTATCTTCTATGTGGCACAGATTTTCTCCTGTGTGACACAGCAGACCACCTGTTTCTGCGTTACCTTCCACTGTAGCATAGTATTGCTCCAGTAAGGTCTACAGTCGTACACACCATAGCAAACCAGTGCAAAGAAGAGATTTTGACACTGCTTTAACTATCTTCAGACCTACGTATCAGTGCTTCCTTTCATCAACTAATTGATAACTTGAGTTTCCACCTTTGAAAATGCTCAGGCAGAACCAAAGCCGGTGGCATACACTACCAGCTGTCCTCTTCATTTCAGAGTAAAAGATGATAGGAATCTAAGAAACACAGCAGTTTTTAAAGGAATATACTTGCACAAAGTCTCCAGAATAATGGGCACAAACACATTTTTCTTCAGTATCAAGCATGCATGTCGTCCTGCTCCTGTGCCCTGAGTAAATAAATGTGTTATTTACAATAGGTAATGCAAAGACAATTGCTTTGTTACTGGATCTAGGTTACATTCATCTTCCAGCACTACATAATAAGTATCATGAGACTTCCCCATCTTACATGGCATTTATTTTTCTTCTAATCAAAGTGTTTTAGCTTTATGTACAAGTTGTCTTTAGACAGTGGTGTAAAAGAATCCCTTTTCCTTCCATTTCAAAACATTGGCCACCAAAGCCAAAAGAAAGCATGGGAGGATCTTAGTGTGGACTTTGTTAGTGCAGGTTAGTCAGCCATACTGAACCAGCAAATAGTTCCTGTTTTATCATGTGTGATGTGACAAAACTACAGCCCTGGATATTTGGAGGTCATTTGGAAAGTAAAAGGTTTGCAAAGCACATTGCTCTAAGATGATTAGGGATTGCTAAACAATGTGTTTGGTAGCTTTTTAAAAACAGATCTGACCAGCTAGGTTTTTTTTGTTTGTTTTTTCCTGTGGCACTGTGTCAACAGTTGCCCATTAGTTACAGTGTAAATGTAGATTGTCTATTCTGGTCATAAGGAAGAGGCCATTCCTCCTGTAAGAAAAAAAAATGAGTTATCCTTCCTGTGTTTACTTTATTTACCCACATTAAATTACTCAGTGGTCTTTTTCAGCACGCAGCTTCTCAGTGAGTTTTCATAAACTCATCCAGGTCAGAATGTGAGCCTCATAAAACATTATTTTATTGATGAGCCAAACATTATTTTATAGCCAGACCATACTGTTGACAGAACTGAGTGTACTGGATACTAGAACAGCCAACATGTGTGAACCATTCTTTGTGAACAATAGTGTGGGTTGGGTCTTCACAAATATTTTGGCAAGCAAGTTGAATATCAACTTTTCCATCAGAAATAAAATGAATACAATTTTTCAATTAAGCAGTGATTATTTCTGGAGCAAGTATGTATTTTTCTTCAACAGTTTCTCTTGGTCGTGGTTAAAAATAAAATTTCCTCTGAAGGTGGCTCCTCTTTTAACAATAAACTTTTTTTTACTGCTCTTTTTCATTTTGGACTGATAGGAGCTGATGATGATCAGCATTCTAGGAGTTAATTACATGCACATGTCTTTCATGAAACACCTCTCCAGTCTTTACTAATTTATACGTATCACTGCAGCTGCTATCCTAACTGTGGAGTTCTTCCATTGCACTGCATTTTAATTGATCCACCAGCAGGTAGCACAGTAGAATATAGTTAGGGACAAGGTCAGGATTCTCTGCCTCCTGAGAAGCTATAAGGAATTAAAATTACAATGGTGGTTTGTTTTTTTTTTTCCCCTCTAGCTTTATCACCTCTCAGAGTGGGAATCAAAGGATCAGAAAAAAGGTGCTAAAAGTATTGGGAGGCATAAATCATAGAGTCCTAGGATGGTTTGGGTTGGAAGGGACCTTTAAGATCATCTAGCATGTTAACTGAACCACTGAGCTTGGTGTCGTCTGCAGACTTGCTGAGGCTGCACTCAATCCCACTGTCCATGTCTCCTACAAAGATTTTAGCACTGGTTCCAGCACTGATCCCTGAGGAACACCACTTGCCACCGGTCTCCACTTGGACATCGAGCCACTGACCGCAATTCTCTGAGTGCAACCATCCAGCCAATGCCTTATCGAGCAAGTGATCTATCCACCAAATCCAAATAAATAAATATATAAAAGTACATGAATTGACAGTGGTGACTCTGAATCCCAGATGAATGCATATTCGTTGTGTACTATTTCCCTTTGTTTTTATACTTTTATAATTACTTTTATAATTCAAGAGAAAGAGCCATCCCAGGATGCTAACCTTGCACTAGATTTTTATCTTTTCTCTTGAATTTCCAAAGCAAATTGTAGAGTTAAGGTGGTGAGGGGCCCAAAGTCGGTTAAGGAAATGTAAAGTATTATATTGATCTCAATATGCTTAAGAGAAAGAAAAATAATAAAGGAACAAATCCTGGCACATTTGCTCATTTTGTTCTTGCAACGGTAAAACGGGAGGTCTGCAAGATCAAACAGTTCTGAAATTATTATTACAGGAAGAGATACAATTCAACATTCCTTAGTGCTCTCTACAAACATGTACATTAATTTTTTATCACTGTTATTTTTTTAATATAGAAAGTGGCCTAGGAATAAACATTCAAAATACAATAGGCTGCTTTCATTAGGCTTAAAAAAAAAAAAACAAACAGCTAGCTGACAAAGAGGTTATTAATTGTAGTATATGAGCAAGGGGCCAAGAGAGACTGAAGAAGTTATCCCAGAGAAAATGTGATTTTATAGAGATTACTCAAAATATTTTAATTAAGATTTTAACTCTGCAATACAGCAAGAAATAAAATAGAACATAACATGTCACGGTGTGTTTTACACTGCTGTGTAATTGTTCATAAGCTCCAGGTTACTTCACTTTATTTAAGTATACATGGACATAATCCATTCTAGCGTAGGCCTGACATTCAGAGATTATGGGACTCGTCTACATGAGTTATATTTAGATTTGCTCCCTAACGAATTCAGCACTTTTGTTTGCCTGAATGCTGTACAATCTTAACTGTAAGTATTGTCAGGTTGGCTAGCAAGCAACTAAAGAAGGGTCTTAAGTTCTTGCCAAATATTTAGGTGGGCATCCATGAAATTGTAACTATTTGTCCACCACCTTTGCAATGACCGAGAATTAAAGTTATTTTCATCATGGGTGGATGAGCTTGTGGGTGCGTTTATATGGGATATTTTAAGTTTTAGTTGCCAGCAGGAAGGAATCCCACAAATCATAACATTTTCATTACCAGAGACCTTGTGTTTCTAGCACTCTTTTCTTCAGCTATAAAAGTGCAGTACTATTTCAAGTGCAGCTGTATATTCCTGTACAAGATCAGAAGAATCTGGTTCTCCTGATTCTCTCAAATCAGGCAGGTGAGATAATGGAAAAAAAAGAAAATTGAAACAATTAATTAATTTCTTGGTTTTCTTATTTAGCTCCAATGATTTCACTAGCATGACTAATTTTTATCTAAATATTAATATTTATGTCTATCAGCATCATAAAACTGGTGGCAGAAATAAACATTTAGTGGAATTAAAGACCCTGTTCTCTTGAATAAGAAGACTGATGGGCTAGCAGTATTGCACACTGGAAATGCTTCTCCTAATAACAATCCATCTCAATACTGCATGTGGTTTAGCACTTGTCCTAAGAATCCTTAAGTCTAAAGCTCTTTTGGATCTGAGTCTCCAGCACAGGTTACAGCAGTTTGGCCCATTCAGCATTTCAAGGATGAACAAGTTGGAAGTGCTTCATCTTCTACAAACTTTATTTTTCTAGACAATTATGCTAGTGCTCTTCCACTCTCCACAAAATTTCAGGAAAGCCTTGAGGTTTTGACCATCTTTACTAGGCAAGAATTCAGTCTCTGAGCTGTTAGGGAAGCTCTGTGCAATAGTTTACTACTTATTTCAATTGTTCATGTCTGGAAACTGGGAGGAGGGGGATTAAAATGTACTTATGAGTTACAAAACCTACAAAAACAATTTACCTGCTGTTTTCGTATAGCCAAATCCAAACAACCTAAACTAGACATCCAAAATTCAGTTAGACATCCAAAATTTAGTCAGTCAGTACTTTTGCATGTGGGGCAATGGCATGCTCATCTAGCTCTTGAACTTTTAGGCTGTTATGGAGGAGGAGGTCACATTTTCAACCCTTGTTGCCAGTTGTGGAGCCAGGATGCTTCTCTATTTTTTTTTTAAATAAGGTCCTATATTTCTTGGCTCACTACAGAATTATTTCCTTAAAGCACCTTAAAATTTGCTTCAAAATGACAAGCAATACATTGTGAAGACATTCATTGCACTGTTGTTCTAAAGTTCAAAGCATACTGCTCCTTACAAAAGGCTGACCTCAAAGTTATCCGCATTCTACACGTCCTAAGAAGACTTATATTTCTAACCAATTTATTAAAGAAAAACAAAATGCTTTCTGAACATTTGCCTTTTAGTTTGGAATTCTTGGCTTCATATTGGCCTTCTGTATATGGAGGAGTACCATAGTTACACGAGTACACATTGCTATGTCTGTAAACCACAGACTTCTAAGTCTTTTTATACCCTTTTGCCAAACTTACTTCTTCGCTCAATGGAGTTTAATAGTCTTCAAATGAAGACTGTTCTACTGTGACTGTCATAGGTTCACTTCTGAAATGTTACCTGCCTGTTACTTGACCTCAAAAAAAAAAAAAATAGAACTTGATGAATAGTTAAGCCTTTAACTAAATGTGCTCTAACAATTGTTTCAGTCAGTGATAACTATGATCTTGCTTCACTTCAATTGCAATTATAACATTGGAGTAAAAAAATTGCAGAGTTTGTACTGGCTGGTTATATTTATAACATAATGCTAACATAATGCAGGCTCTGTTCTCTGTTATTTAACTCTATTTGAAGCAGACTACTCTCCAGTCTGCAAAATGCTGTATTACATTCTATGAGTAAGATCTTTTAAGATGTCATTATCCATGTCAATATAAGTTTGCATTCTACAAAAAAAGCAGATGGGTAAATGCATGAATGAAAGCAGATGTCTGAGGGTCCAAGCATCATGCATGAAGTACTTACTGTTCAACAAGATCACTGTTTTCAGTTGTAAAGCTTTGCTGAACCTTTTTTTTCTGATGCAAATGCATTGTACTGTGATATCATAAACTCTTAGCAATGTCTCACTTCCCCAGTTTTCATCTTCAAGAGCTAATAGTGCATCATACAAGACTCTACTTTCTCCTGTGTTTAAATATATCATTCCTAAATATATAAGCACATATCACAAACTTGATTTTATTGTCACTTACCTGCTGCTGTCTATAATTATTACTGCAGCAGTGTCCTTTTTTTTAGTGTAATTTTTAACTTTGAATAGCTTTATTTGCTTTGGGTAGAAAACATTATCTGATGTTTGTTAGCTAGTGTCTGTTTTATATCTAGATCTACTATTAGCATACTCTCAAAATGCTTTAGGAAAACAACAAGGGTTTAGCACCAGTGCTCAAACAGAGAACAATAGGGATAGCAGTTTAGCTCCTGTAAAAGGAGAAACTGAGGCAGTGATGTTATGATTTCATGATGATAAAAAGGAAAATTCTTGGCTCAGACATGCATCTTAATACCTCTTCACTGAAAGTCTGACTAAGCTAATATTTAAAAGCATAAATAAATCCAGCTTTTCCTAGAGAACGTTCTTAGTCTTTGTAGTATGACTCTAACTTTCAATTTTGTTCCTAGTTTTGATGGCCAAGAATTGAGTTCTTTCACTTTACTCTGGCAAAACTACATAGTAATTTAATTTGTGTGACCAAGCCTTTCATAGGATTCTCTCCTCTGAAGTCAGTCTTGGGAGATAAATCACATTCCAGAATAGCACTGCAGATGCATGGGATCTGTTTGATCTCTGCTTTTAGACAAAAGTCTGTGTTTACTGGGGAGTGACTTGCTAATTTTGTGATAGTAATGGTAGTACTCCACAACCACTAAAAAAAAAGTCCTATTTTATTAAGGAAAGCAACGCAGAAGTCTTTTTTAGGTGGTCTTATAACCTAATTTCTAGTGGGGCTAGGGGGGAATAATTACACTACATTGACTTTGACACAAGACACTGAAAATAGTTTAACAAATGAAAAGCACAAATCACAAAAAGGATTCATGTTGAGTCTGTATAGTGCATCCTGTTACATAAGTGCCTAACGATGCAATCATAGCAGCAATGAAACTCAGCTAGCTTGACAGTGCTAAACCCTACCGGTCTTTGTTTTAACCAAGATATGAAAATCAAGTGTGAGACCCCAGGCATAAATGCAGCATTGGGAATAAATTTGCAACCCGAGTGCTGGACTCTTTTCCAGATGCAACAGTGCAGTCCTATTCCACATTCCTGGAGTGTTTGTTTAACTGGTTTCACTAGGATATAACTTTTTAATGAGTAAACTGTAGAGGTTGACTGAAATCAGCTCACAAGAGGTTGCTATGGGAAAAAAACATGCAGAAAGAGTAAGAAAAACAAAGAAACAACAACAACAACCCAACTAACAACAAACAAACAAACAACAACCAGCAAAGCAGGTCTGTCCGTTAGGAGCGATTCCCTCCCATTTCCTTCTGCTTTGGAAATATTCAACAATGGCTCATCCAGTTCAAAGTTAAAATGAACGTTCTGGGCATACAGTCATCCTTTACCCTTCACTGCTCAAGCACACACATGCCTAGGAAAAAAACCGAACTAGAACACTGATCCCAAAGGTACCTTCTAATGGATTTGGAACTGTATTGCCTGTCTGGTAACAGCTCCCTTTCAAGAGAAGGGGGAAAAAAAGTTACTTCAACTTTAGTTTTTTTCAAAAGGTTGTTTTCTACAAAATGCACATCATTAAATCGGTGATGTTAGAGCACGAACAGCTCAGATATGAAACATGAGGTCTTCCTGTGAGATCTTCAGTACTGATGGCTTGCCCATGGCACAATGATGAAAACATAAGTGCAAAGATCGACCGAGGGGGAAAAAAAAAAAAAAGGTCTTGACGCCATGTCTCTGCCTCCCAGAAGAGCTACAGCAGTGGCAGGTAAGTGCCAGGCCCGTGTCCCGCAGCCGACGTAGCTGCTACCGCGAGCCCTCCCGCTCCCTCGGCCAGATACACTCCCACAAGTCTGGCCACCCGACCCAGCTCCTTGTCAGGCAGATACCGCCGCCTTCCCAGCTTGCCTCACTGCATCTCCCGCCGGGCTTCCGTCTGCCGACAGCGGGCGCTCCAGCCGCCATTTTGAGCCCAGGCGGGGAGCGCAGCCCGGCAGGCCGCCATGGACGCAGGTGAGCGGTGAGCGGCGCGGCGTGGCGCGGCGGGGGTCGGGTAGGGCGAGCGACTGCGGGACAGAGAGAGATCGCCGGTGGCCCTGCCGTGCAGAGAGCTCTGGCCGGTTCGGGAGCGGGTGCCTGGGGCCGGACAAGCTCTGAATCCCTTTCCTCGGGAGAGGGGCTCGACACAGAGTCCTCCTGCCCTGCCCGCCCGGCTCTGCCCTGCTCAGGCCGCTCCCGGTTTGCCCCGTTGGAGCCCTTCGCGTCGTTCGCGGCTCTTACCTTCCTGGACGCCGTGGCAGTGGAGGCGTCAGAGGCATCCCGCGTTGCATCTGTGGTCGAGGAGCTAAATCTTTCATAGAGACCCCGAATGGTTGGATGGAAGGGACCTTAGATCGGCTTGTTCCAACTCTGCCGCGCTGGGGACCTCCTAGCCTGCGCGGGGCCCTTTCCAGCCTGCCCTTATGCACCTCCGGGGATGGGGCACCCACAGCTCTGGGCAGCCCGTGCCAGGGCCTCACCGCCCTGTCGGAAAAGAATTTCTTCCTAACATCTAACCTGAATTTCTTCATTTTTTAAGTTTAAAGCTGTTCCCCCTTGTCCTGTTGTTTTCAGTCAGGGTGAAAAGTCTCCATCTTTTTTTATAAGCTCCCTTTCCGTACTGAAAAATCACAGTAAGATCTCCCCGAGCCTTCTCTTCTCCAGACTGAGCAAGCCCAGCTCCCTCAGCCTTTCTTCGTAGGACAGTAGAATCTTGTGTTGACCCCCGGGGTATGTCACCAGTGTCTACTGTGCACCATTAGTGTGAGAACACTGCAGTATTCTCACTAAAGTGAGACATCTTTGTACAGAACAAACAAACAAAAAAAGGCAGCCTCACAGTAAGCATTTCTTAAATTATGTGCAAGGAAGCTTTCACTGAGCTGTTTGTAGTACTCTTTTCTTACCGTCTTAAATTTTCCTTGTACTAATACCCGGTTCCTTTCTCTTCCCTTTTCCTTTATTCTACATAGAGAGTCAGAGGGCATTTCTCTGTTATTTGCATGGTGTTTAGTTGTTTAAAAAAACCAACAGCACATGTATTAACATGGGCCCAACACCAATTGATGTAATAGAAAAGATTGTGCTAGATGAGGCCATATTTATTGTGGGCTCTTACTGCTTTATCTCCTCTTTAAATGTTTCTATTTGTATGGCTCAAATTGAGAAAGCGACGTTCAAATCTATCACGTGGGTCCGGTTTTTACTTTTTTTTGTCATGTAATCAGATGATACGGGAAATCGACTTCGGTTCCAGTTGGAGTTGGAGTTTGTTCAGTGCCTAGCAAATCCCAATTATCTCAACTGTGAGTACTTAATGTCAGGGTCCTGAGAAGTTAATATTATTCAACAGTTTAATGATTACAGGTAATGTTTAACAGTTTGGGGGGGAGAGGCTAAACAAAGAAAAGGGATGAGATCTTTAACAGGATAAAAGTAGTCTGAAAATAATTTAATTTGTCCAAATTTCAAAGGTGAGGTGGAAGAGGGAGGAAACGACACCTTTAAAATGTGAAATGAGTATTTATTGAAATAAAATGCATCTGTCTGGTGGAGAGTAAGTTCACATCTGCAGTAAAAAACAAATAATAATAATTTCATTTCAATCTAAGAAGTACTCTTTTATCTGAAACCAGAATTTAACTAATGCTAATAATAGTTTCAGGTAGAGCACTTAATTTCTTTGGCTTTCCGTGACAGTTTTGATGTGTAAGTTCCTGTTTTTGAAAACGTTTCACATCCTTGTTGCCGTATGGAAGTTATATGGCAGAGTTGAGACTAACTTACTATGCTTGGAATGTTGACTTAAGATACTTTTTTTCCCTTTGTATTTATTTTTTCTTGAGTTGTAAAAACTTGTAATGATAAAATTGTGACTCAAGTGCCTCTTGTATAGTTTTGTGAATACACATTCTTGAAGTTTGGCAAATTTTTCATATTTCTGTAGCTGACAATTCCTTGTCTGTTATTTCAGTTCTTGCACAAAGAGGATACTTCAAAGACAAAGCTTTTGTAAACTATCTTAAATATTTACTGTATTGGAAAGAACCTGAATATGCAAAATACTTGAAGTAAGTATTAAAATCCCTTAGGTTTCTGCATTTTAATGATTTTTACCTTCTATTACGCACTGTAAAGTATCATGTCCAGATTTGATTTCTCTCTGCAACCAAAACCTGCACTGCTTATATGCAGTATAAATTTTCCTGTTTCCTGTAGTCAGGAATAGACAGAATTAAAGAACTTTTCATTCTTGACTAATGCATGGAATTTTCCTTTTGCAACCTTTATCTGCACCTTGTATCTGCGTAAAGCAAGATTATTGAACATCGTGGGACAAAACTACTTCAGTCCACTAAGTACATGCTGAGAGTGCTTTTTGCACTGTTGATACCTACACAAAGAATCATTTTTTCATTTTTTTGTTAACGTTAAAAGTCTTTCACAGTTTTTGAAAAGTTTTTGTTTACTTTAAATGAGCTCTGGAAACAGCTATTCTGGTTAATTTGTATTTGTTTTAATGAAACCTAATCTTTAGAAAAGTTGTTCTAGTCAGGTATGTGCATGTATTGATATTATTATTGGATTCCGTGTTTTCTAGCCTTGCAGTTACTGAAGGTATTAAGTTACAGTGTATGGAATACGTACGGCCCTCAGTGTTCCAGGTACTTGAATAAAGCACTAAATGACTAAAATAATGGAGAGATACTGGAGACTCCGGTTTTAGTGTACCTTGTAAAACTTGTTTTTTTTTAATCCAGGTATCCTCAGTGTTTGCATATGTTAGAGCTGCTCCAGTATGAACACTTCCGCAAAGAACTGGTAAATGCTCAGTGTGCCAAGTTTATTGATGAGCAGCAGATTCTTCACTGGCAGCACTATTCACGGAAAAGAATGCGCCTCCAGCAAGCGCTAGCAGAGCAGCAGCAACAAAACACCTCTGTAAAATGAAAAGCACTTGGAAGAGTGATGATAATGTGTACTTTGTGTTAATTCAAGTATTTAGAAGAAAGGAATGAAGTCTTTGTCTTTTGTAGGTTTTGCTGTGTGCGTACATTCAATTTTTGATGTCAGGTGACTTTGTCTTTTACCAACTTGTAACAACATTTTTACAATAGGAGACTGAAACACCTACTTCTGCCATTTCTTTTGTAGCATGGGCAGTCTTGTTAAGATTATTACTTCTGGTATTTGTTCCTTTTGAAAACCAAACCTACTTTTTGAGGGCGCTGACATTGCTGTACCAACAGAAAGTGTAGTTCAGAAGTTTCTACAGTGTAGGCATGTTCCATGGAGAACGTTGGTATGTCTCCGAGTGTGACTAAGATGTACTGTTTCTTATGAGCAAAGCTGAAGTGATGATGATTGTTGCACAAAATTTAATTTTTACTTTTTTTGCCTGGAAACAGAGCTGAGCTGTTACTTGTCCATTCTGTTTACTTGGTTTTTTTGGGGGGGGTGTTGGGCAGGGGTGTCTTAAGAGTTCTTTTGACAATGTATTTTAGAGACAAAAAATGAAGTGTGAAGAGATAAGGACTGCCCGAGTGGAGCAGAGATAAGTAATGATAAACTTTAGTGGAACAGATAGAGCTATGGCCTTTTTCTTTCTTGGGTTCTGTTGCAAATAAGGTGTAAATGCTTGCAAAATTGGAGAAACATTTATCATGTGTTCTTGTATAGCTGTTGGGTTGTGGTTTTTTACTGTCAGAACGCAGATCATGGTAGCTGTGAGGGGTTTCATTTTCTTATTTTAGATTGTGTTCATGCTGTATTTACATTGTATTTCATATTCTTGTAGGAGTAGGTGCAGCAGTGCAATCAGTGACAGGGAGACTGCTAGCCCTCAGCTCATCATACTTGGTGCTGAACAGATAAGCCATTAAACGTTGCTGGTATTGAAAATTTACCTTAACAGCTTCAGCAGCTGCATAAAATTAGCTTCAGGAAGAAAAAGTATTTTTATTCTGTTTCTTCTACCTGCTCCTCTCCACCTCCCACACCCCCTCCTTCACTATTAAAGGTGTAACTTAGTCATGAAGTATTACTGTTCAGTAAATTTAGGCTACTGCCTTGGTTTATATCTTGAGCTTGGCTTCTTTGTAAAGAGACTTTGCAAACTCAAATTTATTTCAACAAAGAAGAAAAGAAAACAGTTTTTTGTTGCAAGACTTTAGTGGAAGGTTTGAACCTAGAATTTAATGACATTTATCTTGATTAGTCAAAAGTAATTTACCATAGTTTGGGGGAAAAAAAAAAAGTGTGGATTCCACAAAAGGACAACGCAATTAACAAGATAAACATCTCCATAAATGATTGACTACTGGAGGATTTAGTCTTCAGTAAACAACATACGCACAAGATCTGCTTTAAAACATTCTTCTTCAACCAACTTCTGAGGCTGTAAGAAAAGATGTTTTTAGGAGTAATTAAAAAATTGGTTCTAGACTAGAGCTATTTGTACCTAATAATACTAGCCATACTACGGCAACTGTTCTTGCTAGATGGCAAGTGGGAATTGGTGTGTGGAGTGGAGAAAGCAGTGTAAGGATAGATGAGAAATGCCTGTGTGTTTTCTGTTCTTTGAAGCATTCCTACAAAAGTAACTGCTGATTCAAATAATGGGTCCAAGTTAAAACTTGGTGTGGTATGTTAATGTTTTCAACTAAAGAGAGTACACAGGAGTGAGAGCTGTAGTCTGTCTGAATTAGGAATATGCTACACACAATCCTGCTCCACTCCTGTAATTCAGCATTTGGAGTTCTTAATATTTGAGAAGCTGCAAGTCAGAAAACTGACATCATGTTGCTAAGTATTTAGCCTACTCCTCAAACAAGATGCGTTAAGTGTATGTATTTTAGAAGTTCATTACAGAGAACATTCTATGGGAGGCAGTTAGTTCCTTGAGAGAAAACTAATCTGAGCTAGAAAAAGTGCATGGATAAGAGCAAAAGGGGTCCCACACTATCTATTCTCCTGAAACAAGAAAAGGTATCAGAAAACATGGACAGCAAACGCATTTACTGGCATAAGCTCCTGTCAGTTTCCCACTTGAATGCATGTAGATCCACAGCATACAATGAATGACTTACTGTTCCGTATTTAAGTAGTGTAGGCACTCCTGTTAGTTTCAGATTCTTCCTGAATTCATTGTTAGGATCTTTCCAGCTGTTAGCAAAAAGTGTAGTTAAACAGAACTTGTAAAAATACAGTTTGAAATTTGACTTAAAATTCTTTCAAAGGGATGATTCTGCCTCCCACCTCCCCAACCTCCTCATTAGAACAAGCATGCAAATAGTCCACTTAGGGGAACTGTAGACCTCTACAGTCACAGAACTCAGTCATTAGTACCTACAGGTTAGTTAACCTCCAGGCCAGGAAGAGCGAAGTAATGTCAGTTGTTTGCATTAAAACAGTTACTTACTAGGCTCTGTCTCCAACAAGACAGTAGATGAACACTGATTCATCAGGCATGTTATGAAGTTCCTTCCTCACAACTGGTTCAGCTAGAGAGTAATTTCTCAGTGTTAATAGTTAATACGCCATGCTACAGAATCATGAGCATTTAGTCTGACCAGCGATGCTGCTAACTAACGCTTTGTCTGCTTCGGGCAGAGATCTATGCTGTTTCACGTGGTCGTCCATAAGCACTGCAGAATGTATATACACAATGTTAAAGGGACTGGCCTTTGCACGAAGGGCAATTGCTGCTCTAACAAGTCAGAACATGCGGCCTGCTGTCTGGAGCACGCCGAGCAGAACAGCGGCAAGCTGCTGCCCTGTGTAATCCGGCAAATATGATCCAGAAAGTTCAGTGTAATGCATTCTGAGGACCTATTCCACTCCTGGACACCGATAAGTTATTTCTGCCTTTTGTTAGGCAAAGCAGAAGTGGATTCGTTTAAGATTTACATCGAATTGTTTGCTGAAACGGAAAAACCATCCTCTGTGCCAGCCTCTGCTGAACAGCGTTACATTCCACGCGTGGGCGGGTAGGCACTGCAGCAGCTGCGGCAGCTCCCAGTCACAGCGGCCTGCAATGGCGGCCGGATTAACGACGGGGGTAACAGCAGTGGAGACAGCAGTCCGCTCTTCTCCACGCGCTCAGAGGTTCAGCCTCCGCGCCGCGACCGCCAGGAGTCCCCACCGTGCATCCCCCAGGAGGACGCTCGGCGCCGCTCCGCCTGCCTCAGACCAACGAAAGCGGCTGCCGAGCGCTGCGCGCCGGCGCGGACCTCACGCGGTCCGAGAGGAGGAGGCCGGAGTTCTTAGGGGAGCCCCCGCGCCCCCCCGGGCCTCACCCGTCACGCAGTCCGGGCACCAGCTCCGGCCCTCGGCATCCTTGTCGCCGCAGAAGAGCGCGAAGATAGGCCGGCCATGGTACCGCTGCGCCGTCTGCACGAACTCACTGTATCCACGGACCTGCTTCTCCTCCCAACCCATGGCGCCCGCGGGATGCAGCAACCGAGGGCGGGAAAGTGCGGCCCCGCCCGGGTCCGTCCCGGATACCGTACTGCGGCGCCGCGCTGCTTCCCGACGGCCTCAGCGGCGGCGGTCGCCGGCAGCGGGTTCGAACCGCTCCCCCCAGCGGGAGGGGCCGTGCCTTCCCGCTGGTGTCTGAGGCGCGGCGCGAGGCGCGGGCTGCTGCGCGTCGTCTCCGGCGGGGTTCGGATCGCTGGGCGCAGCTCGCGGCTTTCCGCTGCCCTTCTGGCCTGGGGCGGCGCGTCGTGACCGAATCCTCGGGCGGGCGCGGGTAGGTGAGCTCTGGGGTGGTGGCAGCGGGCGGGGCGGTACTGTCCGAGCTGAGGAGCAGCGGCAAAGTCCCGGTTCGGCTGCTACAGAAGCAGCAGCTTCGGTTTTTAATTCCCGAGGTCAAATGCAAGAGATATAATTTTCTGATGATCTCGACATATAGCTTATATTTCAGATTCTTTTTGAAGAACGCCCTGTGATCGACGTTCCTTTGGCGATAAGGCACGAGCCTGTTGCCCTGAGCATTGCCCTACTCTGTTCTCATACTTCTGCAGTACGCTGTTCCCCTTCTAGGTAGGTAAAAGCTATGGAAGTCCTGCAGTGTTCTGATGAGCTGTAACATGAGCCCCACGGCCTGTGGTGATGCTCCTCAGCGTTTCTGGGAGTGTGTAAAAGAAGGATATAAACTGTAAATGTTGCATTAAGTAGCAGGAATGTACTTTCTGTTTTGCACACTGCCTGTATGAAGACACTTGATCTATTTCCTGTTTCTGTGTGCTTTCTCAGATTGGTTCTCAATCTGTTTGTTATTCACATAAGACCTGGGATTTCTTTTCAGAGACAGAAATAGCATATGATGATTCTTGTATCCATAACTGTAATTGTAAGCAAAAGACAAATAACTCTGTTTTCAGCATCAGGTCAATGTGATGGGACCAAGCAAGCTACCTTTGTCTGATGCTCCACTTACACCCACTACCCAGCTGTACAGGAGTGAAGCAAAGTCTTTACGAACACAGGTATTGTTTGACTTTTTCAGCAGTGCTGAAGTGGTTTTCATTTGTGATCACTGCAAAAAGATGAGTGAGACCCATTTCCTGGGATAGGCCGCTAATGAATGTGAGATTCCATTTCTCCTTCATTGTGCATCCCTCATCATTTGTCCATCTATTACCTTTGTAACTCTGCTTCTGGTATGATACAAATAATACCTTTTTATATTACTGATGTAGTTGTTGTTACAACTTATTAATTTCATTGCCAGAATTCTTTAAAATCTTTGTAATGGCGTTGTCTGTTACCTGGTCATTTTGGAGCAGATTTTTCATTGTGGGTGCCTACCCACAGGTGCAGATAAGTACGCAGTGTTATTTACAAGAATATCTACATGCTTAATTCAAGGTCATTTTGAGTACTGGCGTTTATCTGAGTGGAGGGAATCCTTGCATGCACTGGAGAAGTACCATCTTGACAGAATGCACTGTAATATGAAAGAGGCTTTGTTTTCCTTACTGTTGTGTTCTGGAGGTGCCTTATCCATGTAAAGTGTTTTGTGTAACATCAATTTCTGTTTACACTTTGAAACAGCTCCAGTTTAATAGGAATGTTCCAGCAGTTCCAGAAAACTTATCTCTCAGATTCTCTAACCCCCATCCAATTATAATAGAAAAACTGAAGTCATCTAATGATCAGAGAAATCTAGCTGGAAGTGATGACCCCAGCATTAGAAGCTCTGGCGTGTTTTCAGTGATATCTGAAGAGAGACTAAAATTGGCCATTCATCTAGCCAAAAGGGACGTAAAACGAAGGCATCTTGAAAAGCAAGTGAAACAACAGGTGTTTGGAGAAGCTGTCAGTAAATCATTGTTGGCTCAGAAGTCACAAGAGCAGAAGAACAAAGTGTCTGAAAGTCTAGAAAAGAAAAGTGGACTCGAGTCTCAAACTCGGCTGAAATATCACCAGAAACTTGTCCAGCCTTCCAAAATGAAGACTACCACCTCTGGTACAAAAGTATATCTCTACACACCAAATGAGGGAATGCTAATACCAGCTGTTTTGGGCTCTTCACTCACCTGTAACACAAGACCAGACCCCAAGACAAATGTTAAAATAAAGGAAAATAAAAATATTCTTGAAATCCAACGGCTGCAAAAAGAATTAAGAAGTTGTGTCCAGAAAATTGAAGACCTAACTAAAAAAGGTGTAAGACTGAAAAATAATTATTATATGTAAATGCATGAGAGTTTGTTGATTTGTTCTTTTTTCTACTTGTTTGTTTGTTTGTTTTTGACTTGGATTAAAATCAGATTCATTCTGGATTTTTGAGAATAGAAAAACAAGTGGAATAGTTAGCCAGGATAGGTAATAACAAGGCTTAATATCTTTGAGTATTTGTAGTGAGTTCCAGTTCAGCCTGCAATAGCAGTAAATTAGTGGCAGGCTATTTAATAAACTAATAGCTTCTGACTGCAAAAGGCAGTACCATGATTAACCACGTTCCTAGCTGTGATAAGAGTCAACAGTTGATGTCATTTTACAGGTCTGACTTACCTAATTTATAGGTGTGCAGTGTAATTAATGTCCTTTCTGACACTGTGGTAGTCTAAATACCAAAACACCACAGAGCTGCTTATGCTTATTGCCTCCTCTAGAAGAACAGAGGAGAGAACAGGAAGAGCAAAAGCAAGAAAACTTATGAGTTGGGAAGTAGGTAGCTTAGTAAGTGAAGGGAAGATGGAAAAACAGACGATGCAGTGGCAATCATGTGCTGTCTCCCAGAAGCAGTCCAGCGCCCAACCAATCTCTGGGTAATGGCTACATTTCTCCCTTCACCCCAAACTCTTAGTTTTTATTGCTGAGCGTGGTGTTATATAGCATGGAATATCCCTTTGGTTGGTTTAGTTCAGCTGTCACAGCTGTGACCCCTCACAACTTCTTGCACACCCCCTGCTTACTCACTTGGGGGACAGAGTTGGAAAAAGAGAAAGCCTTGGAACTGTGCACCTGCTTCACAGCAACAGACAAAATGTGGATGTGTTATCAGCACTGTTTTAAGTCATAAATCCAAAACAGCTCTATACGTGTTACTATGAAAAAAGTAAACCCATCCCAGCCAGACCCATAACATTGCATTGGTCCCTTTATAATAACTGGCTGGAGGTTTAAATTTATTCCTAACTTGGAGCATTTTACTTGCAAGTGTGTCATGAAATTAAGGAGTCATGAGTTATTTTGTAAACTGCATCTGAAAAGGTGTATTGTATAAGAGTATTTAGTCAAATGCTAAGCAGATACATAATGTAGAGTTAAAATAACTAGCTTGCATTACTGCTCCAGGATGCTCTGCATGAAAGATTCTTGTTGCTAAATTATGTTTGTTCATTTGGCTTAAACAAGATTTTCGCATGTTAAATTAAGACATAAAACTTAATATTTCATGCTTCTCAGAGAAAGATGAAGAAAATTTAGATGCTGATGAAGAGCAACAAGTTTGCACTCAAAGGCAGAAACAAGCTGCACGGTCAGCTCAGATGCTGTATGTACTCCAGCAACAGGTACAACTAGCATTTCAAGTTGGGATGTTTATTGTGATAAATTTGACAGAAGTGAACTGAAACAAGAGAGATTAATGGGAATATGTCTGAATTCCCATGACATTCTAGTTTGGGTCTGAGTGGTGTGACCGATTTCGCTTATGACTGGTTTTAGAGATATGAGCGTCACTGTTGGGAAAAAAAGAACTTTCACTCAAATGTTGCAGTGAAAACTTACTGTTCATTTATAGACATGGAGCTAATTCTAACTGATTTTCCCCACACCCCCTCTTGACGAACAGGTGAAAGAAATTCAGGATGATTTAGAAAAACTGAGTCCTCATAAAATCAAACATACTAAAAAGGTAAGATGAAATTATTGCACAGAAATATATCTCATTTGGCCTTATGCTGCCTTTGTTCCTTCCATCTTCTCCTCAGTTCTTATCTGCCTACAGTACACTGGTGTGGAAAAGACTGTTGGATTGCTTTTATGTGGTTTCTAACTCCTACTTCGTTCCACTTGCTTTTCTGAATAACACTCTATTCTACTCTTGACTATTATTTTTAATTTTCAATTCACGTCACTCAGTCATAGCCATTCTTTCTGATTTTCATGTTAGTCCATGATCTTTCAGAAAGATAATGCTGTGATAACTGCTACCATTTGGCCATTATTGCCTCATTATTCTCTTGTGCTTTTCCATCCATCACTTGTATTTTCTTTTTCAAAAAGAAAACAGACTCTAGGGGATGGAGAATGTCCTACAGTTGTGTTTTTGTACGTTGAGATCAACCCCATGATTTTGTAGGCATAAAACAGTAGAAACACCAAGAGTTGTAACATAGTTATATCATAGTTATAACACTACGCTGTTTTAGGTGAAGCTAACGTTGTATTTGATATGTGGAGTGTTGTGCAGTACCTTTAGAAGACTTCTTAAATGAATGTTTTGTTTTCCCTGAAAAGCGGCCTAATCTTCATCTGAATTATTCCAAATCTTGAGTGTTTATACATGAAATGTTGGTAACAATTCTGTGAGTAGTATCAATAGTATCAATATTCACAGAAACTGTAGGTACTAAAGTATATATTTTTCATTTTTCCAGTCCCGAGCAGTATCCAGATTGGCAGCAGCACACAGAGGAGCTATACGAGCCTTGCAGGCATTTGCCAATCAGTTTACTGATCAAACAGGGCAATGGATTCCTACCCACTACAAGGAGCTGGGCAGTCTCATTCGACAGCTGTCACTCTGTTCTGCCAAACTAGAACTAGATTCTTCAACTTCTGACGTTATAATAGATATTTTGATGCAAGTTGAGGTAGGAATAAGTATTTTGTTTTTGCAGAATATCTAACTTTTTTTTTAAATTAAAAGGCCATATTTTCTAATAGGTATGCTTCTAATGTTCATAAGTAATAGTAGTCTAAATTAAGTTGCGTCCTGCTCACAGAAGCTTACTGCTGCAGTTTTTGTTGATGATGTTCTTGTTGTTATTCACTGTCCTGATGGGATGAGGACTGGTAGTGATAGTGGTAATAGAACACAAGCTTCTGATTTGTTTCCCATTTTCAAGGTTGAAAGAATTGCATCTGATATGTTGGTTAAGTGTTAAATATCTGTTGTTCTGCTGTGCATCCTTTAGTCACCAGGACTAGCAGTGAGTCTCTGCCTCACATACAATGGTGGGTGCAAAATTGTGTAGGTGGTAGCTACAATTTAAAGCTCTCTGCCCTTCAAATGAATTTTGTTAGTAATATTTGATGTTTTATAACATCTGTTGATATAATACAAAAGTTCTGATTCACATTTCCTGCTGTAGTTTCTGACTACAGGTTTGTTGTTGGTTTTTTTTTAAGTAATAACCTACATAACCTGAACTATTCTGCAATCGGTATTTAATTATTTCAAATAAAAACAACGGATCCAATAGCTGCAAGATATGTTATTTACCTTAAAATATTGTTCTAATTGTAAGAGCTATGTTTTTATTGTTCTGTACTGCTTATGGGCACTTTAGCAGTGGTTGCCTCAGAATAGAAAAGGAGAATAGGAAAGGAGAATTAACATTGTACTTCTCAATGGAAAATGTGTTTGTCTGTCTTATCTTAGTCACTTGGGCATTTTTTTTGTCTGTAGACTTTGTGTCAATTTATTTTTTAATGTGCTTTAAGTAGATAATTTACTAGTCAATTGTAAATTAAAAAAAATGCAGACCTCTTATATGATTAAGTTAAACAAAGATGCTTCTGCATGAGCAAGATGTCAGGATTAGTCACTACAAAAAAAAAAAAAAAACCAACAAGCAAACAAAAAAACCAACAAAGCAAGCCACATTAAAAAGTTCCCGTTACTCAGAATCTCTTGAATTTGTTTTTCTTTATTATGTCATATTTACTCAGAAAGTAATTAAAATTATAAATATCTGATGCAGGATCTGATTTCATTGCTGGAAAAGAAACAAAATCCCAAAAAAGTGAAGAAGTGTCCTTCAACATCTCATGGCAAATCTCCAGTGAACACTGTGACATTTCCAGCCAGAAAGCAGCTAACGACTCCAAAAGGAGAAAATAAGCCTCTCATCTTAAAGGAACGACGTGGACAAGGACCTAGAAAATCTCCAGCTGACAGAGGTCTCTTGATTTGTTTGTATTTTATTACTAAATTGTTAGTTAACTTACACTCTGCAGTTCAGTTTTTTAGTGCGTTACGTATTGCTGGGCAGAAGTGTGTAACAGCCCATATGCAGTCATCAGATTCATGTAGCTTTGTTATACTTTTAGTGTCTTTTTCCCTAGCGGTTACCATTAGGTGACTGACTTGCAGGTTTATATGCCTCTTTAAATTATCATCATCATCATGTTATTTTTGTCTAGTTTTTTGACAGTGGGCTACACTTGGATTGCTTTTCTGCAATGTATACCTAAGTGACAGTTTACAAGTTAGTTTTAATGGTGCACACAGAATATATAAAATATTTGCGTAGAAAATACTGTATGAACATATTCTTTGCAAAGTCACTGTTTGTTAGCAAGTCTCCAGCAAAGTTATTGTTGTCTGTAGAAGTGTTTGGAGTGAAAAGATGTACTAAAGCTTTGGCTCAGATTTTCCTTAGTTTGTGTAGTTTCTCTGCTTTTGAAAGATTTTGAGAGATGTGGCTTTCGTTCTTGACAATCCATTCATCTCTTCTGCACGCTAATCACAGTCTCAGTACATAGAGATACATTAACTGATAGTTAAACTGAAGTCTCTGTTTTTCACTGCTAGATTGAGATGCAACCTTTGGGAATTACTTCTCTTTATTCTTCATTTACCTTATATATGAAATGGACTTTATTCTTTCCCAGCGTGTTTTGAGATAGTTGATAACTGCAATATTTTGCCACTCGTGAAATCTATTATAGCTTACTACATGACTGCGTATGTGTCCGTGTTTTTGTGTATGTAAATACATTTATATGTAAATGGAGAATGTGTATGTTTTCTTGTATATATATTCATATACGTACACATACATAATGCTAAATCTTCTCTTCGATTAATCACTGTAACAAAGACAGTTACTTTAATACTTGTCAGGAAGTATGAGGGTTTTTTGTTGTTAGTTTTGCTTTTAATTTTGATATTTTTGTATTATGGTAGAGCTTTAAATGTTGTGGTTGGGTATACCTAGCACAACAGAAAAGTCGGATATAGACATTAAGATGATTCTTGGCCCCTTGAACTTACAGCTGAAGATTTCTTTATTATTTTTGATACAGATAAACATCAACATGTTGCAGAAATTTCGGCAGTTGAGAAGATGAACAATCACGCTCACATATTGGATGATAAATTCCAGGAAGCAAATGATCTACCCGCTCCAGAAAGAAATACCGTTTTGCAGGGAAGCCTAGATGCACTGGTGAGATCTAGAGCTGTAAAAAAAGGTCCCATCCTTCAGAGTGGCTCTTTAAAGAAGAAAGACATATTATTACCTGCAAAATCACAGGTATGCAAGTTTTAAAAGAATTTATGCTTTCCTCTTCTTGTCCTCTGGGATTTGTTATTAGTGTAAGGTACTTTCAGACTTTGTACTTCCTCATATATATATATTTTTAATCTGAGTTTAGAAGCATAGGGAAATAAATGATGTTATTTGCCTACGTTATTTCTGATTGTTATATTTTATCAGTTGTTTTTTGAAAGTAGTGTTGTTGCTTATCAACAATGAATAACAGGATGAACAAGGAGAACTGTTTGCTCAAAACTGGTTTCATTTTTGAAATTAATGTGATTAGATTTCAGTTAGGAATTAAAGCTGAAATATCTTCCTCTTACTGGTCATCTTTTGTCATGTAAAATGCCTTTAGCAGTATCGTTATGCTAATGTTAATGTTAGTAGGTGATATTTCTTCCGCTTGAAGAATTTCATTTCCACACCTTTGCTCTATATGCACTTCCATGTCAGACACCATTTTATCAGGCTGCCCCTCTGCTGCCATCTGTTGCACAGAAATAAAATGTAACAGAATATTGGTGGGAAGGTTCGGCCTCTACTGCCATCCCACCAACATCCACCTCTGATGTTGTGGGCCAACATAATAAAATAAGGCGTTAATTCTAGAGTGGACCTCGCAGTTTGATGGCCAAATGAAGTGTTACCTTAGAAACGCTTGCAAAAATTGTAATTGCAGAATTGAAGCATGTCTTGTTACGGCACAGTTGTACTTGCCTTCAAACGAGTTGTAAATCCTCCACGTGTCAGCTGTGCAATAAAGCAAAGAGACATTACTTCCAAACAAATTCTAAAGCAGAATACAAAATGCTTTAAAAATTAAGCAACGGAGATGCATGTTTTTAATGTAATTGTGTTAATTTTAAGGGAATGCCTAGATCTCTAAAACCAAGGCAGGTGCAGCCTCCAGGAAAACATGCCCGATTTCAAGAGACAACTATAGCTTTTCAGTTAAAAGAGAACAAACGATTTGCTAAGGAGAGCAGCATACCCTGGGTGCCTCCAAACCCTACGTCACCTCCTGCTTCACCTAAACGGTATGTTCATAGTCTAGTGGATCCAGTGTTCACCCTTCTTTTCTATGGAAATAGTACTGTATCTGTACTAGTAAGTAGGATGGGTTGGGCCTGTCTCTCAGACTACAGAGGCAAGTGGCATAGCACAGCTCACAACTGGATATTTGCATTTTTTTTTCCCACTCAGAATCAAATGGCCTCATTCACACTGCATGGGAAAAAACATTGCCTTTTGTTTTTTCCCATGCTGAATATCATCTGGAAGTCACAGGCCAAAACTGCGCTAGGCACAGCACTGACAGTGTACATAGTATGCAGAATGGACATTCACTTGCCATGCTGGTGCTCTGGTTACATTTTAAAATTTATTTAACTAACCTGTTATTATGCTATTTGTGTCCGTCAGTCCTGCATAATGGTTTTTGAAACCCATCAGCTAATTTCAGTTCAAATTGACAGAGGCAAAAGTAACAACAGTATGTTCCTTCAAGTGCCATGAAATTACTCTTCTAAATGAAGAGTTTGTATTGGTGCCTTCACTGGAGGAAGTAACTCAGTCGTATCAATCACAGAATCATAGATTATCCCAAGCTGGAAGGCACATCCACAAGGACCATCACGTCCAACGCCTGGCTCCACACAGGACCGCTCAAACTGTGTGAGAGTGGTGTCCCAATGCTCCTTGAGCTCTGGCAGCTCAGGGCTATGCCCACTGCTGTAGGGTGCCTGTTTCATGCCCACCACCCTCTGGTACAGAACCGTTTCCTGACCCCCACCTGACCTTCCCCTAATGCAGCTCCATGCTGGTCTCTGAGGCCCTGTCAGTGTTTCCAGAGAGCAGAGCTCAGCACTGTCCCTCTGCTGCCTGTGAGGAGCTATAGGCCACCATGAGGCCTCCCCTCCTCTAGGCTGAACAAAGAGACCTCAGCCTCTCCTCACATGCCTTGCCCTCCAGACCCTACTCCATCTTCATAGCCCTCCCTTGGTTGCCTTCTAATAGCGTTACATCTTTACATTGTAGCACCCATAACTACACGCAGTGCTCTAGGTTTCATCTGTGGAAAGCTTGCTATTTCATAGAAGTTGTTTTGAACTATTAGAATTGCAGCAGTGAAGTAATACGTATTCCTTCCTTTTCCTAAGATTTCATTTTTTCTCAAATTAACTTTGTTAATTAGTCCCTCTCCATTTCTTAAGGTGCAATTTGTTGGTATGTCCCTTGTCATATTTCCATCTAAATATTTTATGTTTTCCAAATGTAGTTAACTTACTATCTCAGCACTGCAATGAGAATACAAATGTGATCTCCTGGCTCCAGAAGGAGAAAATATGTATTTTTTTCCTTGTCTGTAATATGGTTTAGGTTTGTTTATGTAAAAAATATATTCAGCATTCTGAAGACTCAGGTTCCCCATATTTAGTTTGCCGCACTGTTTCTGGCAGTTGAACCAGAAGATCCAGCTGCTGGATCTGCAGTAGGCAGTGCGCATTGGTGAGGATCTAGGCAGTATTTGCAGATAGCCATGAAGTTGTCTTTTCACCAGTAGTGTAGGGATGACTGAAGATCGCTGGTTCTCAGATGAATTTCCTAGCTTACATGATATTGAAGCCAATATTAATTTTCTCTATAAATGTTTTCAAAACTTTTATGAACTAATATTCGGAATCTGATTATAACAACTGGAGAATGAAATAACACGTGTTTTGTAATTCTCTTTATGTAATTGTCTTATATTTGAAGACTAGCATGGCTTGAAGCAGAAGCTTCAAGAAGAATGAAAGTTCTGGCTGATCTTAACAGAGGAGAAATGAAAAAAGTACAAAAGTTAAGGTAATTACTTGCTCAGAAGAGCTAATAAGTGGTACCAGAACTTGATATAGTCTTCCTACTATCCCCACCAGCAATATAAAAAGCTTCTCAACTTTCCACTTCCCAAAAAAGTGGACTTGTTTCTTTATTTTTATTTTTTTATTACTGTTGTTATGCCAAATTTTAAAATTGTCGTTTGTTCTTATTTTGTGTGTGTGTCTAGGTTGCAAGGTGCTTCTCCAACTCAGTGTGCAGACAAAGTTGACAAAGCAGTATGTGAGCATCTAGAACTTCCATTGGATAGGGCACAGGTAGTACAGTCAGGCTCATGGCAGTATTTGAAGGGTACATTTATAAACGGGTCAATATACTGTTGTTTTCAACGTAGTGCAAGTAAGGAGTTTTTTGGAGGAAACATGTCAAATGACTTATATAGTCACATTTTGGGACTCTTGACAAGTGTATTTCCATTTCAGTATGTAGCCCTTAAATTATTGTAACCGAAGTTGGCAAAGCTGCATTCTTTTCTTTTTTTTTTTCTTCGTAGTTTATTGTCAAGTAGTGAACAATCGTAACAGTTCTACACTAATCATGACTGGACTTGATAAGATTATTTTAATATTTAGTATAATACCATGTTTAATGACTAAGTATATTTTCACTACTAGTAATTATGACTAATAATACAGAAGGTTCATTATTCTAAGTGGATTTATGGTTTATTAGCAGATCAATATTTCCTTGGAAACAAACTGTCATCTGAAGGATCCTTCAGTTGTAAAACAGCTTTCAACTCATGCAGCTGAGAAGGTATATTCTATCTGTCATAGAGAATGGCTGAGTTTTTATCTTTGCCATGTGGCAGAACGCACCTAGAAAAGTAGTGATAATTTCCTGAACTTAACATTTTCCAATACCTTATAGCTTACAATACCTTATAGCTCTCTACAGTCTACCTGAAAGGAGGTTGTGGCAAGATGGAGGTCAGCCTCTTCTCCTGGGTAACTATCGCTGGGACAAAAGGGAATGATCACAAGTTGTGCCAGAGGAGGCTTAGGTTGGATATCAGGAAAAATTTATTCTCCAAAAGAGTGGCCAGGCACTGGAACAGGCTGCCCGGGGGGGTGATGGAGTTACTGTCCCCAGATGTGTTCAAGAAATGTTTGGATGTTTTACTAAGGGACATGGTTTATTGGGAAATACTGGTGGTAGGTGAATGGCTGGACTGGATGATCTTGGAGGTCTTTTCCAACCTTGGTGATTCTTTGAATAGAGATATCATGGCATGGCTAATGATAGAGCAAGGGGGAACAGCTTTAAACCAAAAGAGAGTTTAGGTTAGATGTTAAAAAGAAATGCTTTACTGAGAAGGCTGTGAGCCTGTGTCGTAGGCTGCCTAGAAAAGCTGTGGCTGCCCCAGCCCTGGAGGTGCCCAAAGCCAGGCTGGAAGGGGGGCCCTATGCAGTCTGATTGGAGGGGGTACACCTAGCCCATGGCAGAGTTGGAATAAGGTAATCTGTAAGGTTCCTACCAACCCAAGCAATTCTATGATTCTAGTTGGTAACTGGACGCAACTGAAACCGACAGCTTTGGCCTAGGTTTACTCACTTTGTATTCTTCTATATTTACTCATTAACTTCAGCAGCTGCTGTGGGACTCTTCTCCTGTATGTTCTGTTAAATGCATGTTTTGTAATATGAGGGCCTGCACTTCTTATTCTTGAATCCTGGGTGATTTCTGAACCTGTGTTTAGGAACTTAGAAATTTAGTTAGGTATTCATCCATGTTCAATGATTTTTATTGGTAGGAATATACCAAGCTGTTTTTATTGATTTGGCTTACTATGTGAGTGGAAGAAAAACAAAATTATTTGGGTTTTCACTGAAAAGCTGTAATGACATTTGGCTTCTTACCAGCAGGTGCTGTAAGAAATACGTGATTTATAAGCATCGTTTTTTTCCCTCAAAGTTTTTCTATTTCTTCTTTTTTCCCTCTCTTTTTTTTTTTTTTTTTT
>JACDJE010000010.1:92877-143041 GCA_016647715.1 Pavo muticus | reverse complement strand
TTTTTTTTTTTTTTTTTTTACAGGCTAGTTGCCTGTTCAGGCCATGATTTGTGTTTTTTCCACACAACTATTCAGACATATTTTTGATTATAGCTGCTCCTTTGAGAGGAATGTTTCTGAAAAAAAGCTTGTTTCTCTTGAAAAAGAGAAGGCTCCGGGGAGACCTCATTGTGGCCTTCCAGTATTTGAAAGGAGCATATAAACAGGAGGGGCAACGGCTGTTTATGAGGGTGGATAGTGATAGGACAAGGGGGAATGGTTTTAAACTGAGACAGGGGAGGTTTAGGTTGGATATTAGAAGGAAGTTTTTCACACAGAGGGTGGTGACACACTGGAACAGGTTGCCCAAGAAGGTTGTGGATGCCCCATCCCTGGAGGCATTCAAGGCCAGGCTGGATGTGGCTCTGGGCAGCCTGGTCTGGTGGTTGGCGACCCTGCCTGTGGCAGGGGGGTTGAAACTAGATGGTCATTATGGTCCTTTTCAACCCAGGCCATTCTTTGATTCTATGAAATACAGTACTAAAAGAAGGATCCATTCTGAGAACAGGCTATTATTTTCTATTTGCCTTTGTTGAGTCTACATTTGCATGCAAAGCACTGCTAGTGTAACTTAGTTGAAGGATAGGAATCTTTAATATATACAACTAGTCATCACATGTTAAGTTTTAATGTCGTCCTTTTAAAGGCATTTGTCATTCCTTAACTTAGATATTTTCTTTTCTAATAAGTTGTGGGTAGTGATTTTAGTGCAGTGAAGATTATATACTGTAGTCTGTAATTGGAGTACATACACTTCAGCTCATCTGTGAGCTGTATGAATCTACTTCAGAAGAAAGATAGTTTATTTTCTAAGTCTGAAACCTCCTGAAGCCACTTCACTTTTTTTTTTTTTGGGGGGGGGGAGGGGCTCTTCATGACTGGGAATTTCTAAGTCTAAATCTTTTAGTGTTTAGTGTATTCTTTCTTTATCCTTCTGTTTGATTGAATGCAACAGTGAAGCTACATCAGTTTACCAAGTTGAGGATCTGGTCACATACCAACTTTAATGGAAATGTGGTGTTTTACACCAGGTACAAAATCTATCAATAAGATAGGTAAAGACTTACCCCAAATCTTGTTTCATTTTTCTATATATTGGATTTACTGCCAAGCTCTGATATACTACATTAACTTCTGAGTGATATTTTTCTATCTGTTCTAGGGAAGTATTCACTGACAAAACAAACTACACTTATACTAAAGGAAGAATGTCTAAAATGTCTAGCTTCAATACACTGAGCTCCTGCATATCCTTTCTTGAATTTACATTTTTAGGGATTTGTCAGCTCTAATACTTCTCTTTTTTTACCTGAAGAATATGCCTATAAAAGAAGCAAAAGTTTTTGTGAGGTCCTAACTGCATTAATTGTAGTTCGTTTTCTTCCAAAGAAACAAATTTTAATGTTATCTTTTTTCCTCTAGATCAACAAATGGCATTAGTAGATCAAATACCTACATCTCCTCATTCAATTCAGATAACCAAATTAACTAGACAGATAGAGCCAGAAACTGACATTTCATTCGAAAAACTTTTTGATGACAAGTAAGTGGAATACTTTGATTGTAGACAAAGCTGTGGTGCATGTTTGCTGTGCACATTCATTGTAGTGTTTGCATTAGAGGGAATTATGCTTACTGTTTGAAGTCATTTTCTGATCTTTCAAAAAAAAAAATACTTAATCTAGTTCTGATTTAATGACTCTTTTGTATTTCCAGTGGCACTGACGAAAACAAAGAAGCTCAGGAGAAATTGCTGACTGGAAATGACATTCTGCAGCCCTTGACTCAGAATTCTGTGCAGAAAGAGTCCTATGTTTCTTTCTCAGTTACAAAGCATATGCTCCAGAGCATCCTGGATTACAACAGCAAATACAAGCATCATCTAAAGCTTATATACCATGAAGCAGTAGGCAGTTTCAATCCATGGCAGATTGCTGAAAGGTATATGAACTATCTGTATTTTTGAAGTGTATGTATCAGGTGTTTTTTTCTGTCCTTAATTCTTACCACAAGATGGCATTATAAATCTTCCTATATAAAATAAGTGTTAAAAAAATGTTTAGAAGAAACAGTCCTCTGCTATGCTAAAAAGGTCTTGGATACAGTGGCTTTATTGTATTTTAGAATATTTGCAAAACTCTGAAGATAAACTTTACAGAGGTCAATAAACAATTGTGTTTTTATGTTAAAATAATTTTCCTTTCTCTTATGTCCACTGTTGTCTGGAGGCCACTCATCTCATTTTTCCTTAAACCTTATTGCTCTCTGTAAGGCCTCATTCAGTGGCAACTAAAATCAGTAAGATGCTTCCTATTTACTTCAGTGGCCTTAGAATGAGCACCACTGTATGTTAATAATTACTCCTAAAGTAGAATTAGTATATAAGGGTTTGAACAAGGAAGCAACGGAGATGTCTTAACACCTTTAAGCCTGAAATATTTATCTTTTGCTATGAACCAGACTAAGGATAGAATTCCTCAGGGCACAAAAGCTCTCCATCTCCAGGTGTAGCAAGTCAGGAAAGGAAGGGAGGAGACTGATATTGCTGAACTGGGTTCTGCTAGTCAAACCGAAGAGTAAGAAGAAAATGCAGAGGCAGTGGAAACAGGGAGAGGTATTGTGAGAAGAGTATAAGGAAGCTGCTAGGCTGTGTAGGAATGGCGTCAGGAAAGCCAAGGCCCAACTTGAAGTAAACTTGGCAAGGATGCCAAGAAGAACAAGAAAGGTTTCTACTTCTAGTTGAGATACCTAAACCAGAAAAGGAAAGTCCAGGAGGCTGTACTCCTCCTAGTGAGTGACACAGGCAAGCTGGTAACAACAGACAAGGAGAAGGCTGAGGTACTTAACTTTTTTGCCTTGGTCTTCCCTAATAACTGCTCACCACACAGCCCTCAAATGTTTGGTTTGTTAGGAGGGGACTGGGAAAGCAGTGTCCTGTAAGTGTAACTGTAAGTGAAGATCAAGTTTGTGACCACATGAGGAAGCTGAACATCCAGAAGTCTATGGGTCCCAATGCAATACATCCCACAGTCCTAGGAGAATTAGCTGATGTAGTGGCCAAGCCACTCAGTGATATTTGAAAAGTTGTGGCAATCAGGTGAAGTCCCCGATGACTGGAAAAAAGGCAACATCAATACCTATTTTTAAAACGCGTAAAAAGGATGACCCCAGGAACTACTGACCTATTAGTCTCTCTTCTGTGCCAGGAAAGATCATGGAGCAGATCCTCGTGGAAGCTATGTGCAGTGGAAATGCAAAGTCACAACCTGAAACAGTAATTGAGCATCTGGTGGGAAGGCAGGGCCAACCCAGGGAAGCTCAGGTGCAAGCAGTGCACCTGAGTGACTGGAAGGGGTGGAGCCAGGATCCACCCCTTCCCAGACCTCATTTAAGGTCTGGCAGTGGAGGTGAGGGTATCTCTTGCTGGAGATCTCTGCTTGTTGCAGGGAAGCTGGACTAGATGAACTTTAAAGGTCTTTTCCAACTCTAGTGATTCTATGATTCTAATTTGGGATATCATACAACACTTATAAGAACACAACTGTTCTGTGATAGAGGAATCTTTTCTTAGACTAAGCAGTAGAAAGAAAGAAAAAGCAGTAGTATTTGCCTTTTAAGATCACAGCATTGATATCACTGGTATGAATTAGCAAAGTTTGAAATCTGACCTCAGCCTTTTCCTGTTCTTTTTTCTCCTTTCTTCTACCTTAGTCTTGCAGAGGAACTAACAGACGAAGCCCTATTTGATGTGGCAGCAGAGCTGCAGGATGTTTGTGAGGATTATGCTGAAGCTGTGTTCACATCAGAGTTTTTGCAGCCAGCACTGTAAGTGCTTTCAAATCTGCCCCACTGCCAAATGAATCAACCTCAGTCTAATAGTTTTATCAGACAATCTAATTTTTCCTATTTTTGTTTGATTGTTATTTTTGTCTGTGAGATTCTGTTCCCTAAAATAAGTTAAATCCAACAAGAATTCACGTCTGATTTTTATAGAACCACGATCATAATTTTTTTCTTTTCAGACTTTCTAGATTTATCAGGACTGTCTTTTTTTTGTTTTTGTTGTTTCATTTCTTTGGCCAGCGTTTCGATAGAATGATGTAAGCTGTTACAGGTGAATTTTATATGTTTTGATAGGTATACACATCCATTTGTTTACCTATGATAACTTCATCCGTTTTTATGTGTAAACTACTGATGAGAATAAAATACTGGGAAGGGGACACTGGGTTTAGGCTATGTCGTAAACTTAGCTGCACTGTGCCTCAATTTTCTTTCAATTGGGAGAATCTTACTTAACTACCTCACAAAGGAGTTATGGGTTTTAGCTTATTTCTGTCAAGAAAATGTATTGAATTTGTCTGATAGTTGTGTTGGAAGAGTAATTCATTATTGATAGGAATCTAAAACCCAGATGGAAAAGTCAAGAACAAAAACTGTTGGATTTGCCCTTTGGAGCTTTATGTGTTGTATAATAAAGACGCTGTCTGACCACCGTGAGGAATATATGGATTAGTTCTTTTTAGAATGTTGCAATCCAAAGGAAGGATTCCCATGGCACAGTGCTAAGTAGAGGTATGCTGGCCGTAGGCAGAGCTTGCACTCTTACAGTGAACTTCTGAATGAAGTACCTCTCCTGTTTGTTTTAGAATATCACTAATACATTATGCACAGACAGATGAATCCTTTCAAGAGAAGCATGTGATGGAGGCTTTCTTCCTTTTTTTTCTTTAAATTAGCTTAAAATGTTATTTAAACTCAGCACTTGGCGATCCAGTCCTACATTCTTTAGTCTTAGCAATCTCATTAAAATCAAGAACAACAAAATAAATATTTCTGCGATACAGTTAATAAGTTAATCACTCTACTAGTTTGGGTTATGCCTGGAATGAGCAACGAGCAAGATTTATGGTACTATTTTGGGGAGATATGAGCTTAGCCCTTGAGGTAACCCAAAAAACAGTACGACAATTTGTATCCTTTGACAAGTTTCTTTTCTACAGTAATGTTGCTCTCATCAGAATAAATTCAACCATCTAAGACTATTTTTTGCCTCTTATTTGAACATATTGTATTAAAATAATTGTTTTTTTGAGGACTTTCACTGTTTTGTTTGTCTTGAATTTTACACCAGACATAACAACGTAAATATTACTAATGTGTGACTTCAATGTGTGATTTCTTAAATTCTAAACACTACCTTTTTATTTATGTAGTTGTGTAAGTCTACTTTAAAATCAAAAATAGTAAGACAGTGTCTGTATCTGCATGTATGCTCATGAAAGTATTGTCAAGGTATTCTGTTTATTAAAAAACAGTGTGTCTTTCATAGGACTAAGCGTATTTTTAATTTAAGATAACTTCCTTCTGAAGCCATTTGGAACAATCAGCACCCAACCTGGCAGCTTTACAAGAGTCAGACTACCCTATTTCTTCAGTGTAACGTGGTTTTCTGACAAAGTAAATGTTTTCTTTGCTGTGCGTGGTATCCTCTGACTGATAATGCCAAAGTGAATTTTTATTCTGAATGAGATTTTGTGGTGTTTGCGTGCTTTCTTTAAGAGAAAATCTGTGGAGAGTGAAGGCTTTAGGTAGAAACCCTGACTTCACACTCTTCAGTCCTTCCTACAAAACTGAACTGATGGATTTTGTACTGTCTACTTACAAATGCAAACTAGACAATTCAGGAAGTTTCTACCCTGAAAATTTTGTAATTGTGAAGTTTTGAGTTGAAGTGACTGCATGTCATTGTTCTTAAGGGACAAATCAGAATCAAGCTTGATGAGTGTTACGCATATGCATAATTTTTGTTATGTTCGTGGAGACAGTATGGGGCTGAACCGCATAGTGCAACCATAATATCGCTGTAAGTGTTAACTGTGCATCTGTGTTAACTGACCATGTGCTTATAGCACTGTCATGCATCTGAATCCATAGGTTCTTTAAAGCTGAATACTGGGAGACTACAGTAAGCAGTTTCAGATTCAGAACGTTGTATTGATAGGGAAAAACAGATTTTATTGGAACTTGTGCTGTTTCTTACTGCTGAAGGTCTTTAGGAACAGGTTAGGTATCCAAAATATACTGTCCTATGGATCTGTAAGATCTTGACAGGCCTGTTTTTTTCATTCTTTACATGCAGTTTTCTTCAGTGTCAGGGCTGTGAAAGGGATAAAACAAAAACATGATGAAAGAATTCAGTAGTAGTATAGATGTATGGATGACTCCGTTAAATGCCAGTTACTGCAGTCACATGTAGCTGAAGTAAAACAGGTTTACGGAGTGGTTCAGGGTGACATAGACAACAGAAGTGCATCAGAGCAGTTTGGTGCAAGGGCAGCACCAAACCTCAGAGCACCACAGTGTTGGTGTGGTCACTTCGCAGCTGGTGCTGTGGACACTCTTGGCTCCTGGCGTGTCCTCCCTCCTGCTGCTCCCTGATAGGTAACTAGGTATTATAAGGAGCAATGAAGAAAGTGGATGACTCTATGAGGACCACAAAGACAGAACTGCTCATCTGAATTCTGTGAGCAGTTCTTGCAACTCCCAAAAGTACACAATCTGCTCTGTAAATATTTAACTGTAGAAATTAGATCAGCATGCTTCTGGGTGTGAGATGGTTATGGCAACAGTGTTTGCTCTACCAGTGCTTTGAAGAATTAGTTTTTTTCTGTTAATGCTGGACCCAACTCAACTGTCATTAATATCGCTGTAAGAACGTAACTTGAACTCCTTCCCTCTGTTTGGTTTGCCTTATCTCTGGGTTATTCCTAGAGGCTAACTTTCTGCTGTTTCTCTTTTGACTGCTTTTCTCCTTTTTTCTTGTTTTTTGGGACACTGAGATCTGATTCACCAGCAACAGGAGAAGGGGTTCTTTTCATAATGTGTGTGTTAGCCAACTGCCAGACAAACAGTTTGCTTCAGCATATTTCCTCAAGGTGTGTCCTTGAAGAATAAAGTAAGTTTCAAGTACGTGTTTCATCAGAAGACCCCACATCATCTCTTGCAGCATGCTTGAAGTGCTAGGTTGAACTTAGGTTTTAGAATGCTAGTCTGGCCTGAGAGGATGAAGCAGGTTGAAGGACAGTGTTCCTAGCTGATCATTTGTCATCTGTTTCCTTGTGTTTCAGCTGTGTGTCAGTGTCTGCCTGTTTTCTCTCACATAATATTTTGCTACGTGTAGGTGAAAGGGGCGCCTTGACTGACACTCCTACCACAGTGAGGAAAGCTGCTGACCACTGGGGCTCCTGGGCGCTATTGTGATTTTAATGTGGAATGGAGTGCGGGCTGGCAGAACCTCCCTTCTGAATTACCTCACTGAGAAAAACTCACATAAATGCAAAGTGTTATTTCATTTCAAGTTGTAAGTATTATTTTGTGTAGAAGGAAATGTAAGCTGGTATTCAAAGTTCAGTGATCACTTTTACCTGTTTAGTGGAGTTTATGTTTCTCGTGATCTCATTCTTTGTTTTCTCCCTAGGAAGATGTCTCTTTTCATTGAATAAACTCTGTCACTGCTGCTGATATTTTTGATTTTTCATATTTTTCTTTTTAAAAGCTCTTTTAAGCAGCTCCCTGATTTGTCAATGTATTCTTGAACTTGCATAAACTTTACAGCAATTACTACAAGCCTGGCTGTAAAAATTGCTGAATTTGGAGATAATTCATGAGCTGTATGAGTTTCCCTTAAAATAAATTCTAACTGTACTGCAAATATGCAAATCTATCTGTAGATTCCAGCTCAACAAACAAAACAAAAAAAGTGTATAAAATTCCCACAGCATTAAGGTTGTTGTCAGTTCTTACCTTTGCTTCACTGTTCATTAGTGGAGACTTATACTTTCAGCCTAGCTGTGCCAGAGGCATACATAAACACGAAGAGGACACTGTGGTGGACTGGAGTACATGCCTTTGGTGGACCTATGCACCCAAGAGGGTGCTGATGTTGTGGCTAATGGCTCAAGGGGCCAAGACAATGCAGTTTTCTAGTGGAGGAAAGGAGCTGGGTGGGTTCAACGGATCCCTTCCAACTCGAGATTTCCTGTGACTGTGATTCTGTGACTGGTCAAAGCTGTGGGGATGCTGGTGTTACTGGTCTCAGCCTGTAAGAGGTGACCAGGGTAAAAATGTCTTGGTGACCACTGAGGCTTAGGACTGTGTTAGGCAGTGTTCTTGATGTTTCTGCTTGGCTTATAGGAGGCATTGCACAAACATGTCATTCATTTCTTTCTGCGTCTGGGAAAAATGCCTGTCTCAGTGATAAGAGCCTACCTGCAAGGCAGGATGTGTACCAGCAGGAGGAGGGAGACTGGTCCCTGTTCTGAGCCTGGGTTTCTGGAGCAGGCCAGCTCTCTGGAGGATACTGCAGTTAGACTGCATGTGGGGATTAAATGGTCCACCAGGCTGTAAGATTAGTATCAGAATTGGGGGAGGAACTAACAGGAATAATGTAAGAAAACGTGTTGAGTTTGACTAGCTCCTAGTCATCTGCAGTGAACTCTTTACTATAGGGAGAAATGGTTTTTTTTTCAGGACGTAGATAATAAAGTTTTTTTTTNTCCCCCCCATTGGCTGTGTATATTTTGCTTTTTTTGGCAGGTTGCAGCAAATGCAGATATTCTGAGTGAAAAGGTATTGGATGATCCTTTGGAAGATTCTGCTCAGGAACTCTGGAATATGGAGCAGCGTCAGAGACTTCAGGCTGAGAATGTGTTTGTGGCTGACGCTCCTAGTCTGGAGACAATGTTGCAAAGAATGGAAGAAATTGAAGTAAGTTTTTAATCTCTTCATTGGTCTGATAGGGCTAGTTTCTGGTTTACTGACAATTATAGTATCAGGAGGTATCTGCGTTCCTTAAAACAAGATCAGACTGGATTGTGGTATGAAATGGGAGACTTGGAAGGAGTTTCCACTTCCAGCAAAAAATTGTATAAGAATAGAAGGATGTTTGACCTAATGGTTTTATTGCTAACTTTAGGATTGGCAGACCTGAGTTTGCTTCCCTCCACAGAGCTTTGCAGCTCGAGTTGTGGTATGTGAACAGGAAAATCGGTATGGTGATAATGTAGTTTACTGTCTCACAGATCGGAAAGTGTTTTAATATTTATGAATTATTTTCGTTTTTTTGTGTGTGAGTGTGTGTGTACGTGATCCTAATATTCTAACAGCATGAGCATCTCAAGGAAACACGTGGCATCAATCCAAAGTATTTCAGCGTAACTTGCGGAGGTTGGATAAATACATCATTTCTTATCCATCTCACTGTGTAAATATAGGTTGGCATTTACTTGCTTGATTTTTCCCATGCATTACTTTTTAAAACTTTAATAAGATTAGAAACAAAAACTCTGGAAAAGCTTATTTCAACCTTTCTGTTCAGTTAAATTTATCCTAAATTTGAACTACTGAATTTAGTACCATTTACTTGAGATCTATTCATAAGCTGAAAGCATGAAGCTTACAGTATGCAATATCTATCTAAGGTGCTTGGGCATATGTTTGAATTCATTGTTAGTAAGGCAGGAAAGCCCATCAGTTGTTTTACTAAGTGCTGTTGATCTGAAATGGGAGTAGTTGCCATGGTACTGGCGACTAGTTGAATCTTCTAGTCTAAAATTTTGAATGAGATGATTATCTGTGATTTCATCTCTCCCTTTACTCCTTTTCAGTACTACATTAACCATGCAAAATAATCCTGCTTTGACGAGGAGGATCATGACCTGCTTTCCTATCAAGTGATAACTGTTACAGCTGAACTGTTATGCATGTGTTAATTGATTACTTTTGTATGTTTAAAAACAGAGATATCAGGAAACTGTATGCAGGAGATTCACCCAGATTGTGTACAGTGATTCAGAATTCAGGGCCCAAGAGGATAAAATTGGTAAGTGGTTTCTTCAGTGCAACTTATTTTCCTGGCATCTCTGTCTTTGAATTCAAAGAATTGAAATCAAAGTGATTATATGTGATCATATATCACTGTTGTAATGCAAAAGTGTGAATGCTTCTGCATAAGGTTTACCAAATCCCAAAGAAAGTACACAGAGGCGAGTTAACATTCACCAGTTTGTTAGAGGTACTCATGTTACCAGAGCTGGCTGGCTGGGAAGACATCCGTGCCTGCCATATGAATAGCAATAAAGCAACATGAATCAGTCTAGTCAAGGTTATTCACAGAAAACGAGGATACTCAGTTGCAGGTACAGAGCAGTTTCTCACAAACAGGTCTCTTCCAGGTGCAGAACCTAGAGGCAGTTTACTTGTGTTCCCAAGGAAATAAGTCCTTTTTTTTTTTTTTTTTTTTTTTTTTTAAATTTTGGCTGTAGGTGATATGTAAACAATGCAGAGAGAACTCTAAAATGATTTAATGTTATACTGCCAAGAATTGCCATCTCTTGGATCTTGGACAACTTTTCTGTTTGCTTCACTAGCATGAGCAATCACAGTCTTTGCTGCCAGAGAATTTCTCCGTCATTCAAAGTAAAACAGCACAGTGCAACCCATTTCTAGTGAGTGACTGACGTTCAGCTCTACCACCTGCTGTTTTCTCTGATTCAGTGTAGTGTCTTCTCCTTAGAGCTGCCTCTCAATTTCTCTGGTGACTTCAAGGTTATAGCAGCTGAAATCCATCCTGACCATTGCCCTCTTCTCATCAGCTGCTTTGCTTGAGTCTGCCACTGCTTTATCTCTGAATCCGCATGCCTGCTGATGGATCTGCACTCAGCATCCCCACTTCTTGAAATAAGAAAAGATTATTTTATAACTTTGGACAGACAGTGTGGGCTCTAGTGGACAGAGCTCCTATTTCTCTTACTTCCTTAGCATTCTCCTGATTTGGCCCTGAGGGGTGTCTAAACCAGATTGAACATTCTGTCAGCAGGCACAACTGAATAGAATCCAGACTTGAATTTAGTCCAGGAGATATTAGCCAACCGACTTTCAGCTTTTTCTGCATAGGCCCTTAAGCATACATCCAAAGCCGCTTTCCCTGTCCAGTTTGGGCAAGTTTGGCTTATTATGTGGACAGCTGCTTCTCAGGGGTACAGTGGTGTCAGAAAATAACATTCTTCTCTGAGTTCTCATCCTCTAGTGTTTCTTACATATGGCATTGCCTATTGTGCTGATCTTTTCCTGCAGGAGTTAGTATGTTAACTATGTTTTATACAAGGTTTGATTTTAAACGACATCTTGCAGTGCTAGATAACCTAATGATGATAGGAAGCATCCCTTGACAGAGGCTTTGTCTTCACAGAAGTTTCTCTGCTGTATTGCAAGGAAAAACACTTGAGTCACCAGTACATCTGGATGTGTTTAGAATTAAGAGAAAATGTATTTGGATTTAGATTATTTTCTTAAAAAGCGGTTGGAAGTAAAAAATATCTTTGAAGACATTCCAGCTCAGGCCATTGCCTAGTTTATATTTTTCTTACATTATTGTTTGGCTACGACTCTTGCGGAGGTTCTACATCTCTTCTGTAATCAATGGAAAAGAGGCTGTGTGCCTTTATTACTGAAAGGAATTAGTTGCAATGTCTGAAGCTTTTGCAACGGTTCAGAAGAAAGAAAAAAGTTCTGGAGGTTTACATTTTCAAGGGCTGGCAGTTGTCTGCTTTCAGAGTTCGGGACAATACAAAGTAATTCTCCTTTCCCTTGGAGGGAGAAATTGTAGTTCTTATTGCCGTCAAAGGCTGCAGGTAACTGCCTGCTCAGGCAGCCATACCGTGGGAAAACCATTTGTTTTGCCCAGACTGTACAGTAAAATAGCTGTTCAGGGTGAATGTGTTAGAACCGTTGTGTTGCTTGTGAACAACAACGAAGCTTATGCTTTCTCACATCCAGAGATGTGCTTTGCTACTGTGCAAAGTAGTAGCTTTCAGAAAGCTTTCAGCTTTCTTTGGGAAGGATGATGGGTGGGGAGACAGCACATCTGCAGTGACTCCAAGATGATAGAGTCATGATGATAGAGAAAAATGAAAAACCTGCTCTGTAAAAGTATATTCTTTGAGTACAGTGAACTGGTATGATTTGTATTAATAAAAAAAAAAGTTGAACAATGCCATCAGATTACTAACACATTCTTCTTTCAATAGTTGGGTCAGAATTTGACTCTAGAATGTGTTTTCATAGAGGCATTAATTTGATTAAAGGCAAGGATTGCTCTTGCATGTTATTGAAGGTCTGCTTTATCTGAGAAGCTGACAAGGAAAAGCAGTGTTATCTGTGTAACTGGTACAGCAGCAGTACCTCCTACCCCAAGTACCAGCCTTTGCCTACTATCATATTGTGCAAATATAGTAGCTTGGGATATATCTTGTAGTGTGCCATCACTGCAAGGTTTAAATTTGCTCTTTGTTATGTAAGTTGAAAGGAATTATTATTTTTTAATTAAGAACCTCTGGGCATGGTGAGCAGAGCTTTGGGAAGGCAAACCTGGGTTTGAATGCTGCCTCTAGCCATGCTACTTTGCTTTCTGTGTCTGCAAAAGGGGGTACAGGACAAAGGACAGGGAAATCTAACATTTACCTAATCTGAGTATTTATGTTCTCTCTACAGTTCAAATTCTCAGGGCATTTTAGAAGAAAAGTTATTCTTCCAGTAATATTAGCCAAACCTTTTTAGAGCACAGAATACAGTAGTTTTTGAAAACAATTTGTATAGTTTGAATCTCATGCAGATGTTAATGCCAAAATTTTTGCATCTTGTGTCTTCTAAGGAAAATACTAATTTGACTTAGTTCAGTATTTGCACTTACTGAGAAGATAATACAATGCAAAAATCTTATTGATAAAATGATTTTGGATAAATTGTAAAGACATTCTGTTTAAAAAGCTGCATTGTTTTGTGTCTGCATAAACTGCTTCACATCTCTAAATAGAAGGCAGGTTCTCTCCCTTTCTCTCCCAGTGAAGATTTGAGGAGCATGAAAAAGAAATCACCTTCACTTTAATGTTGGTCTGGTTATTAAATTGAGTGCAGTTAATGAAGGACAGAGATATTAACATAGGTAACAGCCTCACGGGAATCTTCCTGGTTGTGTCTTACCTGCAAACTAAATTCTTCCAAGCCCTAGAAAAACTTCTCATGGAAAATTCTGTTCAGGTGATTATAAGAATCTGTTCTGGTGTGGCTTCTACATGGTAGCTGACATGGAGACTGTTAGGTCTGGGAAGTTACTGTGGTCCATATCTGTCCACACTGAATGCAAATATGGAAAGGATGAAGACATTTTAAAAAAGCTACAGTGCAGGTGGATCACTGTCTGGTCTGTAACAAATATATCCCTGGACATGCATCACTGATAGATTCTTGCTAGCATGAGCCTCTTGTATGGGTAGCTTCCTTGAAACAATGCTGAAGTGATGTGTAACTCTTGTGCTGGCCTTCTGCATAGGTGACATCATCATCTTTGGAAATAAGAGATGAAATTCTGCCCCTGTGTATGCTTACTTTGATGAGTCCAGAGAAGTTGCACAGACATAACAGAAAGCAAAGCTTAGTGCACGCTTGCTCTCAGTGAATAGCATGAAGACAAATGCTGTTTATCCCTTTCATGCTTTTGTCATGATAGCTTTTATGATAAACATACACTTGTCATACATTTGATAGCTGTAGATAATCATGCATTTTCAAATGCTTATTAAAAGTAAGCTGCAGTCTGTCTTTTGTTCTGCTTCCTACTCCAACTGATACTGGGTTAACATGAAATTAAACTAGATGTTTTAATCCTGTTTATTACTGGCCTGCTCCCTCACAGGTCACATCTATACAAGACCGAAACGGTTTGGAAAGTACAACTGTCACAAGTAGGGAGCAGCACAGAGTAACTAGTGCAGTACTCTCTTCAAATATGTCCCCATCTTTCAGACACGTTTCTGCTGAGCTAGTCTTTCCACCAGACCCATGAATATATTATCTATGGCGTTTCTTTGGGATTGCTTAATTTGGCAGTTTAGTGACACTACAGTATCTTTGAGAAACCAATTGTGCAGTCACATCTTTCAAATGAGGCTTGAAGTGAAACAGCAGAGGCAATGAGGCTCCAGCCCAAACTTTCCACCATGGAGCGGTCACCCATAGATAGTGTAGCATAGATTACAGTTAGCTTACTGGCACTTGGCTTTGGGGTGAAAGTTACTGGAAGTTGTGACTGTTCCACTTAAGCTTCAAACAAAGCCACTTAACCTTCCCTGGGGTTTTAAACGCTGTTATCAGTGGTATTTGCTTTGACTGCTTGAATGAGCTGTTCAGTAACATTAGTGCAAATTAAATATTTATGTTTGTACTAACCAACCTACTGGTGGAAAGCCTCTTAAGTTGCTTTAGGTCCCCGTTGCGTTGTGTTTGCTTGGCTCTTAAACTGTATGCTTCCTTAGGCAAAACTTTTGTTTACGGAGCTTTATTTGGTGGTGTACTGGCTGACATGCTGTAACTAAATACAACCCCTCAGAGTTTTTCTGCCCGTCTCCTCCCATTATTCTTGTGAGTCAGGCATCCACTTCTTCTTCTGAGTTTCTCCCAGTTCTTAGGAGATGGGAAGGAGCTGGCTGCTCTGTTTTTCCTTTGGAAGCTTTAGAGAAATGCCTCTAGCGAGGATCGAGAAGGGAGAGGAAACAAGTTATGCCCTGAAAGTTCCCTAGTTCAGCTTGCGCAGCAGAGCGCTGACTTACGAGGCAGTGCATTTGCAGCAGTTCAGCCGCGGCATCCGCGCAGGGCTGGGCAACAGGCAAAGAGGTTCTGCTGCCAGGCCGCTGACAGGAGCCGCGGGGGCAGCGCTGCAGCAGTGACGAGCCGCGTGCACGGTGAGCACCTGGCGCTGTCCAACGGCGCCGTTCGGCGCAGGGCGACGCGGGAGGGCTCCTGCCACCTTTCCCTTTTCTGAGGTGCGCCGCGAAGGCCGGGAGGCGCGCCTCGGACACCGGGAGGGACGGACGGGCGGGCGGGCCTCGCGCCTCGAGGGCTTCCGCTGCGAACATCGGCGCCGCCAGAAGCGTGCGGCCTACTCCCCTGTTTAGCGGCAGCCAGGCTCCGGGGGCGGGCCCTGCGGGCGAGCTGGCGTGGTCGATCCTTGCGCGCAGCTTTTTCCAGGCCGATTCCGAGCAGTCGCGGCCCGCGCTGCCTGGGCTCGGCCACATGGCGCGTGGGAGTCGCTCCCTGTGCCTTTAACGGCGGGGGCTGCGCGGCGGGATGGGGCGGTGCGGAGCCTCTGCTGCAAGCAGATGGGGCGGTGGGGCGCGGGGTGCCGGCGCGCCGGGAGGGCCCCGCGGACGAGCAGCTGACGCGGCCGGCTCCGGCTTGGCCCGGAGCGGGTAGCCCCGAGATGGCGAAAGCTCTGCGCTCGGGTGCGTGTGTGGTGGATCGCGGGGATGGGGCGGCCGTGTGTGTGGGGGGTGGATCGTGGGAATGGCAGGGCCGTGTGTGTGGTGGATTGTGGGGGTGGCGCGGTGGGGCTGGGCAGCCCTGAGGGGGAGCTGGAGGCGAGGCGCACCCGCGCTCGCTGCGTGGCTCCGAAAGGTACGTGCAGAATCCCGTGCGGGGTCGCAGTGCGTTCGTTCGAGCGGGGCCTGCGCTGCCTTCGGTGCCTGTGCCGACGATCGCGGGGTGCCGTGTGGGGCTGCGGAGACGTCGCGGGGTCCGCCCGGGAGCTCCTGGCGCTGGGGGAGCTCTGTGGCCACGGCCCGGCGGAACCGATGCGCGCCGCTGCCAGACCTGGGAGAAACGGTGCAGGTCGCGGTAGCCCGGGCTCCTCTGCAAATAGTAAAGGCGTGCTTGTCGGGTAGTACCTGCTCAGAAGGAAGGCAGAAACAGCCCATCCTGCACCTTGTAGGTTCACGCGTTTTTGTTTTTCCTTACCGAGAGACTGTGCAATTTGGAGGAAATCGGCACTCTGGGGTTCAGGCCGGAAAGCTTGGAGGCAGTGGTGCCTCTGCACCAGGTGGCGCATAGTTGGTATGCATGAACAATGAGAAATCCCTCCCTTGCAGTGGTGGATTTCTTCGAGGTTGCACGCAGAGCCCATTGCTTTGGGAGGTGATGGCTGGACTGTGCTATGACTGAATGCCTGTTGGTCTGCATGTGAAACTTACCAGGTGTTCACTGCCAGCAATATTACCTGCTAGTGTATCTTTACATCGGTATGGTAGTATTACAGCTAAAACCAAGTGTTTCCTTCCAAACAGGATTCTCCTCTGCCCCTGGATAGGCATGGATTGGTGGCAGCCCTAAGAAATAGCGCTCAAGAATGTGAGAGCATCAGTCACTTCACAAAATGCAAAAAAACCTGGATGTAGAACTAGATGGTTGGTTTAATTCTTTGATAAATTAAGGATTATTCAAAGTGGAAAAAGTCACGTTGGTTTTTGGGGCATTCATTTTAACTTTGATAGGAAGATAAGGAGGTGGTGTTTTCACATTCAGTGGTACTTCGGTATTCTAATCTGCAGACATAGCATGCTTGTTCATGCACAACTTTGCATGCAAATGTTCAAGGATAGCTATTCTCTTGTGCGTGATTAATTGATTCCACACACTTTGGTAGGTAAAATGTGGCTTTTGATGCCAGCTTTATATTGTCACTGATTTTCATCTTCAATAAATTAAATATATCTTGGTTAGCAGCAGGGCAAATCTACTGCTTTTATAAATTGAGTCTGCTGAGTTTATAGGTGAGCTGTAATATGCACAAATATTGTTTGCAATATGTGTTTGTTATGCTTGTGCTTTCCCTGCCTTTTTGCCACTATTATTTTGTCACAAATACAGAGAAAGACCGTTATTCTAGTGGCTGTTAAGTGTGTTGCTTGATCACTTTCGAATGTCACATGTGCTTTTGAAGGGCTTTCAGAAGTGTCAGTTTGACATATCCACCAGATCTTAAGTGACTGGAATAAAGTCCTTGCAAAGAAATGCTCAGGCACATGCAGGATTGTAAGTTGCAGAGCATATAGTGGCAGCTGCAGATCTACCTGACATGTCCTTGTGGGTGGTGTGGTATCTGTTCTTCATCTTCTGTTTCATTTTTGTAACAGCAGTGACTCAAAAGTACCAGATCTTTCACAGAAAGCAAAAATGTCTGCGCTGTGAAAGTAGAGCCTTTCAGATGTGATGCAGGCAGTCCACCTACAGTTCGCTGCAGGAAAAGGTTAGAGAATATTCATATATTCCTTGTTTTGGAGAGTGAGTCTGGAGGGGGTGGTGATGCTGCTGAGAGAGAGGGTGAAGTTAATTTCTGCTGTGAAGCACTGGCATCTGAAGCATCAAGAAACAGCTCTGAAAGATGTACTGTATTTACAGGAAAACTTAGTGTAGGATTTGGAGCCTGAACCACCATGTTCAACCACCTCTCTCTCTTCCCCCATTTCACTGGTAATTCCATAAGGTGCAAGACTGAAAATGTCACTTGTACCTTAAAATAGGGGCTCAAAGGCCTGAATAACTTAGTTTCTTGTTTCATTTTCTGTTCTCAGTGAGCCAAACATATATATACCTATCCATGCCATCTGTTGAAGAACTGTCAGTTGAAGGATGTACAGAGTAGGTAACAAGGGACTTTTAGTTGCTGAAGTGCTGTTACTGGAAAGGCACAGAGTGAGGAGATGGGTGAGAGGAGTTGGTAATATTGGGTATTTCTGCCCACAGAGTTGTCTGGATTGTTCTTCCAGTTAGCTTTTTTACTTCATAGCAACAGAACCTGCTTTTTTTGTGTGAAATTCTGTCTTTAACTCTGTCTGTGGCTGAGTCAACTGGGCTCTTTGCTCTCATTTTTATTTTGGTACAGGTTCAACCACAGTGAGAATAAAGGGAGGTCCTTTTTCTTGTGTCCATCTGACTTATTGTCTTCGTGATGCTTTTCTTCTCTGCTTCTTGTCTTAAGCTGCATCTGTTACAAAATCGATTACTTTATTCATCCATTAATGCTTTTCTTCACCTCTCAGTTCTTCTCTCGCTATACTTGCCAGCACCTTTCCCACCTGCTAGAAATTGAATCTCAGCACTGTGCTTCTGTCATCCCAGGTCTGCTCTGAGTGATTATGTTAACACCTGTTCTCTGGGCTTCAGCTTCTCTGATAAATATAACGACTTTGCTTACTGTAGGCCTCTGCTTGTTTGATTCTTCTTTCAAGATTACCTTTGTTTACTATCTTTTTCTCATGCAAACATGCTTCTTACTTTGTCTTTTATCTCACCGCCTGTTAAACCCGAAGCTTTCTCCTAATTCTTGTAGTTAAAGCTCCCATTTCTGTCCACTGTTTAATTCTTCCTGACTGATCCCCCCAGCAGTACTTAGAAGTCTTCCATTCTCAAGACTGTAAGTGTATGCAGATTTCAGAAGGGCAGGACTCGGCTAGTAATTGGGGTACTGCAAGTCCATGAACTCAAAGTATACTTTGATGATCTGGTGCCTTGCTGACAACAATAAGAAATTTGGTGCGTTTCCTCTTTCCTTTGCCAGCTACCAAGCTTCCCCAGCTCTTCTGGAGCCTAGTTCTGGGAACCAAAGAAGTGGAAAACTCTTTGTTATTTTAAATCTTTGGAACATTTCTGCTGGCTTTACAAGCTCAATCACAGAGTCAAGTGAATGCTATGCCTGGCTGCGGAATGAAACAGGATCATATCCCTTGCAAGAAGCAATCATCTAGTAGGAGGCCCCTGCCCCTTACTGGCCTTCCTCTCCCCTTTGCTCCCCTCGCCCTGCTCTTATTTACTTACTTCACCAGCTCAACCTGCCACCCCTGTTTTAGTTCCCCGCTGTCCCATGGATTCCACATCTGGACTCACCGTCTTTCTTCCTCTGGCTCTGTGTGCTCTCTTCTGAGGCCTCTCGCTCCTCTCGGTTTCCCCTACTGACCAGCCCCTGCTCCCCACCATGTGTGCTGCTTACTTCCTACATCAGTTTTCGCTGTGGATTAATATGAGGGAGTGTCATTTTTTGTTGGATTCTTTCAAGTCCGAGAAGTATGTCCAGTACTTAAAATTCATGTATTTTAAAATACATCTTCAGTTTGTGTTTGCTATAGAAGAAATAAAACATAACTAGAAAATAGCAGTGGATAATTTTAGTCTCTGGTAAGACTCAGCTCTGTAGTTCCTAGGTAACATTGTGTGGGTAGCTCATTTAAATCACTTATAGGGTAGGAAGGATGCATCTGAAACCAGCAGAACAGAAAGAAGTATGCGACAGCAAAGATCTTTCTACCCATCATTTCAAACAGAAAATGACTTGTGCTTTTTAATTTTATTAGAAAAACCTTTCCTGAATGCAAAGAGGATACAACTCTGAAACAAGTTTTGGTAAGCAGAAAGGCTTTAATCTGTGCAGTGAAGTCAATTTTTGATTAATTCTTTTTGAGATTAGTTCAATCTTCAGTAATTTACTAATATACTGAGTTTTCAGTAGTTATGAGAGTATAGCTCTATTGAATATGTTGTTATGGTAGTAGTATCCAAGAGTGCTACTTTAACGTTCACCTGTCTGTGGCTTTTGCTTGTGTCTACACTTGATCAGCAAATGTTTATTATCAAGCAAAAAATGTAGCGGACTGCTGGGCATACTTCAAAGCTTGATGCAGTCTGTGACTGTGACACTGATGCAAACTGCACTGAATGAGTTTTGCAGGAAAACCCACTCACAAAGTGCTTGTGCTGACCCTGCCAATGAAGTTCTGCTGTAATAAGCAGTGATAACGCAAGTCATGGTTTTCGTTTTCAGCTGCTGTTGGTTTGTAAAAGCTTATTCAGGCTGGGGAGAAGGAGAGCCAATGAGAAAAGGTGACATGGCTTTGGTTTGACAGCAGAGCTAGGGTTACTTCCCAGTGCATTCGTAAAATGATTTCTCAGGTTGATAGATCCAGGAGCCCTGCATTTTCATCAGATGTGCTGCCTACTATAGGACATTATTTACACAGGCAAAGATTCTTCACTTTTTGCAGAAGATATTACTGTGCTCTCTATACAAACATTCCACTTCTAGATGTATTGCATCTAAAGACCTGGGGCCTACTGTGCACGATATTGGTTTATTCTAATTTAGAGCCAATGCCTGTCACTGGGCTGGAATAAGTGTGTGTTGTTTTTTTTTCCCTCATTTGAGGCACATTTAATCTTTTATTTTTCCTTAACAAGTAATCTTGAAACAACACTTTTGGTACTGGTACTAGAACACGTGGAGTTATTGAATGATACTTAGGTCTTTGGAAATTAATGAGTTTTGAACATCAGGGCTTTTATAATAATGTGGGGAAGTAGTCAAACTTAAGTGAGAAAAGAAAATGTTTCTGTGAGTGGGGGAAGAGGGAGAAATTCCCTGATCAGTGAGTGAAAATCTTTTCAAAAATTTAAGAACTTCCTGCCGACTGGTTTCAATTATTTGATTTTTGATATCCAAGTGTTTATAATCTCATAGTCCTAATTCCAGCAGTACATTAACAGTTGTTTAGTTTCATACACACAAGTGTTTCTACTGATGTCAGTGGGATGAAATACATGCATAAAATTAAGCATTCAGATCAGAGCTGGCAAGATTATAGTCAGCACTGGTACATACACTTGGCCTAGGATTGCAGGTCTGTTGAAACTATAATTTATCCACCCAGTTTTATAATGAGATGGTTGTAGCTGTGTGTGTAGCTGAAGATGAGAAGCTTCCTATTTGTTTGTCCAGTAGCTGGCTCAATGGAGTACCAGGGCTCACTTTAGGGTGTGAGGAGGTGACCTCAAGTTGTGCTATAAAAATCACAGAATCTTAACTTGTGATTTACCATGAATTAATAATAAATCCTAATTCCTGATGAAACTAAGTTTATCTAAATTAATTTTACAATAGCGTTTTAGGTTATATGTATATATCAGGAAGACTTTCTTAACAGAAAGGGTGGTTAGTCATTGGAACAGACTACACAGGGAAGTGTTGCATTTTTAAAGGTATTTAGGAGATGTGTGGATGTGGCACTAAGGGACATGGTTTAGTGTTAGATGGTGGCTAGACTTCTTTATTTTAAGGGTCTTTGCCCTAAGTTGGAGCCATACAGAAGCATAACTAGAGAATTCAACATTTCCACTCAGTGCTTAAGATGGCTCTGCTCAGCGCAAACCCACACTCAGCTGTCTGCAAAACAGGTGAGTGTAGGAACCAGCAGTACTATACAAAAGAGAACAGTTTAGATAGGAAACTTTGCTTCTGCTTCTCTTAGGAGGAAAGCCTCTGTGCATTTCTGTGGACTGTCTGTGTTGTGTGAAAGTATTTTGCTTGTGTCCTCGCTTTCAGCCTGGTATGTTGCCTCCAGCAGCCTCTGGAAATTAGTGCATGTGCTTCTAGCTCACTCATGTGAGTGACCTGCAGGTTAGTGATGTGGGTTTCTATTACAGGGATTGCTTTTCTGGGTAGCTTTCCCTGCCACTGTCAGAAACAGCAATACTGATCAACTGAAATTAAATGTTAATTGCTGCCCTGCTTTCAAAAAATGCTGAAATCTGTCTGCTGGGAACCAGTCAGCAAGTCTGGTATTTAAAGAGAAGTATTTAGAAGCATCAAATGCCATCACCAGGGAGGTAGCCTGTATTTTGGAGTAAATCTGATCTTTTCCTTCTCTGAAATTAAATAATAAAATATGCAGCAGTTGATGCTGTAAATGAAATCAGTGACCCCAGGCAATGGCAGTGTCTAATATGATCAAGGAATGATAATGGAGTCCTACAGAGGTGGCGAATGCTAAGCTGTTGGCACAGAATGAAGCAGACTTGATAAGACTATTGTACTAGGGCAGTGTGTCTCAGTTCAGCCAGCAAATTAATGTGAAGAACTGCTACAGGTAGCATATGCAGACTTGTGCTGCCAGCTGTGGCTATGTTTAAGTTGCTTCTAAATCTAGAATCATTCCTAGTGAGATATAATAAAGCTGATGCTGCCAAGGGCTCTTTTGGTAGCCAGAATTTTTGCAGTACATTTCATCCTTATCATAAAGCTGATGCTAGTGTACTATGGCCAACTGCAGAGGCTGCAAAGCAGGTTTTAATCTGATTCTGATAGGTCTGGGCACCCACCAGACAGTATTGGCTTTCTAGGGAAAGAGACCAGTAAAAGAAGATGACAGAGTGGAGACACAGTCAAGTCTTCTTGTCTCACTGCTGAGTACTGCAGAGGGAGATGGCTGCTATTTGAAAGTGCTGTGTTTGCTGTCCGCAATCACAGATATCCTGAATTTGTGTGCTCTTGCCCCACAGTATAGAATCCTGCTGCAAGTATCTTGCCCTCTTGAGTTTATAACAGAGCCTATGACTGAACATGAGCTTTTTTCCCCCCTTCACCTGAACTACATGTAAATTGCTCTTTTTCTCTTATTTATCTTTCAAGTTTCTGACTCTGCAGGGATCGGCAGTGGTTTGTTATGTAACAGGGTCACCTAAGTACTCTGTGCATCCATTCCTTTCTTCTTGTTTTCCATCTCCTTGCTTGAGGTATGCTGTGCGTTTGTGCAAGGCTGTGGTCAGCCCAGTGGAAAAAGACATTTTGTTTGTAAGTTGGTCAGTAAGAAGAATAGAAAAGCAACTCCACAGGTCTGATGGGATTTTTTTTTTTTATCTTGTGCTTAGAGATGGTGAGAGCATCATCAGTGGAGGTGATGGCTAAGTTTCCCATGCAGCGGGCAGAATACATGACTCCAATCATTTTGAGCTGTGTTTAAACATTTAATACAAAATACAGGAATACAGCGTTGATCATAGTGCCTCTTTGTGCCTGTGACTTCCCAGACAGTGCAGCTAGCTATGGGAGCAGACCAGGTTGTTCATGACTTTATCCAGCTGGGCCTTGAAAACTCCAAAAAATGAAGATTGCACAATTCTGAGGAGCTGCTTCAATGAATGTTCTGTGGAAAACGTTTTTCCTTAAAGCTGGTATGGAACTTTCACTTCTACTTATGCCCAGCGTCTCCTGTCCTTGCTCAGTGCTGCTGTGAGGAGTCTGGCTCTGCCTCTGTTATTACGGTGGATTCAGTTCCTGCTTCACCAGTGTTGTTTTGGGGTGCACTTTTTGTCACTGTAAGGCAATACAGTTGCTGTAGATATAAGAAGGACTGTAAGATGCTGTAGTTGCTGTAGATGTAAGAAGGACTGGTGTAATTATGTAAGGCTGGTTTTCTAGTTTAAAATTAGCCTGAGTTATGTGTAACCCCTAGGAACTACTGTCAATATATTTGCTGCTGTACCCGTTCTGATGAGATTTTGCCCTACTGTCTTGCAATGACAAGCTGTGAATGTAAGCACAGGTCTCTGGCAGAACAAAGCTCTCTGATGAAAAAACTGTATGAATAAGTTTGAATGAATGAGTATTCATTAGTTTGTCTGTAAACATGTGAGCCAAATAGGATGCCATTTCTCTCAGAAGCAAAGTATGATTTGAACAGGAACCACTGCCATGTCCCGGGGAAATGTTGCTTGAGGTCTTGGAAACAAATATTGTATGGTCTGAGTGTTGGAATTGAACAGCCTGGTGAGTTGCATATGCTAGAGTTTATCTTTTCAAGTCATTCCATTAACTGAAAGTGATGCAGGTTCATCTTTAACCAAAACCTTGTTTTAATAATCTTTGTTAAGTGAAAGTGAGAAGTGTAATTTTTATGCCATCTTGAGAATCCTTTTGAGATTAGGAGCCCTGACTAAAAGGATTCTCTTAAAACATCACCACCAGTGTTTATTACTGTACTTTTCCTTTTAAGTCTGGCACAGAAGTGAGCATTCCTTTGGGTTAATGTCAGTCTCTTTGTATTTCCAGCTGGCCTACGCAGATTCATTGGTGATCAGTGGCACATGCAGAACATCCTCAAAGACTCTGTGGAGAGCTCTGATGATGAGTTCTTTGATGCTCGAGGTCAGTGCAAAGTTTTGTTTTACTCTCCCTATTCTTTTGCCAGATTTGCCGCAAGTGAGTAAGCTCGTTTTGGAATGGACTAACAACATTGTTCTCACCAGGCTGAGGTATGATTTTTGAACAGGCCTGAGTTTATCAGAGATGGGTGAAGTACTGGTGTGGATGAATAAGCAGCCATGAACTGCATCTGGCATCAGAACAGTACGGAGCATATTCTGCTGCATCTTTCAGTTCAGGCCTGTCTGGAGTTGGACTACTTTTAATTACTTGTTAAAATTGTGGTATATAATAAACTTAAAAATGCTTATAATTATTGGACACAGCTCTATTTTCAGGCTGAAATGAATGTTGAACCACCAATATATATATATAAGTCCTGCTATGTTGACCAAGGTTTCCCTTACATCTGGAAAAAAGTTCTTATTTATGTTCTGCGAAGCTCATATAATTTGACTGTTGTGGACTATTTTGACTATAGTATAGTTGATTTCATTTCTTGAATGATTGTGAGAGTATAATCTATATGTCTATTTCATAGAAAAAACAATTACAAGTTGATAGTTCAGTGCTGTAAGTATTTTCAGTTTCTAGAAACTGAGGAAGGAGAATTGTGAGTTGGGCACAGCTGTAGGGTGTGTGAAATTTCTGTCAGCTGTTAAGGAGAAACAAAGATGTCAGTTTTAGGGTTGTTTTGATCTTCACTGCTTGCCTGGAGTGGGGAAAGGGGAAGGAATTCTAACTAATAAGTTGATAGTAAACACTTGAGTGATTTATTCCCAACTTTGTTTTTAACTGACCTGCTCAAGGTAAGAGCAAATAGTCAAACAACCCTCTCCTCTCTGGTTTTCCTGGACAAAATTTATGCAGTGGATAGGTACACTTCAGGATATGCCAGTAAGCAGGAAGCTTCTCTGGAGAGTCTTGCCTATGCTAACTTAAGCTGCTTATTTCTCTCACGGTTACTAGTTTTAGTTCTTTGTGGTGTTCTCGTGTTCATCACTGCCATTTATTCTGTTTTCCTTTTTCCTCGTACAGAAGAGGTGGTGGAAGGAAAAAGTGCTATTCTCATTGGCATGAGCCAGTGGAACTCAAATGACCTTGTTGAGCAGATAGAAACAATTGGGAAGCTGGAAGAGAATCAAGGTACTGTTCAGCTTGCCTTACATATTTATTTAAAATTAAGCAACTAGGTGCTGGACATGTAAATACTCAACAGATATAAAATTTATAATATCACATAGTTTAAAGATTTATGTAAATGTGTAAGTAATGTTTTAGTGCTGGGAAATGAATTAGCGATCTATTCCAGGAAGAAATAACTTCTCTGATAGGCCAAGTAGCATCATAAATGTATTGACTTCAGAGGGACTGTTTTAGATTCAAAGCTCAACAACCACAAGATGGTTTACAAGACTGCAGCCTATATTTTCTGTTTCCTGTGATCGATGTGTATTAAAGACTTTTTGGTCATTATCATTAGTTTATTTTTCTACATAGAGTAAGTCTCTGTTACTTAAACACTCTGAAGGCTTCTTTCAACGTCATTATCTAAAAATTTCAAGGAGACACACTTTAAGAATATTTTCAGACAGCATTAGCTTAACATTTAGGTAATAGTGCACCACTGATACGAGTGAGAAGTGAATGCTGATACACCAATAGGAATCTAGGACCTAAGACAGAAGCCTAAGCAACTCCTTTTAATTGTTTCTTTGTACCCTAAATTACCTTGTCATTTAAAAATGAAAATTAGTTCACTGAATTTACGGAGAATCATAGAACCGTAGAATGGTTTGGGTTGGAGAATGGTGGACCTAACTTACTTGCCCATCTGTGGTAAGAGAATTTGTGTATAATGGTGCTTGTTACTAATCTAACTTTTTTGAAGAATGTGGTGAATTTGTGCATTTCGAGATCCTTTTTTGGAGGCTTTTCTATACTGATTTGTTACATGTAGTCAATCCTGAAAATAACTATGAATCACTGTATTTCAGTATAAGGATTGATTAAAAGTAATATTAATCTGATTCAGAAACTTTTTGATTATCTACCACTGGAATGTTTTGTTTGCTAGCACTTAAATGACAAGTAGATGACAATCCAGACATCATGTTTACAATTGTTAAATAGGTAACTCGGGAAGATTTCTTTTTTACATTTATTCTTAACAGTGATACCAAGTTTTCTCTTTTGTTACTTGGTAACTTACTTCATTGTGTCTCTGACTCCAAATGGCAGTTTGGAAGAGTTGCTAGGTGTGATGTAGTATGCCATTTTCTCTGCAAGAGAAAAAAGAGTAGTAAGAAAAATTAATATGGTATTGCATCAAATATGACTTAGTTTTCTAAATGGCTCACCGTGAACCATGTATGCCTTGTATGCCTGCTAAATATGTGAGATTTTGTAGCAGGTGAAGCATTTACATGCATTTCTTCCTTTTCCTTGCCACCTTATGCTTTCAAATTCAGCCCCACTGATTTGTTATTTACTGATTTCCCTTGCGTCTACTCATCTGTGTCTGAGAACCAGGAGCAAATTCAGACTGTTGTTTCCAGTGCTTTGCATTTAGTCTAGCCACCTTGAGTCTGTACCTTTAAGTATACATTGTTAACATTTGTAAGGTTAAAGTCCTTGTTGGTTCCTAGAATCGTGGGAGTTAGAGTAGACCTCTGGAGATGCTCCAGTCCAACTCCTTAATTCTCACACCCAGCGTATCTGTGAGGTAGTGCTTTGGAGCTGGGAGGTGCTACTGCTGGACAAGTTATGTTACATGTGTATATAGAAACCCTCAACTCCTGCCCTTTCTACACCACCTAGAATTGAGCCATGCAATTCCTACTGATTATTTTGTTTTAATAACGAATTCTGTACTTCTCTCCTTAAAACTCACTATGAATTGTTCTCCAAGGCCTGTAGTGTGCTCTGTGGCTCCCTACCACTGCAGCTGTTCTGTGTAACTCTGTGTCATGGTTTTATGATTTTTGTTATCAGTATTGCACATCATAACATCGCGTAGTGCACTGGGAGTTAAAGAGCTAATGTTCCAGTTCTGTGGACTGTCGATATTTCTGGGTACCTCGTTCTCAGAAGAGGAGAAGAACTCCATCTCCCAGAAGACTTTCACTGTTCTGTTTCTGTTTTCCGTTTAGAGGGAAAGATAAAACTGTTCCCGAGTCACGAGGCTGCCCCTTTCTTTTTGCTGCTTGTCTCTGTGCCGTGTTCTCCCCAGCCATCTGCCTTCAGCATTAGAGTAAGGCCTTCAGTTTTGGACACTCACTCTCATTTATTTGGTTTATTAGTTTCAATCCCAATTAACTTGTATTTCTGCTATTATAATTAGTAAATTAACTTTACTCCTCAGGTTGTTGCTGCTGTTGTTTTGGGTCTTTTTTATTCCTTTCTCTTTCTCTCTGTTTCCTTCCCCCTCCCCTCCTCTTTTTCCTTTTTTGGGTCTGTGGGCCTGCTGTCCGCGTGTCCCTGTCATGGATTCACATAGATCTAAAGATAACTCTGTGACGCTGCCTTTAAAAAGAAGCCTCGCAGAGTGATGATTTCGTGGCCTCTCATGTATCTTTTGGATCTTGCCTTTTTCCATCTGATGTAAGACAGAAAACAACTCTATTTTGTGTGTGAAACAGCACGTTTCTGAGTGATGAGGGAGACACTTGCCAGTCTCCTGCCATAGTGTCCACAAGACACTGAACAGAATTGTAGTAGTCTAATAATACTATTGTATTATCTTGGCTGTGATTTAACATTTTCCACTTAGTTAAAGTGGAAAGGTTTGGGTTTTTTTTTCCTTAAATGATGTAGACTTAAAAACAAACAAACAAACAAACAAAAAAAAACCCTAAATCTTATCTGAAATTATGAGCTATGTTGATATGGACCCAATAAATTAGTACAGGAGACTAATGATTCTGTGCAAGACAAGGTGCACACTAATACATCTTTATCAAGCTATGTATCTGGTCTCATCTTTCATTGACTCACTGATTCTGTCTCCTTTGCTACATCTGCCATGCATCTTCAGGGCTGAAACAATGCAGTGGTTGAAATGCATACTACAGTGGAAAAATCCATATATCTTCATGTGCTTTCAGTATTGTGATTTTCACCTTTTACTGGTGTTCTCAGCCTCTGTCCCTGAAGGTTGAAGGTTGCCTTGCCTAATTTTGTCCACAGTTGATGTTCTATGTAAACAAATGGATTTGTTTACGTCCTCCCTGCCAGTAGCATGTGATCTCCTCTCTCTTGAGGCTTCCTGAGGTCGTATAATTGAAGTGTATTTGTACATAGCTGAATGTAATGTTTATCCTGCTATTCAATTTATTGCAGTAGCATCTGTCACTGTCTAATAATGTTGTATGGGAACTGTTGAATCATGGCCTGAACCTCTGATTAACCACCTTAGGCAAGCGCTGAGTCAGCCATGGGAGCACAGGTGAAGGCAATTCACCTGTGTGCCCGGAAGGGGTGGAGCCAGGCTCCACCTCTCCTAGACCCCATTTAAGGGCTGACTGCCACTGAGGAAGGATCTCTTCCTGGAAATTGCTCCTTGTGGAGTTCTTTTGTGAGCCTACAACACTGGTGAGCACCTTCCCTTTATATCTAACTTTTCTTACTAGCCTAACTCATCTGTAGAATATCTGTATACTTATTTACCTTGCAAATGTGAAGAATGGCAAGTAGAATTTAGTTTGGTGAACTGAGCAGTGGAATGCCAAGATGGAAATTACAGTAGTCAGTAGCAATCCAGAACATATCAGATGGCTCGTATAAGAACAAATTCACTTCTACTAACAACTCTAGCAGATGTAAATCATCTGTGGTAGCAGTTTAGATTAGAACAAGGTTGCCAGTGTTCTACAACTGTTGTCATTTTATTTTTGTGATACTGTATGTTGTAAAATACAGCTCAGCAAATGTATGCAAAATGGAGGAAACTTAAACTAGCCTCTAAGATGTTTTTACCTGAGAGTGGGGTCCTGCTGCGTAGAGTATTCACTTTATTTGCTTTCTTGCAGTCCCTCTGCAGGTTCCCTTTTCATTTTTGGATCTGTGTTAAGATCCCATCCACATGCTGAAATCACCAGGTGATTTTGCATCAGTTTCTTTGGGCCTAAAGGTTCCCTGGCTGTCAGTCCCATTCAGATCACACTATCTATAGGTGTATTACCTCCTTTCCTTTCCTTCTGCCTTTCTAAATTTTGCCTAACTGAACTGCCATCAGTGTTATATTTGCCATAGTAAAAAAAATATATATATCAGACTTTTCTATTCAGAGTTAAATTTCACTGTGTTCAAGAAAGCCTGGATGTGTGGGGAAGAAGACAAACAAGGATCACAGTAGTATCTTACTGGTACTGAGGCACACAGCTGTGTCCCACTGCGCTGTCCTCTGGTGCTGATCACATTAGTAATGTAATCGCAGGGGAGAGTGAAATGAGGTGTGCAAATACCTTATGAGGTTGCAAAGAAGACATAGTTGGGCTCTTTGCAGTGGTGCCCAATGCCAGGAAGAGAGGCAGTGGGCACAAACTGGAACACAAGATTACATCTAAATATCAGAAAGTGCTTCTTTTTTGTGGGGGTGATGGAGTACCAGAACAGTTACCCAGAGAGATTGTAGAGTTTTTGTCTTCAGAGATTTTCAGAAACCATCTGGACATGGTCCTGGGCAGCTTGCCCAGGTGTCTCTGCTTGAGCTAGGAGGGTTGAATCTGATGGACCTAAAGGTCCCATCCCACCTCAGCCGTTCTGCAATTCTTTGACATCCTGGGAACACTGATCTGTGAAGATAGGCATATGTGTATTGACTGCGTAGCGCAGGATAACACACAAGTATGTAACACTGAGGCAAACTCTGTAAAACTTTAATTGCCGCAAATTTCTGTGGTGAATAGTTAAGTTTTTTTTCTGCTGCTGTTACCAGTTATCAATCTTTTGTGGAAAAGTAAGGTGGATTCTATTCTGGTTTCAGCACTGCTCAAAAAAAACTGCTTGCTTTTTTGTTGGTTTGTTTGTAGCATTGCAGTAGCTAGTAATGTGCAGCCAGAGGAATTGCAGATCATGTTCTAATTCTAGGCTAGAGAAGTCTCTTTTTTTCTTTTTCCCAGATTCTGAGGAAATGAATGTACACCTGTGAACAGCATAGTTCACAGTCTGCTAGAGCATAGAGTTTCTGCTGCCTTAATTTCACTAGCATGTTTTCTTCTGACAAAGTCAATAGTTCTTTGAATTTGGTGGGTCTCCTCATAAATTAAACTCTTCCTGAAAAATCAGAACTAATTTCAAAGCCATTTAGTAGTGTAGATGTCGTGGTTTTAGACAGTAGATTATAAGGACTGGTTAAACAAATGAAGTAGGATGCCCACAAGTGGTTAATTAGGCTTGGCATTTAAGTCTTTCCTATCGAATCACAGTAAATGTTTTCAGTGTCATCAGAAGGATAGTTTAAAATATAGCAGGTCTGCCTTCAGTCTAGATTTGTGCTCCTTGAACCTTTTGAGGGATGACTGTGAAGCATAATGTGATTTAGGGGACTTTTAGACCTGCATTGTGATTTTCAGTGTCACATAGCCCGAAGCTGGAGAAAGTTTTACTTGTGAGGAGGAGGAAATGAGACCAGAACCTAACTCTAGGAACCTGTAGCTGAAAGATGCTAAAGAACCTACTTCTCTGGATCTACCTTGTTATGAACAACATTTTGTGAATGTTTGTGAAAATAGATAACATCAAATTTTAGTTATGTTCTTGAAAGAACTTTGTGTGAAACATTTGGGGGACAGACTTAATGAGGTGTCTAATTATGGCATCTGAAAATTTAAAACTGTCACAGCTCAGAATTTAGATGTAGTATCAGATGGTTTTGAGATCTGTTAATTTCTTTGGAAATCTAGAATTACATAGCTGCCTTTGCTTACTTTATTTTGTTAATGAATTGTACGTATGTACTTGCTGTGTGAAATAATGGGCTGTGAAGAATTGGCTGTATTTTGCATCTCATTATTTAAAGTGCTTTTGAAATGTTAAGCAAATACACCATGTTACACAGCAAAGACTCTTATTCACTAGGGAGTAATTCTCCAGTGTGTCTTTGCTAAGCTCTTTCCACAGAAGCCACTGGATGTTTTAAAGATCAGCATAGTGGTCAGTTGTGAACTATTTACTGTAATATATTAGGAAAAGGAAAGAACTTGATGTTCATGTAAAGCAATCCTGTTTCATACTGTCTTTTTTCCCTTCGCAGGTGAAGAACCTGTGTTTTGCTCATCTGGCTTTCTACAGGAAAAGCAACGTGAGTCTGAAGTTATTTTCATTTTTCTTTACTTTTAATGCTGCTCAACAGCTAGAGATAGTAATAAAGTGTTGATCAGCGAAAGTGTGTTGCTATGCTTTCTTCAAATGTTATTTTGAGAAGGAGTATGAAAGGGCAAAGGCTGCATTTGGTTAATTTATTGTTACTGAGGTTTATGAAAATGTACCCCAAAAGTGCCTGTAAGAATTAGTACATTAAATAGTGCATTATGCTTTACAGACTGGATGCTCTGTTTAACCTGGTTTATTCCATTTTTTAAATTTTTAAATTTTTTTAGCAAGAAGCACAAAACAGCTTAGTAGTGTAGTATGTTACTAGATGGAGCAAGAAGCGTACTCTAGAAGGACGTTTTGAGCAGTGTGAAGCATTACTGTAAAATACTAAATGGAGTTCCCGTAGGGAAAACACGACTGGGTTTTTTGTTGTTGTTTTTTCTCTTCTGCATTAAGCTTGTTCTTATGCTAATCCTGCAGATCCAGAAATTGACTGATAGATTACCTGCATAACTGTGTAATACAGCTATTCTCTAGAATTCACCTGCATAGCTGAAGAAAGGGCATAGAGAAATGTGATAGTATATGATATAGAAGAAGGACACACTAAGGCATAGATTTGAACTGAGCTTTATATCCTAGCCGGCAGATCATTATTTAATTGTTTCATGAGTTTGTCCTAAAGTGAGTTGCCTTCAGGAGTCTAGCAATATGTTCTAGCTTAAATTTGTCATAAGCAGTGCGTTCATTTTTCTTTTTGTCCTCTGTGGAGTTCTGCGTGCAAGGTAGTTTTGTGATTCAGCGGTTTTATTTCTCAAACTTTGTTGGTTTGTTTTGTTTTGTTTAAATTGCTGCTGCTATACCTTCAAGTCTGTTCCCTCACAGGCAGAGTGTTTTGCTGTGGGAGTGGAAGGTGTTAAGTTTTGTGCTAAGTGAGTTAATTTCACAGTCTCAGACTACCTCCCAAAAAGATACTGTTGTCTGTAGAGGCAAGATTATTTGAACTTTTAGAGGAAGGTCTTTGTATCCTTTGTAGCAGGATAATTGATTGTGACCTTACAACCTGGCATGCTGGCTGGGTCAAGAAAGGGTTTAGAAAAAAACGAGGACTTTTCATTCCTACTTGTAGCCTGCAGGAAACCAGTGCAGTGTTATTAGGACACATTCACTCAGTAGCATGAAGAATTCATTCTACTCAGTAATATGAGCCAGAGCTGTGTAGGATGGCTCAGCAGCTGTATCCAGATCCAGGTTTTCAAGAGTTTTGTTCCCAGAAAGACACAATAGAAAGGCTGGGTTTTTCCAAGTTCTCAATATGTTTGGGGACTTGGTTGGTTTTGAAAACTTGAACACGAGGACGGCAGTGGGAACTAGCCACTACTACTACCTGCTCACTGTTGATTAGTTTATTTGGATACCTGTATGAGAGCTGACTGTCCTGAGGAATCAGGTTTCAGATTGTTCTCCTGTTCTTGTGTCATCTTGTGCTGGATTTTGAGAAGCCATAGAGTCTTTCTAGCAGGTGAATTTGCAAGTTAAATAATTACTTAAAATTTTTTTTTCTTATTTCATCCTGACCTTTCCTGACTATACTACTAGGTATCAGAATGTAATCTATTACAACTCACTATTTTCTTACTATAGGATTTGAATACCATTTTTTCCCTACTGTAATTTACATAATGACACAATTAGCATAATTTAGTCTAATTACAGTATGAATTGAGACTACTGGAAAAGTCTGTAAAGTGTTGGTAACATCATCAGAGAGGTTTGGTCCAGACAAGCCTTATTAGTATTTTACCTCATTAAAGCCCTTCTAATAAATAATATGTAATCTCAGTTATCAGTTGTTTTTCTGCCTAATGAAATTTCAGTGTTTTTCTGTAGTACATCATGATGTATGTTCCTGTCTTGGACAGAGCTTTAGCTGTTGAGTAGTCCTATTCATTGTATTATTCTCATTATGGAGGAGGTCCCCCGTTGCTTCAGTGTCTGGTATTTAACCTAAACAGTAAAGCTGAACCTAGGCCCCAGATCTGGTTATCTTCCGAACTGTACGATTAGCAAACCTGAAATGTGAAATAGAGGCACGTATTGATCCTCCGACACACACACACACACACACACACACACACACACACACACACACACACACACACTCTTCTTTGGAAAGAAGCCTAGTGTATTGCAATTCTTGGAATTTAACATCCAGTTATCTATGACTTTTTTTTTTGCATGTGAGGCCAGGAGTGAACTGCCATTCAACCTGGCATCCAGTGCATTAAGGAAAAAGCAAACCACTCTCTCTGCTTTCTAAAGATGTATTTTTAGAGTAGAATTTTCAAAGGAACGGGGTGTAAGTAATTCCAGAAAGCATTTTGCATAGTGTGTGGCACTGTAGAGAAAGGTAGCAGTGAAGATTTCTGAGCATTTGATGAGTCCTGGATTTCTTAAGTACTCTGTTGAGGATAAATATTATAGTTCGCTATAAGATGGTGCCTCGTGGCCTACAATAACCCTTTTTCAGGACATAAAATTCGTATTTGTATGGTACTGGTTCTGTTGTGAGCTAAGGTGCTAGAAAACTGACATTTTTCCTGTGATGCACTTCAAAGAAAAGTGGGTCTTCTGGCCAGGCTTTTGGAAACACTGCTTTCAGTTAGAAGCATCTTTAAAGTGTAGAGACTTCCATAATGTAATTGCATTTGGTTGGAAGCTAAGGGTTTGTGGGTTTGTGTTTTTCCTGTTTGTTGTGGGTGTTTTTTGTGTGGGTGTTGTTTAGTGGTGGTGTTATGTTTTGTTTCACGCAAATATTAAATGACTAATCCTTTAAATCTTTGCCTGCCAGAAAGGCAAGAATAATCACTTTGCTTTTAAATATGGAGAAATGTAGCCACATTGTTTGAATGATTTTCTAGTGGCTGTAAGGAATGATAGTGGTAAGACTGGCTATGGAATTAGCTCTCAATTCTAATGCAGAAGTTAAGAGTATTTGAAGTTTGTTTTGGACCAAGTTCAGTGCTTTTAGGATAACCTGACCAGACCTTGCACAGCTAGTCTATTCTTTTAGAATCTGGCAGACTGTCTATAAACATGTCTCAAATGGAGTGGTAACACAAACGTGGTGTGAATTCAGAACTCCAAAAGAAAAAGTAAGCCGTTATCTGTAGCATTATATGATGCATTTTATTTTCTTCAGACATGCTGGAGGAAATAGAGGAAAAAGTCTGTTTAAATTCAGAAAGCTGTCAGCTTGCACTCACAGCCTCCTCCCCACTTGTAAGGGAGAAGGTGTTAACAGAGGTTTCTGATCTCATTTGGGGTTTCATCACTGTCTGTAGAAGGGTTAACCTCTCAAAGAACTTATCTTCTAGACTTCAATTGAAGTAATTGCCCTTTAGCGAAATGTTGCAATATTTAATTACTGTGTAAATTCCACTGATGTATAGGAATTACAGGTATAATCTTAAGACAGCCTAGCACTTCTAGCTTGTAATTGTTTACTTTTAAACAAAAAAAATTACCGTAGTTTTACCAAGCCATAGTTCTCATAATGAACTTATTCTAGTTTCTGTTCCTTCTCATTACCTGAGAGTATTTGTGTTTAGACAATGTAATACTGCAGAATCCATCACTTCAGCCTGTTCCAGAAAGGCACAGATGACAAATAGCATCTGTGCTGGTACAGTATACCTTTGCATAAGGACTTGAATCTTGTAACAAATGTTGCTGTTAGGAATGGAGGACTCTGTAATACGCAGGACTGCAAAGAACTTTGTCTGTTGTTCTGTTTGTCCACAGAATGTGAATCTTTCTGTCTTGAAACTGTAACTGTATCTTAACTCCACAGATGTCTGTGAAAGATGAGGCACCCAAGTATTTATACAGTCAGTTATGCCTCTCTTCCTTTCAGGTGAATTATATCGTGCCTCTTTAAGAAAACAAAGGTTACCTGCACAAGGCAGTATTGAAATACATGAGGATAATGAGGTGAGTGTTTCCCAAAACAAACTGTGCTGATTTCCAGGGTGCAGACATGTGGAAATACTGTCATATTGCATTGTGGAATTCTAAGCCTCTTTGATGGCTTAGTGTTTCTTGTTCAGTAGGTGCACATGCAATCACAGAAAATCAAACCAAGTTTTTAAAATATTGCATAGTTAACTTGGGTGGAATATATGACCCTTTGTCTCCCAAGAAATTGTTACGTCTCCATAGTGCTTCAGTGCAAATGCATATTTTGAGAAGGTTCAGCAGCAGTCATGAAATTGATAGTAACAGAATTACTTCTTTAGAAGATGCAAAGAATCTAAACTAGTTCTAGTCCTTCCAGTTAACCGATTAAGGTCATCTGTTCCCATGTGGAACAGGAAACAGAAATGCCTGCTTTTCTGTTTTTGAGGAGTCCCAGTCCTAAAGCTCCCTGGAAATTATGATAGTCTTTCACTTCAGATGCCCTTTGAATTAGTCCTTGAGCCCCTTTCCTTAGACATGCCTGGGCTGTTAGAGGCAAATTATTTTCATTCCCTTTGATTCCTTCTGTGAAGGATACCTGTTAAATGCAGTTATGCTGAGACACTTCTTGTAGCAGTGACTTGAGCAATACTGACCTGCCTGAATTTTTCTCTCCGTTTTGAAGCTTTTGGTTACACCAACCTCTCAGCAGCGCTACTTATTTACAAACTGGCATTGGCTTTGGAAAGAGCTACTCTTAGGTTTTTAAAGGGAATTAAGTTTCTCTTTGAATAACTGGATTGGGAACAAATGGAGACAGAATTTGTAAATTAGAGCAGGAAAAAGTAGAACCTTTAAAAATACTCATTCTACTGACATGCATATCCAAAACTTAAAAGGCGGAAAATGTGCCTTCAGGAGATGAATGTGAGACTTAAAAATGAGTAATGTTATTGGAGACTAAAAACTGTGGGCTAAACAGAGATAATGGCTGTGTGGGACAACTTAGAATTCTCTCTTTCAACCGTTTCTCTGTCACTATTCTACATGCTGAACTACATCTTTTTTCCTTAACTGTGTCAGTGTTTCCACCCTAACATGTGCCTCCCCCTCCCCTCCCCCCTGCACATCCTTCTAAACTATGGGCTGAAGTGTATGTTTGTGCAGTTACTTCTTTGTTAGTTTTTCCGTTCTGACCCCCGCCCTTTCAATATTGATGAACATTGATCAGATCCCCTCTCAGCCTTCTCGTTTCTAGGCTGAGCAGCCCCAGGGTCTCAGCCTTTCCTCATAGGAAAGGTGCTCCAGGCCCCAACCATCTCTGCTGTCCTCTGCTGGACTCTCACTAGCGATTCTGTATCTTTCTTGAACTGGAGAGCCCAGAACTGGACGCAGATGTCATAATATTGGTCAGTTTCTTCACAAAAGCATAATACTGTGCTGGGAGTTGCATTCCTGAGATATATATATATATATAGTGGCATGTTTGAATGCCTGTTTTTAGAAGGCGCTGTGTAAACACGTGAATCAAACCAATTTTTGCCTCAAATGTCTTGCAGTTTAGATAAACTGGTAAAGGAATGAAAAAGAGAAGAGGCATTATCTGAGCACAGCAGATGAAGATACAGATGTATCTATTAGATTACGATCAGGTTATAGTAGAATATAAAATAATATAAATGAATTTAAAAGACCTTGCTGGAAATAAATGGAGTTTATTTCACAGTATAATGTCTTGTTATATTTCAACTGCTTTCTCAGTAAATCACCTAATTTTCCTGATCTTTTAATGTATTAGTAAGTTGTCCTTTGAGTGAATATGACTTGTAGAGTCTACAGAAGGGGAAAATAAAAGTGCATCTGTGAAACATGCAAAAGGTTGTTCTGGTTTCAAGTAGATAACATCTTGTTTTTTCTGCAGACCACATCACTTCACCTTCCATGGTAGATTGTTGTCTGTGTGTGCATGCATTCACGTGCTCATAAATTTATTTATGAGATTTATGGCTGTCAGCTCCAGTACAATTTTTACTCTTTCAGTAAATGTCTGGGTAAGTTAACCCCGCTTTTTCATTTTAATATTTTGTCAATTTCAAGAGGCTGCTGTTGTCAAAACTCTATCACCGTCTTTTGCTCGATGCTTTTATTGGCAGAAATGAAAATAACCAGGAATGTTCTCACTTGTTTTTTTTTTTTTCAGATCCCATGATTATTTGAGATAAACCTTTTCAAAATTGCAGCATCCCAGTTCACAATACCTAGACACTTACTTAGGCTGTCTGTGAATGTTTGACGTCTTCTCCAGGGTGGATATATTTCCAATAGCTTTTGATGTGTACAAAGCTGTTTATAGTTTTTGTTAGTCCAAAACCTAAATCTGAGCTGCAAGGGCTTTATGGTAGAGCTTAGTGTGCTCTACCTGATTCAGACATACTTGAATTAAATGCCATCCCCCACCCCCTCTCAAAGTCAGGTAACACAAATTGATTGCAGTGGGAATGGGGAAAAAAAATTCGGTGCTTGTGAACATTTACACTAAATATACCAACACTTTTTGTAAAAAGGTTCCCTTCTTTCTTATTTCCTGTTTTTCTCATAGGAAGTAGTTCAACACCAGAAATGCAAAACTCGTGTGCTAATTCTGATCCTCCATGGAGGGAACATCTTAGACAATGGGGGAGAGGATCAAAGCAGCAAGCTGGCAGACATCAACACCTTCAGTTCTGTCTTTGAGAAGGTGACCCAAGCCCATTTCCCTGCTGCTTTGGGCCACATCTTAATCAGACTTGTTCCCTGCCCAGCAATCTGTTCAGCAGCCTTCTCTCTTGTTTCCAAGTAAGCTGATTTTGCTTTATATTATTTGTCTTTGTGGTTTTGAAAGGCTTTTTATGACATGTTCATCCCCAATAGGAGCTATCACTCCTTGAAGTCCTGTAGTTTTGTGGTATTCATTTGTTGCCATTAAGAATGCAGTATGTGAATGCAGTATACTCTTGAATGAGTTACAGAGGATGCATCTGTAAGAAACAATGCCTTTGGCTATTGAAGACCTCAGTTCACAATACATCTAGGATTCAGTTATGCCTGAGAGCAGTGTCCACATGCTCCTAAAGTTCTGGCAGCTTGGGGCCATGCCCGCTGGGAGTAGGGGAGCAGGTTCCATGCCCACCACTCTCTAGTGCAGATCCTTTTCCCAAGCTCCTCCTGACAGAATTCCATTCTGTTCCCTTGGGCCCTGTTGCTGTCCCCAGAGGGCAGTGCCTGCCTCTCTGCTCTTCTGCGAGGAGCTGCAGGCTGCTATGAGGGCCCCCCTCAGCCTGCTCTTCTCTGGGCTGAACGAACCAAAGAGGTTGTTCATCAGATCACATTCCTGGTAGCAACTCAGCTCTGTAGTTGATAATTATTGTTGTGTAGTATGCTGTGATAATATTTCGATACAAAAATAAGTCAGTATGAAATTCTGACTGTGCTTTCAGAGAAAGGGTAATTAGCGGCTGCATCTAGAGACCTGCTTAGTTTGGTATTTACTGTGCCCAGAGCAAGAACATAACTCTTAACTGTGCATCGGTAACATGTTTTGAAGTTCCTGTGCATGCTTGTATGAAAGGCACTGTCACGGTGAAAAACTATTATTACTATTAATTTTAACAATCATTATATGTATGATAGTAAAAATTTCAGATATGCACTCGTTACGACAGTGCTGTGAGAACTGAAAAATGACATGTAGCAGCAGCTCCTGGAGAGGGGGTATGACTTTAGGTATAATCTTCACATGGAAGTCAGGAAATAAGGGTAGTATTCCTTAGCCTGCAGTAGATTTCCTGTGTGACCTTAAATGAGGAAATTGGTCCATCAGTGCCTTGCTTCTTAAAGCTGTTGAAGAGATACAAGGTTAAAATGATACAAGGAGATTTTTTTTTCAGTCATTAACCAAAAGCCTAGCACAAAGCCTGAGGAAGAAATAGGAATATTTATGCTGTCTTTCAATTGTACCTCTGGCCTAGAATATATGAGGAAAACTTAAGGGTTGTGGGAATAAGAGAGTACCATGGTAAGATGTTTCTTTGTCAGGTTGTTAACACCGTGGGACAGCAGTTGATCTTAGCCTGTATGTTCAGAGGATGTTACATTTTATAAAGTTCACCTAGAAAGGAGAGCCATAGCAGCAATAGAGCAACCAGCTTAATTTTACTTTTTTTCCCCATTGTAAGAAATTTTCCATGCAGCATTACCTGCGCACTAAACACTTGAAAGCCTTAGTTCCTGAGCAAGTTTTCCTCTGAGTGCTGTTATAACTGGCTTCTACATCCTCATGATGGTAATCAATAATATTTTATCAATTTGGGTAGCAGTAGTTCTGATTGTGCTGTGGTTCTGGTACTGGTCCAAGCAGTATTTTAACTGAGCTTATGCTGAATATTCTGTAACATGAAGATTAAAATATTAAAAATCTCTTCACTGTTTTTATTTATTCCTATGGTCTTAGTGAACTGAATTTAAAACACCAAATGGAATTTTCCAGTGGGCTGTTTGTCTGTGCCCACTTTTTCAGTCCTGAAATTCACCCCTTAAATGAGAGAACCTTTTCAGGTAACTTTTTTTTTCCTTAGTGACATTTTCCTTGACATAAATATTTTAAACAGATGCGTACTGATCTTTTCTGCATGATAGAGAAAGGAGAAAGAAACGTGTTCTTGGGCCTGATTCAACTCTTCTGTGAGTGTAAACCAAGAGCAACTCTATGGTGATGGGGAGGAAAGACTCAGACTTGATTTTTTTTTTTTTTTTTTTTTTTCCTAAGCAGAGAGAAACTTCTATTGTTTTTTTCCTGAGATTTCCTTTAAGTGATGGTCTCTTTTATGGCCTTTGTTGCAGTATAACACCTGAGGTTACATTTGAACTTCTTGTGGAGCAGGAAGCTTCGCAGTAAATGATATGAGTTTTTTAAAAACACATTTGGGACCTTAAGATGTGGGAACAGTGATGCCTGCTATCTAGGTGGCAGCAGTGGAATGGAGGGATTAGAGTATACATTAAAGTTCGGAAATACTGGTTGGACTCAAAGCTGTGACAGGCATATAGTAAGAAGGGATGACTAAGTGCAAACCAGACTGCTGGAAGTTGTGACAGTGTTCTCATTGAGGGGGAATACACTGAAACAGCCAGGAAAGAAGTATGAGTGTGTGTCCAAGTAGCTACCCTTTAAAGAAAGTGAACCAGCAGAAGAAGGAGAGTTGAAGCATCAAAAGGTGTTTCAAGGATCTCCCTTTAAATGGGCCATTTATGAAGCCAGATCAGTAGCATCTCCTAGGTATCCCATAAAGCAGAGCCCACAGGGCTCAACTGACTGCAGGAGGAGCTGGTAGAGTGGAAGGAAGGAAGTGTGTGCTGGTAGCCCAAATGAACAGACTCCCTCCTGCTTTTTCTTTGTTTTTTGATTCTCTCTTGTTGCATTATACAATACTCAGCCAAACTGAAAATAGCTAAGCTGAATGTTTGAATGTCCAGTGGAATCATTCCTAGTGCTGACGTATGATTGGTATTGCCTTGATATGTTCTCACACAGAGCTGCTTTTGTGGTCTATCTGTTTGGAGCTGACAAAAGGAGGGGTGATTCCCTGCTCTCACATTGCTGTAGCTTCACACCAGCAGCTTTTACAGTCAGAACTCCAGGAAGCAGTTGTGGAACATAAAGTTGTGGTAAACATCCCACTTAGCAAACTGTGGAGGAGAAAGTGTGTTTTTAATTACTGAAATATTTTGTCAAGTGTGAGCCAGATTAAGCAGCAGAAGATTTCATGTTTGATTTGAGTGTATACTCTATTTTCTGAATGTGCCGGCATAGTGTGTGCCAAGGTAGAGCAACCTCCTGTTTGCAAAATTCTACTGTGCAAACAATTGCATATAATTTTGGAGGTAGTGCGACTTTCTTCCATCTTTTTGAGGGGATGGAACATTTGGAAAAATGTTTTTATATGCTTTTGAACAATGTATCTATCTGCTGTTCTAGGAGACAACATTCCACTGTTATTTCTGAATCCCATTCTTTAATGTAGTAAGTTAGCATATGGGGGGGAAAAAAGGCTGAAAGGGAATAATCAATTTATTCTCTTAAGTTATGTCTACTTGTATGTGTAAAAATAAGGTGGTAAAATTTCACCTTGTGTATTTAATTTCAGGAATGCGTTCTAGGGTAGTCTTAGTCTCAAAGCAGTAACTCCTTGATTTTTAACCTGCTGAGTATTGTGATCAAATGCTCCTCCTTGTACTTTCATAGTGAAATGCAACAGCACAGCCTATTTCTGTTAATAACTATTCATTTGCTAATTCTGTGTGCTGCCTTTTGCGTTTTTCTTGACAATAGCGTGTTCTACTTTAGCCTAAATCCCTACAGCTATGATGAAAGCTGTCTCAGCAGCAGTGAAGACCACATCCCACTGGCTGCTTTGCCCTTGCTGGCTGTTTCATCCCCTCAGTACCAGGATGCAGTTGCCATGGTGATCAGTAGAGCAAACCAAGTTTACAATGACTTTCTCAAATCTACAGATGGAGTTGGCTTTAACGGGCAGGTAGGGCTATTATTCTCTTACATAAAATAAAAATTCCTTTGGAGCAAGTCTGTTTCTTGTTAAGCTGTTTCTGATTTGCGTTCATGGTTTTGAGTTATGAGTGTGAGGGAACAATACCGTAAATTTGATGCATGAACATTAGCTTGGGATTAATTATACAAAATGCCCTCTCAGTACTTAGCATGAGGAAGACCCTTCTGGAATGCTGTGCTGAATCTAATCTGGATTTATTCAGTTGGTAGAAAATACTATACCTTCTCCCACAAGCCTTTTGACACCTAAGCTCTTAGTAATTATTGCTATGAACTCTGATAGTATACAGGAGCCGTAGTTGTGCATTATGAGTATATTATACTAAGCAGTGGGCAAGTCTGCCAGCCCAAAACAACTGCTAATCTATGTTTCTGAGTTTGTTACGCGCCTTCCATAGCTGAAGAATTGGGTCATCAGCACATCCCTGACAGCAAAAAGAATCCAAAATTTATTTGTTGGTTCTTTTTTGCCTCCACCACAGTAGTAATAAAGCATTTGACAGCAGAAAACTCAGAAGATAAATACTCAGTTGCTGACTCTTTTGCAGATTTCGCATGTAGCTCTGGGATACTCATTTAATTTTTCTGGTATGGTCCACTCCTTGGGGAAGTCACCTATTGAATTCTTCCAGCTGACATGTGTCACAGTTATTATTCCTGTTTCTCCATCTCTAGACTAGAAGAAAATAGTACCTATCTACTTTAGAATAAATATGTTACTGCTACTCTGTGTGAGTTATTGATGTTATTTTATGATACGGCCCTTTAGATAGCTGGAAACATTCATTTCCCTGAAGTACAATGACTTCCTGTCTACACAAGGAGGGGAAAAAAAGATTGTATTTGAAGTGGAGTGTAATTTTGGAAGGAAAAATGTGTCTAATTACACTCTTTATTTTCCATAGCTACAATAAAATGTAACTGTGGCATATCAGTATTTTTAGATTAAGCTTTGATTTAAGCCATTTATAATACCACAGTAAACTCTTCTTGCTCAAAACATGCAAACAATCTGCAGTGATAGAATGTTATAAAAGTTGATATTATGTGAAAAAGAATTATACCAGTTATGGAAATAATTGTGAAAACAATTCTCTCAGTTAGAAATTAAATTTTATGGTCAACAACCACAAATATCCCTGGTTTAGAGATAGAGTTTATTGCAAACTCTATATTAATATTACACGTGCAGAAGTCTGTATGAGCTTTTACCATCAACAAGTACCAGGATTATTTGAATGCAAAAGTGACCTTTCTGCAGACTACAGTGCCTTGCTTTGGTTCTCAGATATAAATTTCAGTTTTACCACTGAGTAAGTCATGTAATTCTGAAATACATAAGCGTATAACCTGACCTTACCCTGTGTGTCTTTTATATTTTTATCATTTCTATCAGTTTGTATTGAAAGTTCAGCAGATCAGAATCTGTCTTTTTTGTTTCATGCAGCATGTGGATCAACTTAATAGAGTTAAGTTAATGCCAGTGATAGCGAGGATTAGAATTGGAATGGTAGATTTACCAGAATACCATTAATCCCACACAAAATGTGTTGCTAATTTTATTAAAGTTACCAGTGTCTTATCTGTAAGACAGATTCTTCACTGATCTGGACTTTTTGAGCTGGAATCTGACTGTAAGTAGCTGGAAGAATTCTGTGGTCCATTTACAACAATTCTATGATTGTCAAAACAGTCCCTGGGACGGATATTCATGGCATAGGGCATATGTCTGTAAATAAGAGGAAGTGGGGAAAAAGTGACTACACACTTTCAACTGCAGTAGGAATCAAGGTATTTAAAAAAAAAACAAAAAAAAAAACCAAGGGTTTAAAATGCGTTGGGTATGTTTCTGCAGTGCTATGATGGTTTTTGTTTCTTGTAAAATACTTGCTGCATCTCACTAAGTATATTTTTTATTCCCTCAGGTGTGTCTCGTTGGTGACTGCATTGGAGGCATCTTGGGGTTTGATGCCATCTGCTATAATACTAATAGAACTGATGAGAGTCAGAACAGTAGCAGGAGAGGAAGCATCAGCAGCATCCAGGTGAAGAGAAAAAGATCTACTCAGCTGAAATTCATTCCCTGTATATAGATTCATTCCCTAGAGGGGAAATAAGAAATTCAGGTCCATATTAAATCAGAGATAATTTAAGGATTTGGTAAATTACAATGATGGCACAGGATTTTGCTCATATCTCAAAAAATTGCTGTCTGAAAATTAAGCCTGCAGCTTCAGTTTTATGATACATAGAAATCAGTAGTGAAGGCTTTATTAGTAAATCTTTAAAGTAGGACTACTGAGTGTCTTCTGCTGCATCCCTAACTGTAGATGTAAATGTATCCTCCCAGTGATCTCAGGCTGCTGTTTCTGCCAAAATCTTTTTTTTTTCCCAGACACTATGGGATCAATTATACTACTGCCTAGGGGTAATCTAACATTAAGATGCGCTCGTAAATAAGTTCTGCTGACTGGTGAGAGATGTCCCTACTTTCTGGTGAAGAACGCAAGTCACCTGAGGTTGGGTGAACTGGCCAGTGAGAGTAACAAGGTCTCTAGATGGGCGCTACGTTTGGAAATAAGGGAGGATTCATTGTCACTGTGATCCAGAAGATTTTTTTGGTAGTAGAAGCACTTTTTTTTTTTTAAAGCATTGCTGTCATATAAGCTGCGTTGTGTTCTCCACTTAAGAAAGAAAACTTGAGTTCAACTAATTTTATGTTAAGTGGATATGGAAAAGTGGTGTTGATACTGAATGAGATACCTGTAATCTATTATTTGATGGTTTTATGACACTAGCTAAATTGTTTTACATCTTTTGACTCTTTAGTTACCTTTCTCATAAAAAATGGGATCAGTGATAGCAGCCTTCTCAGTTCAATCTGAGAACAGTGTGATGGAATAGCATGCGAACATGATAGTACTCTCAAGCAAACAGAAATTGTTTAAACATTTCCAGGAGGAAACTTACAGACGTTTTAGTATCAGAGAATAAATCTCAGAAGCCAGCCTTTGACAGTGCCAGCACTGAGGATAGTGTGCTGCAAGCAACGTAAATGGAGAAATTGACCCCCCCGAGTCCCAGCTACAGTGAGGCTGATTGTAGAAGAGCTGCTGATTAATCTGAGAATGGGGATCAGGATTTAGGAGGACAGGTTCTTTGACTGCACTGCTCTTGCTTATAGTTCCAGTTTTCCTTCTTTCCTCTTTTTTTCACAATATTGCAGAGCTTCCTTCCCAATTTTTGTCTCCATCTTTTCCCTCTTCTTCCATTTCACTTCTAATGTAACTTCTAAGTTGAGAAGAACTAAGTACTGCATTTTAGAAGAGGAAGGTGGTTCTCTCCAGCTGCAGCAGCTAAAACGAACATTATTTTGAAGCAGACAACTTCTCATTAGAACAAATAGAGAAAGTTGATGATTTTTACCACATGGATACATAATACATAAAACCCATCTGAGGGTGACTGATTCAGAGCCTAATTATTGATACCATTTCACTGCAGATGAGTTTTTTATTATGGCATTTGGGGGCACTGAGAGAGATTGTATCAATAGAAAAACAGATTTTTAATTGTTTGAAATGTAGTGAATAGTCTTTATACTGATCACTTCAGCCTTCTTCTAATGTATTACCTGGTAATAACAATTTTAAGTGGTTTAGTGTGTTTTTCAGAAGTGTTTCTCACTCTCTGATAGGGCTAAAACAAGTGCTGAGTTGGCCTAGTTTCTTTCACAGCGTACAAGAAAGAACGTGTCGTGAAGGTGAACCTGGATCAAGATAGTGGCATTAAAATCTATTCCCTACAAAATATGACCTGAGATTATCTTAATGTAGGAAAAGAACATGCTCTCTGCGAGGAGAACCTATTTGAAGCTTGGAGGACAAAGGTGAATTGTTGCCAGATTGCAGGGATGAAGACATTAGCTTCCATTACTCAGCAGCCTTATCAGCTAATTCTGTGGTGGTACAAGCTAGTCTTTAGATACTGTGGAGAAATACGTGTAACTAAAAGAAAAATGTTTGGTGTTATGTTACTATCAACTTCATACCTTTTCAACAGCCAGCCTTTTTCCTGAGACCAGCAGTAAACCAAGAGATCTAAAACAAAATATTTGATTGTGTTGAGTTCTTTTCATCTGCTTTTTTTTTTCTGCTCTGGCATCGTCACGAGCTCCCATTTTTCTCAGTCCATTGACAGTAGTGTCTTTTTAAAAGTGATGAGAGCTGAGATGCTCATGTGTCTTCCATGTGGCTTTAAGAAAGAGCCTTATAGTGTCTCCAGCGTTTTGATGAAACTCTGAAATTTGGCAGCATATGTATCGTTTTCGGAAGTCACTAGTATTATATGTGCTTCACCCTTTTAAATCAGTGGGTTTATCAGAGAATTTCACGGGCCTTTGTTTAATATCTAAAAACTCCCTTTCAGCTGTGTGTATGTGGATTCACTTCACTTTGTGTGCCACTATGAATATTCTTATGTGCTCTAATAAATTTATTAATATTAAGAAAGTTGGCAAATTGGCATTTTTGGTAAAGGCTGCAGAATGTTTGTAGAATGCAAATTTCAAAGTTAAAATCATAAAATATATATATTTTTGTGGCACTATTGCTTGGGAGAGTGTCACGAGGACTAATAAATATCTTTTGAATATTGGGTCATTTTGAGGTTATCATGAAACATGAACAGATTAAGAAATAGTGTTCACATGTGTTTCTAGGAATTAATCTGTAAAAAGCTCCTGTGCAGGAAACTCCCTCTGGAACAATTTGATTTTACAAATTCGGACTTCTGCAGAACCTTTGTGTTCTACAGAATAGATAAAACTGATAAAGAAAAAAAAATGATTTTATAACAGAGCTTCAATGTAAGATAGTAAACTGCGGGACAAATTAATCTATATAGAGACAGTATCACAGTTTAATACAAACACAACCAATGACAAAAAAACCACATCAAAGACCACTGCCACATAGCTTTCGTATAAAAGTTTGCATGATAGGATTTTTGCTGTGTGTTACTATGAAAAGCAGAAAAATTCATAACATGCATAATAATGTTTTTCATTAAATCACTGTAGGAATAATTGTATACAAATGCCATGATCCTAAGCTAATCTTATGCAAAGTTATTAGGATGCTAATGTTAGCTGTGTGGTATCATCCCATGAATTCTAATACTGCATCATGTGAGTTAGTGGGATATAGGTGAAACCAATACACAATTAGAAGGGTTTAGCTGTCTCTCTTTTCCTAATGTCTTGCTGATGTTCGTATGCTTTATTTTGCCTGGTTTTTGTTTATTTCAAATAAATAAATCAGAATCAGTGTTAGCTGCAGAAGTGCTGGAGGAAATGGACAATAAATAGATATCCTATTTGAAGGGTGTACCTTAAAGATATGGTACCGCTGGTCTTGCATCCCACAGAAATTCACATTCTTTAAAAATCAGGTCCTGCATCCATGGAACATGATGAGCAAGAGCATTAATGTTCTAATGGCATTTTGTACAGTCAGGTAAGACCCCTTTCTGATTACCTTACAGTATTTATAGTTTTTCAGGAATTATGCATTCAACAAGAGATGAAACCTTTGTGCTACTCCTTTCGCCCAACACGCTCCTCCCGCTCCCAAATTCATTACTTTCCAGCTTTTAGGCCATACATCTCTTTCCTTTTCTTCTCCAGCAGAGAGAAAATCTAACCCTTTCAACCATTGCTTGGATAAAATGAGATCAGATGTATAAATGCAGCCCTTTTGTATAAGCTCTGTTGAATTTCAATCCCTGTCTAAATCTTTTTGTTCTGTTCATTCTCTGAAGGATAATCCGCTTTTAACAGAGGACTCCAGTCTGGGTGGCAGAAAACACCTGAGCAAAAGCAATATTGACATCTCAGAAATCATGGAGGATGAGGAGCCAAGACAGCTGTTGCCTAGGAAACAGAGTGACTCATCCACCTACAACTGTGATACTATAACACATCATCATGCTTTCCTGTCTAGGTAACTAGTGTGTGATGACTGAGTAAAAGAAATAGGTTTGGCACTCAATTCAGATTGTCAGCGCTGGAGGGGCAAAATCATTTCTGTTGGTTCTAATGTGTTTCTAGAGGTTTGCTTAAAGTTCTTGCAAATATCCTCCAAAGAGAAGACATAGATTTAGTGGGTTTGGTATGAATTTACTCACAAACTTTTTATTTATTTTTTACTCAGCTGTGAGAATTTTGAATATGCAAAACTAAATGCAAGTTTCATTTCTTCAGAAGAGCCGACAAAAGTCAAGATGGATGAATGCTTTATAATTCTGAATTTGTTACTTTTTTCTTTCTAAACACACCTTACAGGCTTTCCTTTGTTCTCTAAAGAGTAGGATGATTATTTTTGGTGTTCTATTGGTCTGCAAGCTCCAGACTATCTTGACAGCAAAACAATAACTAAAACTGAGTAAATGTCTTGCCTAAATGGAAGGAAGCTGGGGGCAAGATTTAACATAATTAACTTTTTTGTGTCCTAAGAAATATATAGCTATCTCTATGCATGTATGGCATAGAAACTAAAGATGCATTTTAATCATCTACAAAATGCGAAGCTATGTATAAAGCATCACTGTAACTTTTTAATACCGTTGTCCTAATACAAGTTGAAAAGGCTCAAGTTTGTATTAAAAGTTTCAGAATAAGCTTAAACACATCTATACAGCTAATAGGAAGTAGAGGTAATTTTTCAATTTTTAGGGTTCTTGCATAACTTGCTGATAAGTATTTTAACAGTAGAAAGCTTGTGTATGTTAAAGGTAATAAATTTAATATCCACACTGGAAATCATGATAAGTGGCTGCTATACTGTAATTATCTTTCTACAGTTTAAGGCGTATTTCTTGAATCTAGATGTGAGTGCTAGAGCTTTTTAAGCTACCTGTTCGGGGAATGCATTTCTTCTCTGGATTCGTTTTGTTTAAATCAGTGTGTTTTCTTTGCTCAGCATCCACTCAAGTGTGTTGAAAGATGATGCAGACTTTCTTCCTGTGAATTCCAGTCTCTCAGGCGTAAACTTGGGCCGGTTTGATTTTGAGGTGTCTGATTTCTTCCTCTTTGGATCACCGCTTGGTTTGGTGCTGGCTATGAGGAGTACTGTTCTGCCAGGCCTGGATGGTAAGCTCTTTCTAACGTTAGAATGCAGGATGCTTAATGACTTTGTAAACAAAGAGGTTATTTTAAAAGCAGGTAAATAAAGGAGTCTAATGGAAGTCTGGGGAATGAGTTAAGTTCCTTCTTCTAGAAGATGGGAATGTCAGTGTAAGCTACTACTGAGGCATAAGATGATGAGGTTTTATTCCAGCAGCGTCACTGCTCACCTATTCACAGTAGCGTGTCATTTGTCCTGCTGCTGATCATATTTTTCACTGTGTGACATGAAAGTTTTTACCTCACCAAGGAGTAGTCCTTGAAAATTAAACCAAAAATAGCATCTGTGCTTGGTCTGGTATTTCATCTTGTTCATTTCTGGCCTCATGACTAAACTTGGTCCCCAGATGTGTTGGCTGTGAGCTGTTTTTAACAACCCAGTTGTTTTTGCAAGAGAGTTTGCTCAGAAGTTACGTATTCTGTGTGCAGTCTGATTACATTCTCTTGAATACTGTGCTGCGTGTGAAAACGTTTCTATGTTCCAAAGTACCGCAATCACTTTTGTAAGTTATTGTTGGCTATAGATAAACATGTCCTTTAAGAGTAACTTTGGAATCTGCTTTCCTGAAATTTTATATTGCATAGTAGGATCACTGGAAGACTGGGAGCTCTGTCTGGTTTTCTTTGCTGCATGCCTGCATCTCAGGTTGTGATGTCTCTGTAAACTTTTTTTGCAACGAGGTGTTACTCACAGAGGTAATTGTAGATTATTTTCTTAAATTTATCGTGGCCAGATATGTGCTAGTTTGGATTGCAGGAGACCATATTAACCATATTTATACATAGACTCCTTGAAAATCTTAAAGTGGCAATACCGAGCTCTCTTTCTCTCTTTCTTTCTTACTGAAGTTTGTCAGGTTCGCCCAGCCTGCAGCCAAGTGTACAGTTTCTTTCATTCTGCTGACCCATCTGCCTGCAGGCTTGAACCATTACTGGAGAAAAGGTTTCATCTCCTGCCTCCATTCAGTGTCCCACGATACCAGAGATACCCACTGGGGGATGGAAAATCTCATCAGTTAGGTATAGTACCTATTTTCATAGCTCTGTTTATTTAATGTTCTCTTGACGTTTCTCTCCTTACACAGCTCAAGAGGATCTGAACTACAAATATGCTAGCATGATAAAAATATATAATCTGGGACAGAATGGCACAAATATATTTAGCAAGTATTGAAAGAAGATGACAGAGGAAAATTCATTCATATAT
>JACDJE010000010.1:30640-92820 GCA_016647715.1 Pavo muticus | reverse complement strand
TAATCTGCAGGTGATGCTATCCAAAACTACAGTGCTCTGTTCCTTGAGAACAGCTCTTTGAACATAACTCACTCTCAGGAGAGTTCTGAATCTACGAACACATCTCAGAAACAAGAGAGAAGATTGAGCTTGGCCAGCACAAACAGTGAAAACTCAGGGTCAGCAGAGAGCTTGTCATCAGCATGCCTCACCAACAGTGAGTGAAGCTTGTTGCAATGTGCATAGCAAAAGCCATTCCCACTACATCATTTCTGTGGAAAAGTCTTATTAGGAAAATTAATTTCTTGGAAATTTGAGGAGAACGAGAACAGCTTAAGTTGTTGTGTTTTTTAAATAACACAATTTAGCTTGCTCTACTGTTCATAGTAACGTAGGTGAAGTAATAGAAATGAAGTTCTTTATGTAGACCCATATATTAAGGTGACGGTCATGGTTATTAAGGGTTTCAGACAAACTTGGGTTTAGAGACATGGTCCAAGCATGAAGAAAGATACATAGATAAGAATCGTTACTCGTAAGTGCCATAGATCATTGTATTCTTCTTTTACAGACTGTAATGCTATATTAATACTGTAGTCACTATTTGGGAAGTATTTGTTATTCTTGCTATATAATATGATCATAAAGTTAACTAGTCTTTCCCTGTACTCTTTTTGTGGGCCAGGAAGCGAAGGGCATCATGCTGTGGTACCTCTGCTTCCCAACACTTGCAAAGCAGTTTAGGCAGCAGAACTTCAAGGGATGATGTAGTTGGTGAAAACAGAACTTTTGTGCTTGATTGGTGCTTTCAACAGGCTCTAAATGTCAGTATTAAAAAAGCAGAAGGCTTCATTCTGTTATCTAGTTTATACATTTAAACAGCAGATTTGTTAAGAAGACATCTTTTAGAAATGTGATGCTTTTTTTTTGTAGTTACTGCCAAGTGGTGGGGAACAAAGCGGATCGATTATGCCTTGTATTGTCCAGATGTCCTGACAGCATTTCCAACTGTGGCCCTGCCACATCTTTTCCATGCCAGCTACTGGGAATCAACAGACGTTGTGGCATTCATTTTAAGACAGGTTGTTGATCTTTCTTTCTCTCTCCACAATGAAAGAACTTCTCTAATTTAGAGGGAATAAGGAAAAATGAGGAGACTGAAGTGTATAAAAGACTGTTCATTACCAATCTCTCCTGTAACTGTACTAGTATGTTTATAGGTATTATGTGCACTGTCTCCTCAGAATTCATTTCTAAGGCATGTGATGTCTCTCTTATTCGTATTGTTCCAGTTTTTAGGTCACAGCTGTCAGTGACTTGGAGATGATTCATGCTGTGACCTCTAGAGAAAGTGGTGAGGTTGAGAAATCTCACCTGGGTTGAAAATAATTTAGTGATATGAGTGTGACCTGTAGTAAAAGTCTCTCTCCAAGAAGCCAAGATGACCCTCCTGTAGAATCCAGTTATAAACATTTTAATTTGGATTAACCCAGAAATCAGTGTGTCTTTTATGCAGTGAATGATGAAACAGCTGCTGCCTGGAAAATGGTCAAGAGAATAGTGTAGAAAACTACACAGTCATATTTCTTGATTAAATCAGTTGGGACGATGTCAATGTGCTTGCTTCTCTCACATCTTTTGGCTGGTCTCCGAGTGTTAAGTCCTTCCATCTCCTGCTCCTTGTGCTGGTGTCAGTGGCTTAAATTCTGTCATCTAGTGGCTCCAGGGAAATAGGAGCTTGGTAGCTGAGTTTCCATGAGTTCAGAACTGCTGCTGAGTTATACTGTGCAATTGTATAGAGGCCCCATTGTTATAGGCCAGTCAGTGAGCAGAGTGTGCAACAGAGCTAAATCTTGACCCTGTTGCCTCTTGCAGTGGTGAGTAGTATCCAAAAGGTGATGATAAACATTGTCTGACTGTCTATTTAAGTACAAAAAAATCAACACAGATGGTGCCAGGAATCTGACCTCTGTTCAAAATACCATTAACAAATACTTCTGTGGTCCTAACCTGCCTTACTGACTTAGCAAAGAGGAAACAATGTCACTATTTCTTGATGTCATCCTGATGTTTTCACTGCTTTCTCTGGATTTGTGTGGTTAAGGGAAGGATTTTAATGTTAAAGAACATGTAAGCTGTGCTGCATGTGGAAAAGCTGTTTAATACCTGAACTCTCCCTTACAGATGAATAAGCTACTTTTGCTCTGTTGGCCAGCACTTAATGTAATAATATGGCCTGTACCTCTTTCTGTTTTGCTTGTGCTGTTTGCTCTGCGATGTCACTCAGCTGGGACAGCAGTATACTCCTTCCTTGTCAAGTGCAGGGCTCCCCAGGCAGCACACAGTTTTTTAGAATGTTAATATAATTTCAGGTGATGAGATATGAAAACGTAAATTTCAAAGAAAATGATAGCCTGGATCCCACAACACTAAGCCCATCCAATCCACGAGAAAAATGGCTACGCAAAAGGACACATGTCAAATTGAGAGTAAGTATAAATCTGAACATCCGGGGCAGCTATAGAAATTGGGTTGGGCAGCAACTGAAGTGGAGCCTAATCTCCCAAAGCATTAATTTTACTTAACTGAAAACTACTGATACAGTGCAGAGGCAATCTAGCAGTTAGGAAAGAGGAGCAATTTATTATTGGTTTATCATTAGAAATTCTTTTTTTTTCAAAAGCATGTGTTTAAATAACAGAAGGACCTGTTAAGCACAGGTTGTTCTTCTGTTTTCTTATATGCTGGATGAATTCATGACCCAAGAAAAAAAATATTTTCTTCTTTCTTTAGATGCCATGAGCTTAAATAATAAATGAAAAAAATTCACGTATTGTGAGATTTCGTGTGGAAGTCACGGAGATTCTGACTATTCCTGTAGCAAAACGACCCTACTAAGTTTCAGATAAATTTTTAAGTATTGAGTAACACTGCAAGTGTTAGCACGCACTCCAGAACACAACAGGGTGAAGCATGATCATCAGCAAAAGCTTGTGTCCAGTATATGCTAAAATGTATACTCAGTATGAAAGTATTGCCAAGTTGCAGATATTCTTCCAGCTCTGTCATCAGTTAAAGCATTCTTCTAGGAGATTTGCTTTTATGCTTTGATTTTATGGAAAGTTCTGGTTACTAAAAATATGTGAAAGTGCCTCACAGGATGAATGCCTTGCATGTGATGATGTCACTCTATGGCACCGCTTGTACTGAAGGATAATTGGCATTCCTTTAAGTGTACTCTCCTATATAGTTGGAGTGTCTTTAAAGGTACTCTCTTACTTTGTCATCTTGGATGTTCTCAGTGGAGTCTTTATTCAGTAACACCCCATTAATGGGGTCCTAGCTCTTGCTGAAATAGAAGCCCAGTTTTGTTAGGTACTCTAAGGTACACTGAGACGTTCCTCAAATGCATTGGGACTGTGTTTCTTTATCACTGTTCTTAACAACATAATAGAGACAACAGCCTTACATAAAAACCAATGCTTCCCATCTTTTGGTCTTATTTCAGAATGTGACTGCTAATCATCGAGCAAATGACGTAATTGCTCCAGAAGATGGTCCTCAGGTACTTGTTGGGCGCTTTATGTATGGGCCTCTGGACATGGTAGCTTTAACAGGTGAAAAGGTGAAGACCGAGTATTCTATTTCCTTATTTTTTGTCAGCTAACATGTAATACAGATAGTTGTTGAATGTAATGCACATGTGGTTCATAATACCAGAGAGAGCCTTACAGTGAGGGGGGAGTACATAACTAGCATCCCACCCTGCTGTAAGCGCACTTTTTGGTAGATTGCATTTTTTCTAGCTACAATCCTTTTTATATGATCTCCTCTGGTTAATGAAGAGTATGCTATGCAGTGATTTCTGAACCTGTCATCTGTTTGCACCACCTACTGGAGATGATTAACTTGAGCAAGGACAAAAAAGAATTTAATAGCAGTTGGCAAGTCACTAAAAGAAAAGTGTATGTCCTCCCTTCAAGGTAAGAGAACTGGATGAAGGAACTGGGATTCTAAAGGTTAGGTAGCTGCTGTTTCTCATATACATGGAAGAGTAAAGAGTAGTTTTAGAATTTCAGTAATGTGACGTAGCTGGAATGGTCTGTGCTCTTAAAGCTGCCTGTGGTAGCCAAGTTTAAACTAACAAAGCCAAATAAATATTGAGTGAGCTCATTTGGTCACATTCAGTGAGTCTAAGAATTTTTAATGGAAATTCACATAGCAGTGTTGCTGAGATGTAGGTAAAACAGAAGCGTGGAGGCTTCACTACCTGTTCTGAAGGTTTAGTATGCAAAAACTTAATATATGCACACAGACTTAAATGATCTTTTTTCTGCTTTGAGGTTCCTGCTAAATTCCTGAGCTCTATATTTACTTGATACCTTCAGTGCTGAGTGCTTTAATTGATCAAGGCAATAATGAACTCTTGTACTCTGTGTTAGGAAGCATTTTCTAGTTGTGAGGACCCTATGAGAAGTTTCTGAGTTTTAAGGTTCTTTGAAATTCGCAACCTTTGGTTACGGAACACAAATAAGATAATATGATGAAGGCTTGGCACGCCACCTTCCTAAGGTGGCAATAATATTGCCCGCTATCACACTAGATGACTGTTGTGTTGATTTTGCAGGTTGATATCTTCATAATGACTGAGCCATCTTCTGGTAGGTGGGTGTATTTTGACACAGAGATATCCAACAGCAGTGGCCGGATATCCTACAGCATACCCCAACAGAAGAGACTGAGAGTTGGTGTATATCCCATCAAAATGGTTGTCAGGTAATAGCTCCAAACTGATATTATAGCTGCTATGGGCTCTTGTGATCAGGAAGACATTGATGTGTAGGATTGAAGGGGGCATGGAGGGGGATTTTGGTCAGTTCTAGATTATGCAGCAGACTTCTATGTGTCCTTAGGCAAATGATTTAATTTCTTTGTGCCTCAAGTCTCCAGTGACAATTCTGTTTATCTCTCCTTGGTCTTTTTCATGTATTATCAGCTTAGATTTGAAGCAGTGATCATATGCATACTGGCCAGCTTAGAGGTGTTCAGTCCAGTGGGTTTTATGCCTCCTGCAACATAAATCCTCAACATAATTCAATTTAGTGACATTTGGACTTGCAAAATTAGGGAGACTGACTGTAATCAGTCTTCTTATGGCAAGAGTGCGTGACTTGGGTTATTTCAAAGCTTCTTCATTGGAGAAAAGATTACTGAAGGGTATGGTTGTGTGTTCTTCAATAAGAAGCTTTTCTTGTTGAAATGAACAGTAGAGCATGTGCTGCCGCCTTCTCAGCCAGCTATTTGTATGTTGATGGCAGGCTGATTGTAAGAGTCATTTTAATTCTATACTTCAGAATTATATACTGTAATTCTATAAGAGCATATTTAGTCTAAAACTGGGGGAAGAAAACAGCACTTGGAAGTAACAGTACATTGAAATCAATTCTCCTGGCTCTCCAGCACTTTAAAAAAAAAAAAAAAAAAAAAAAAACACAAACCAACTCTGTAGTAAATCAAGCATGAAGAGTGAAAAGGTGTGAAATAAAATTTGTTGGCACAGGTGCAGGACTAGGGTAAGCCATGCTTTAAAAAATACTTCTGTTTAATAAAATTCTAGTAGAGAAAAGTTGATGTCTATAAGCAGGTGGATGCCAGTAAATGATGCATATCAGTTCTTCCATTGTAATTTCTAATAATTTGCCAGTAATTATAGACTGTTGGGGAAAAAAAAGCTAATTTCTGTGCAAAATGCATGTATGAACATAAAGCATTAGTGTATTATCTGTGTGTATATATAGACAATGTTCAAAGTTTAAGCTCTTCTGTTCAATGTTGTTTGTTCAAAATAAATCATATATCTGTATGAATGTGATGTCTTATTAAAGTCAGCTTCCAAATTTCTTGTTTGGAAAGTTATTTCCTAAAAGTGTAGGCTTTAATTTCCCCATAAAGGACTGAAATGAAAAGTCCTGTTTAACACAGACTGTTGAAGCTGCAGATCCAGACAGATCTAGTACGAGTTCTTAACTAGAACATGCAGAAAATATTCTCATTTTTAAAAAAATATATATTGCTTTTAATCTCCAGAGGTGACCAGAGCAGTGCCACAAGCTACCTGACTGTGCTTCCCCGAGGAATGGAATGTGTTGTATTCAGCATTGATGGTTCATTTGCAGCAAGTGTTTCAATAATGGGAAGTGACCCCAAAGTCCGAGCTGGGGCCGTCGATGTTGTAAGGTGAGTATGGTTTGCATGCTTCGCTTTGTAAATTTCTAACTTTTCTGTTAGAACACAGTAGGAGGGTAGAGGGTAGAATAGATTTTTTTTTTTTTTTTTTACTAAGTATGCAAAAATTCTTTAAGGGGTAGAATGTTTTGCAGATATGTTTCTGTATTTACTTGGACAGCAACTGTTCTTGATTTTTCAGAGGAATCTTAGAATGCTGTGGTTTACTTTACAATTTGTACATTAAGTTGCATAAAGATTGGTTGAGAATATGATGTTAAAGTGAGCGTAGTGAATTTATAATGATTTCATTTGTTACTGTGATTAGCAAAGAGTGTATTTTATGTTTTGTCAGCTTCAAATAAGGACATAATTTTGCTCCTGAATGACAAAGTGCCATGAGTGCAAGAGCATTTTCTGGAGGAAAAGCTAGAAGGCTCTTAATTCAGTCTTGCAATTCTTGCAGTGCTGCAGTGGGCAAAGAAATACAGCGCTTTTTTTGGAGCTTGCATGGGAAAGGAGGGATGCCAGTTCTCAAGAGTTTTCCATTTCCTACAGCTGAGGTCACAGGGAATCTCATTATAAATTTCAAAGGTAGTAGAACTTGAGACATAGCTCAAGTTCATAGAATCATAGAATTGCTTAGGTTGGAAAAGTCAAGATCATCAAGTCTAACCACAACCTAACCATACTACCCTAACTTACTAAATCATGTCCCTGAGCACCACATCCAAATAGTTTTTAAACACGTTCAGGGATGGTGACTCAACCACCTCCCCAGGGAGCCTATTCCAGTGCTTAACAACCCTTTCTGTAAAGAAGTTTTTCCTGATATCCAACCTAGACCTCCCCTGTCGCAACTTGAGGCTGTTTCCCCTCATCCTGTCACCTGTCACTGGTGAGAAGAGACCAGCCCTGCTCTCATTGCAATCACCTTTCAAGTATCTGAAGAGAGCAGTAAGGTCTCCCATCAGCCTCCTCTTCCCCAGACTAAACAGCCCCAGTTCCTTCAGTCTCTCCTCATAGGGCATATTCTCCAAGCCCTTCACAGGCCTTGTTGCCCTTCTTTGGACCTGCTCCAGCACCTCAGTGTCCTTTCTGTATTGAGGTGCCCAAAACTGAACACAGTACTCGAGGTGGGGCCTCACCAGTGCCGAGTACAGGGACAGGATGACTTGCCTAGTCCTGCTTACCACGCCATTCCTGTTACAAGCCAGGATGCTGCTGGCATTCTTGGCACACTACTGGCTCATATTCAGCTGGCTGTCCATCAGTACGTAAAGGTCCCTTTTTGTCAGGCAGCTTTCCAGCCACTCCTCCCCAGGCCTGTAGAGTTGCCTGGGGTTGTTGCGAGTTCATAGCTTTTAAGTTTTATATGTGTCTTATACTGTATGAGACTGGACCGTTGCTTGCTTTCCTCCATCTCTCCCAAGATGTAGATTTTATTACATCATTTCTCAGTAGGTGCAGATGCTTAGGCATGTTGATTCACATCTGTTGAAAGATCTTGTCTGACTGGGTCTGTGCCAGGCAAAGAAATACTGACGTGACCTGTGGGCATTAATTTATTTTTCTTCACCTATATAATTTATCTGTTGCTTGTGACAGACATTGGCAGGACCTAGGATATCTGATTATCTATATTACTGGCCGTCCAGATATGCAAAAGCAGCGTGTGGTTTCATGGTTATCTCAACACAACTTCCCTCAAGGAATGATCTTCTTCTCTGATGGACTTGTTCATGACCCACTGCGACAAAAGACTATTTTTCTACGGAATCTCATGCAAGAGGTACGTACTAGAAACATGTTGATATTCCTGAAACCTTTTTCTAGAAATTGTCATTCATTGAAGTAGGAGCCCTCTCTTCCTTTGGAACAGTAAATCCTACTGCTGTTATATTTTTGCCATTCCTCATGTCTTTTCTTCTTTTTCAAAGAGCAAAGGCGGCTAATAAGACATCCAAATGCACCTCCTGGCATATAGTATTATGAATAAATAAACGACTTGTTCTTTCCTGTCTGCCTATTCAAAATTTTGCTGTCATTCAGGCAGACAGATTTAGCTGTGCATGCTTTACAGAAATGTTAACAGTGAGTTTATCTGCTGCTTCAGTGCAGAACAAGTTCCATCCCTGTAATGCATGCTGTTCGGTAGTCGGAGTATTCACTCTGGAAGTAATATTTGTTTCAGTGCCACATCAAAATCTGTGCTGCATATGGTTCGACAAAGGATATTTCTGTTTACAATGTCTTGGCTCTGTCACCATCCCAGATCTACATAGTTGGACGATCAACAAAGAAATACCAGGCACAGTGTCAAGTAAGTAACTCTTGCTACTCAACTAGGAAGTCTTCAGGGAAGCAGGGAAACGTTTCTGCGTGAATGTGTGTGTACACACATGTATGCATAGACTCATAAAATAAAGAGCAGAGAATATTTTAGAGGAAAAAAGGCGGTTTTGGTCTCAGTGGAGGCATTTTATGGCAGAGTGAATGGTGAAGAGAATTGAATGGTCACAAGTTGTACCTGCAAGTGCATGCATAGCATATTCTTGAACAAAAAAATTGAAGAATTCACTGAAAATAAAAGAGGAGTCTAATATTATTCTTTTGTATATCTCTAACCAGGCTGCCAAAGATAGGAACTTAGCTCCTCATAGAGTCTGTAGGTTGAGGCAGCAGTAATTTGTCAATCCCTTTCTTTCCTTCATATTTCAGTTCCTCAGTGAGGGTTATGCAGCCCACTTGGCCTCATTGGAGTTCAGTCTTCATTCGCGACCCAAAAAGAACAACTCTCGGATGATCTTGAGAAAAGGCAGCTTTGGCCTCCACTCTCAACCTGAATTTTTGCGCAAGAGAAACCATCTCCGCAGGACTATGTCTGTACAGCAACCTGACCCACCTTCTTCAAACCCCAAACCAGAGCGTGCCCAGAGCCAGCCCGAGTCAGACAAAGATCATGATAGGCATTTGCCTTCCATTGCTTGGGTTAGGGGTGGAGTCTACAAATTTGAATCTGTTCCCTAGGAAACCTGAGGCTGTAGATTTTGGGTGCCCTCCATTTAACTTATAGTCATGCCTCAAAGGTAGTATTTAGGCAGCTTCAAACTAGGAGGGGAAACTGTACCTCAGAGTCTTCCCTGATCTGGAAAATGCCTTCTTACACCAACTAGGGAACTTCCAGTTTGTTCTCTTGATGTATTGGGAAATTTTAAAACAATCTAAAACTATCCCAAGTGCTTGAACATTAAAGCAACAGGAAAAAAAAATAGTCTTCAGTTATTTTTTACAATAGATACAATAAAATGTGCAATAAGAGAAAAAGCTGCTACAGGCTTTTTACTCAAAAGAAGGATTGTAGTTATCAGCTAACTAGCTGTACCCAAAACAATATAAACAGTAGATCCATAGGTTACAGAGAAAGTTTACACTTAAAACATTAAATAGTTTCATCTGTTGCCAATTCACTTTTGATTAAGTGATACATTTGTAAGGGAAGCAGAGGTGAGAGTACAACTATGGGTCATCAGGATTTGTACAGCAAGATGATTTTTGGGTGCCTTGAGTCCAGGATTTCCTTTCAGCTTATACTGTTGGTCAACAGATGCTAATATAGGCACTCATGCTGTATAAGGTGCTGGACATCAAGTAAATAGAACTCTGCCTGTGAACCAAATCATAAATGCTTAATGTCAGAAATAAACATCTCTGCCACAGTTTGAAGTGGTTAGTGTTGCTGTATGCAAAGTGATGTGCAAGTGTACAAAACAGTGTGATTTTTGTGAAATTTGGTGACTGTAAAATGTGTGAACTGTGTGTAAGGAGGTGTCTCTGACCATTTCAGACTGAGACACAGATTCTAAGATGGAAGCCTTAAGTGAGCCTTTTTATTAAGGGGTCTGCAATCTGCAGAGCAGTCACTTTTTCCATTATTCTAACTAGAATCTTTAATCTGCAGGATTCAAAAGTATTAAATGTTAATGGAGGAAGTTTTTTAACTTCTCATGCTTTACAGAAAGTGCTCTGTTAAGACAATCTACAGCTATCAAAATTGCAACAGTTGAACTTCAAAGAGTGGAGGTGCCAAATGTGTGTTCTCCTTCTGATTTATCTTATATCTTTTACTTATTAGAAGTAAAATGTGTGAAATTTTCCTTAAGTGATAATATTTCTAAACTGAATGTTGTAGTTAGTTTAACATAGTTGCAGTTTGCTGGTTCTTTATGCAACAATTTCCAGTATGCTAAATTCACCAACATAACTTTTGTGATAGAACTGATGCATGTTTCAAAACCTGCAGTGAAGTTGCTAGAGCACAAAAACAGTTTTAAAGTTAAAATCAGACTGTTGACCCTGAGAAAGCTAGAAGTCAACAGGTGATTTCTTAAGCTGTTTCTGGATTTGGTTTGTTTGACTTCCCTCCTTCAGTTTTTTGGCACCGGGGGAGGATGTTGTCATCTCCACCCTCCCTTTTAGGTTTTCCTAATATATTGCTGGAACAGAAGCAAGCCTGTTGGTTAATGATTTCGAAGTCGGTACGTAAAACAAAGAAGGAATGCAATGGAAAACTATGATGACAGTGCAGAAGTAAGTCCAGTAACTCCCTGTTCACACAAAAGTTTGTGTGCTTTTTGAAGGACAGCTTTGTGGCTTTTGTCTTAAAAGGCAACCAGCAAACTAGTATATAAATGGTGGTGCTTGCTATTGGTTTTTTTTTAAGCTTATCACTTAGTAAATTTCTGAGTTACCTATTTCAAACGTCCTGAAAGATCTCTGGCACATCAGTAGTTTTTATAATGCTTCCTGTAAGGGAGGGGGTAATTTTTGCTGAAAATTTAGGAAGGATGTTAAGATTTTAGTAGCTCACATCCATTAGGAAGAGGTAACTTATGTTACTTGAGCCTGGGGTTTTTAATCTCTGCTGCCAAGGTAGCCAGCTGCTAAAGCTAAATGAACTACACTGAAGCAGTCTTCAGGTTTACAGTTTTCCCAGTAGTTTCACAGTTGTTTAAGCCATAAATTTAAAGTAGTTTTCGGTGTTTTATCGTGGTCCACTGTATGTTTTTATTCTGATTGTGTCCATTTCTTTCCTTAGCCTCTGCAGCTCGGAAGAGATTACACAAGGTATACCAGAGAGCGTATTCTATCTTCCTCCAGTCAGTTCACTGCTTGCACAGGTACCAGCGAAGATGTTAAGAGCAGGGAAGGCTTCTTATGATACTGATGAGGTTTTCTTTCCTTCTGCTGATCTAGGAAAGAAAAAAAAGCTGGTAGCAAAAATGCACATCTAATGTTTATATCTGTGCTCCTTTCCTGCTAAATATCTTGCTTTAACAGGAAGCAAAAAAAAAAAAAAAAAAAAAAATGCCCAGAGTACATCCTCTGAAAAGACCAGCCACAGTAGCCCAGTGACTGACCAATACGTAACTGATATTACAGAGCAGACTTGGCAGCCTCCTAGGAAAAAAAACATTCTTTTTTCTTGTGTTTCAATGACTGGCAGTTTTGACTCTTGCCAGAGCAAGCCCAATGGAATATAAGTATTTTGAGTATGCTCTTGGTTGTTGGTTTTAAATAGGTGAATGAATTGAAGAGTGGAGGAATGCAAAGAGCAGACTTGAAGTTTGCTTAGAGGACATAAAGTCAACACTGACTGCAGAATTTGAACTTACTTTCTTAAGCACTGGGTGCTGGGTAGCATGTCTCCTCATAGTAATCACTGTACCTACTAGTATTAGCAAAACTAATTCTGCTTTAGCTGTCTACCTCTATCAGCCAGGAGATGTCAAAATCCATTTTCTGATTTAAGTTGCTAACATAGAAAGACCTATTTCCTTTCAAAACAAAGATCTGTGTGTGATTCTGTGACTGTTGTTAAAAGACTTCATATGAACACAAGGTTAGATGAATCTCCCAGGTCGTTTATTTTTTTTAGCCACTGTGTTGGTTCTATATATGTATATACAGTATATTATGAGCTAAAAGTAGTAAAACTAGTGCTACTCTTTGTGCTTGATTTAGAGTGGTAACAGTTCAGTCTCTAAACATAGTACTGGAATTCAGCTGGAAATATTTTCCCTAACTTTGTTTCCTATGAGAGCTCACATGGTCATTTCATCATGCCAGCACTACTTAATGCTCAGGGATAGAATGGTTTATCGCCTGATAGCTTGCCTCCACCTGAGCGCTCTGACAAACAATGATGCAGGCATCGGTTTGGAGGTTAAAGCTTCATGTTTATTTGGAGCTTATTTTCACAAACATCAGATGCATTTCTTTTGAAAGCACTAGCCAGCTGCCACTAAAATGATACAGAGCTTTTGTTGGAGATAAGACAATGAAAGAGGTAGTAGTGATTTAGGCATCTCACAGCTAAGTTGGCAGTTCAGTACTCTGTGGACATGGCTAAGGACTTCAATTACTTGGGCTTTTTTTGGCCTTTTTTTCCCCAGTTATATTTGGGACAATCCCTGATGAACTGCTAGTTTTTTACAGCATATTTTTTTCAATTCCATTTTCTCCTGGAACATTTGCTTCTAGTCAGTGCTTTAGTTTTATACTTTGTCTACATAAAACCACGTGGCTGTTCACAGGCATTCATTTTCAATTGGGATTACAGTTTCACTTCAGTTATCACGGAGGGATTATCAGTCCTCCTAAGCAGGCCATTCACTGAGGTTGAGCATGATCTTACCATCTTTCAGTTCTTTACTGATCCTCACTGCTGTATTCTCTGTACAGTCAGCGCTTTCTTTAACCTTAAAGTCTGTGGAAGATTTGAAGCCTCTCCACAGAAGGGAAACAGACAGAGAAGCTGTATATTACAGAGAAGCGCTTACACTTGATGTGCTGTATAGAAGAAGCAGAAGTGAAACTGAAACACAAAGCTGTTATTTTAGTGAGTGCTGAAGTGGTAGTACAAGTCAATACAAAGTAGGTCACACCTGAAAGCACTTCTTTGAATTGTTGATGTATATCCAGTTTTAAATTACTATATTAAAAAAAATTAAAAACAACTGTGATCAGTAGCCATTTTAGACTTATCAAGATTTATCTGAGTTGCTGTGAAAACACACATTTACACTGTTGTGTACTTTGTATGTAACTATTGAAAGCAACCTTAAGTGATGTTTTGTTTCTGCTTTCACAGCAAAATTGTAATTTTTTTTTTTAACAATGGCTGCGTTTATTCAATTAAAAGTATTTGCATACACTGGTGCACTTGGAACAGATTCTTGCTTGACAAATTACACCTACTTAGTTTTGTGGCATGGTTTATATCTATTCTGCATAAAAATTCTGTCAAGTGTAAAATTGACATGGCATTGATCATTCCTCTTGCTCCTTAGGGATTCGTGAGAGTTGCTATTTTGATTTGTTTGAATGAAAATAGTCTTAATTCTTACTTATCACTTCTCTACTACATAGGAAAGTAATTTCTAAACAAAACTAAAAATTTTTTACTCGTTATGTAGAAGTGCAGCTATCAGGAAACCACAGAGAAATAAACTTGATACTTTCATCTACAATTAAAATGAGAACAGTGACGTTTATCTTGAAGCTCCGCCATTTTGCAAAATAGCCTCTGTTTGCTTTTGTAGGTGAACATGTTGTCTTATTTACAGATTGCAAGATTATGGCACTGCTAATATGTGTATTTAAGTAAATCCCCAATAGTTAAGGCTGTAGAATTATCATGTATTTCACAGTATAAATTCAAAATGGAAAAATGAAATTCCTCCTTCTTTTATATTGTTTTCTGTCCTAAATGTGTAAAAAAAAAAAAAAAAAAAAAAAAACTTCATTTGAAAGCATTTTTAATTATACCAGAAAACCAAAGGTATTTTCAGCTTTTATAGTTTGTAACTGCTGCAATAATTGTAACTGAACAGATAGGATTTCACACATTTTTCCTCCTTTTGCCTGTAAGCTACAGATAGTGAGTATGTTATAAAAGTACTAGACAATTCCAATGTGGACTCTTTCTTAATAAGCTTGTTGGCTTAATAGTGGAGAGAAGAGGAGATTATGTGGTGCAGTTTCATAATTTTTTCTGGTTTCAGTTTGAAATACATGGTCTTAAATCAAGATTTCTGCATTGAGCTGTTCATTTCAGTCATGCAGGGGAGAAAGTGGCACTTTTCTCATCTGGAGTTGGTACAAGATAGAATTCCCTAAGCACAAACATTTCCAGCTTTCTTCCTCAGCTTCTGTGAGAGCAGTGATTCTTTATGATCTATGTTCATAGCTTCAGTAGAAATTGTGGTTTTAACAAGGTAATTTGACTTCAATGCTATTTAATCGTTCAATTGTAACTTTAAGTTTCTATTTATGATCCTAAATTCCTTTTTTTTTTAAAAAAAAAAAAAGTTAGTAACACACCTTTCTGGATGAAGAGAGCTCTTTTTGTTCAGAAGTAGGAAATGTTATGGACTCTGGAATCAAAGTAAGGTGTTGGTATTCCCTCTCTCCCTCCTTTTAGATTAAGCCCAAGGTAAGGGGATAAATGTTCTTCTATTTTTATTTAACCCAGTGAGCTACCTTTAAAATTGCATATCATTGTTTGGAGGGTGGAGGAGCATGAAACAAATTTTGGCAGATTATTAATTTATAAGGTTGTATAGAACTCAAGTGGAGGAGGAGAGGGGGAAGGAGAGGAAGAAACAGGTTTACTATGACCTGCTGAGAGATGGGTTAACAGAGATTACTACATAACTTAAAAATTGTAGCCTCTAAAGGTTAGCAATTCTGGGACCTCTGGTGTAGAGGCCAGAATGGCAGTCCTCTCACAGAACCCCAAGCTGTCTCCATAATATATTTTTCTATTTGCTGGGGAGGGGAAGGGGCAGTCCACTTAGAACTTAATTTCTATAAGTAAACTTGAAATTGTACATGTTCTTTCAGTCTATAGTTTTATTGAGTGTAAACTTTTAAATAGTGTTTGTCAGTGAGAAGGTTCTATCTGGTGACAAATGTTTATATTTCTTATGGCTGCCTTGTAAAGATTCAAAAATGTACAATAATGCATTTCTTAATATGAAATAAGGAATAAGATTTCTACAACTCATATAGATTTTGATGTGAGCTGGTTTTTAAAATCTTATATTAATCACTTAAATAAAACCTTCCTTGCCTTTAAGCAAGCAGTGTTCCAGACTCTTCTTATCAATGGTATTGGAAGCTTTAGATCATTGTTTGCATGTCGTAGTAACAGGTAGAAACGGTACACAAGCTGTTTAATATGGCGTAAAACTTCGATTTGTGAATAGAAGTCAACCTGTGAACTCCAACCCTCCTCATTTTTCAAAAGTAGTATGAGAAGATACTTCAATAATGGGACACCAGCCTTGTAAAAATTTTATAGAAGCAGTCTCAGTACCTACAAAGAATTACTTAAACTACTGTTCTATATACAAAGGCAGTGGGTTTTTTTGTTTATTTGGCTTAGTTTGTTTATTTAAAGAAAAAAAAAAAAGAAAAATAACACAAGCTAAACATCTCACCAGTTATCTGAAGGCTGGGTTGTCTTCATGATTCCAGAGCATACTAATTATTTCATTATTTAATTAATTTAGTTTAACAACAAAAGAGAAATCGGGAACAAGTTTAAAAATCAGTACTTAAATCAGAATCGAACATGACTGTTTCCTACATTTATACTTAATATAATTAAGATTTTAGCCGTTCCAGTTTTACCAAATTACATATGCATCTTAAAAGTCACTGTGCAGAAAAGTTCTCTGAATCAGTCTTTTGTTTGAAGGTTCAGCTTAGAGTAGAAAGTAAATTCCAAAACCTGCACAGAACTGCTACTTTAGAAACAGCTGTTGGATTCTAGAAGCTTGAGAAATCTTTGCTTTAGCTTGAAAGTCAAAACTCTGTTATGAGTCACCCATCAAAAAAGGCTTGTTAATTTTTTTAAAAAGTAGCATTTTCTTAAGTAAAATACATGTGTCAAATGCCTAGTATACTTTATTGAACAGAATACCTGTATTTTATTAGCAAATAATGGTAGTTATAATAAGAGGGTTGCTCCAAAACTAATGCCTCCTATTTTATGACATTGGCCCCCAGCATCAGAGACATATGTTGGTAACATGGCAATACAGGTTGAATCTTTTTAGTGATTTAAAACAATTATTCTGTTACATTTTCTTGCCATGCGATAGAGGGTAGCAGGGGGGCAGTCTGAAAAATAGCATCTGTATGAAGCAAAGGTGAAGAACTGAATTCCTCTGTGTGGGGAAAAAAATGGCACCCGCTGACATTCATCAACACTTGCTGAATATTTATGGAAATAAATAGAAGGCATTACTCTTAGAGCAACTTATGTATATTAATTGTGATAAGCAATTTCTGCATATAGCTAAATGACAAATGGTGTTGTACAAAAGCAGTGTTTAACTCTGCTACCATGATGGTATTTAAAATAGCAGCAAAACATTAAGTTGGTATGATTGGTGTGGAACCCAACAATTTAGGATAGAACTACTTGGGCTAACTTAACAGCAATCCTTGGGCTGTGAGTTAAAGTCGTATTGTGGCTCCACTGTTGTGACTTTGAAATGACTACAAAACCTGTTGACTTGGAATGGCAGTTGTGGTCAGAACTCATAGCAATTATTGTTTCCTTACATTTAACTGAAAGTTAGCTTTTGATTTGTTAGTATGAAAAAGATAAGCTTTGAAAATAACAGATCGATGCTTTCATAGTATTCAGATCCTCCTATATATTACTTTTGCCCTATGATCATCATTCATGAATCTCTGCCTGTGCTCTGACCATTCCTACTTAGTGCCTTATGAAAGCCCCATTGAAGATGGTCCATTGTCTCAGCAGAAGATAGATAGTACACTGTGGTTTAAATTTATTTCTCTAGTTGACTTGAACAGCGAAAGCAAGGGAAGATTACTTTTAGCCTGCTCTGCCAAAAAAGATTATAAAATGTAATTGTTTTTTAAAGCATACAGTTCTATGCAGAGTATAAAATATAATCTTGTATCTCAAGTGAAGTTCTCCTTTATATATGCTCATAAACTAACATTATGTATAGCCATCTCTGTCCAGGCACTAACTGCTCAATGGAGTTTCTTTCCTTGCCTTCTGACAGCCTGAGGAAGTTCCCAAGATTGATGCACAGGCTGCGAATTTCGTGCCATTAGAATAGTAGTAGTTTGATATTGCATGCTGTCTGCAGAAGAACAAGACTGCTATTAGCAGCATGAAGTCATCAAGGTTATGTAATTGGTTATCCACATGCATTGCTGGAAAATCAGTTAATGGGAGCAAGGAAGGAGGAGGTATGGACCTGTGTATTTCACTGAGCGCTTTTGAAAACAAGAAAGCTTTTTTTAAACCTTCATTGAGCATAATCAGCAGTATACTAATTAAGTATGGCAATATTTTAACTAGCAACAGGAGCATTTTTTACAATATAAACTAATTATTTAAAACAGATACATTTGAACAATGCATGGAGATAGCAACCATTGACAGTTTGAGATCAAATCTTGATTCATCATGGAAAAGGTGAGTGGGAGCTACGATGCTAAAATTCTCACCAGTTATATACCAGAACAGAAAGCAACAAGCTTATATTTTGGAGGTATAAGGGTACCTCCAAAAAAGTTTATTCTACAGGTATTCCAAATGCAGAACCTACAAACCAGCCAGTGACAGCACACTGTATGCATCTATTTATGCAGGAGAACTGGAATGACTCAGTGAAAGCAGTGCACATCACTGTTTAAAGCTTCAATCCAGCACAGGTAGGGGAGAGAAGTGTTTTTTGTTGTTTTTGTTTTGTTTTTTGAACTGTTACAGAAATAAAGTTCCTACAACTTTGTTACAAGAATAGTAACTGTTATACACAGTATAACTTCCCCTTTAAGCAAAAAGAATACTTCAAATGCTAATAGATGAAGGTATTAATCATACAATGGCTTGGGTTGAAAGGGACCTCCAAGACCATTGACTATTTGTGAACATAAAGCTACCTAACAAAAAAATTTATTGTGTGTGCAGACACCAATGACAGCTAAGTGTTCAGTGGTTTAGAGTTTGCTGGGGTTTTTTTTTTTTTTTTTTTCCTGCAACATGCCTGGACTGACAGCTCTTCTACACAGGGGCGGTGAGGTTCTCATACAAGGTCAAAGCTGGGGTCTGATTGGGTCAGACTTCCACAACAAGAAACCCAAAGGAGAGCATCTAACAGGTTTTAGAATCTGCACATCCAAATCCAACTGCTGATTGAATCTGCATAGGTATCTTGAAAAAAGAAAGGCTCTGTTCTTCTTCTACAGATTTTCGTCATCCTGAGTTAGAGCAATCACTTAGTCCATAATGTTTAAGTGAGAGGTGGCCTGTTGCCAAGAGTTGAGATGAGGGATACTTAACAGTATTTACCTGTCCCCTTGCATAATACCATCATCAGGTGCCCAGAAAAGATGCTTCAGTTGGCGAATCTCTGAAGAGACCAGTTCCAACTCACGGTCAAACTCCTCTCTGGAAGTAGAATTGTTATTACAAGAGATTAAAGTGGACAGACTGAGTAGGTGACAGTGCCCAAGCCTATTCAGTGGATAAGAAATTGGTTGGATAGTTGCAGACAGTGAGTTGTGGTCATTGGCTCTATATCCAGGTGGATGTCAGTGACAAGTGGTGACCCCAAAGAGTCCATCTTAAAGATGTCCAGTGATCTGGATTGTGGGATTGAGTGTACCCTCAGCAAATAACACAAAGTTGATACAGTTGATATTAGCTGGCTAATAACACGAAGTTGAAGCTGATACAACAGAAGGAAGAGTCCAGAGGGACCTGGACGATCTTGAAAAGTGAGGCCCACATGAACTTCATAGGATTCAATAAAGCCAAATGCAAGGTGCTGCACTTGGATTGGGGATGTGTACAGACTGGGAAAAGAACTCATTGAGAGCACTCCTGAATAGAAGTAACCTAATATCTTCATGGATAAAAAGCTCAACATGAACCAACAGCATGTGCTAGCAGCCCAGAAGGTCAACTGTTTCCTGGGGTGCATCAGAAGAGGGATGGCCAGCAGGGCAAGGGAGGTGATTGTTCCCCTCTACACTGCCCTTGTAAGGCCCCATCTGGAGTACAGCATCCTGGCTTGGGGCCCTCAACACAAGAAATATGTTGAGCTGTTGGAGCAAGTCCAGAGGAGGCCACAAAGATAATCAGAGGGCTAAAACACCTCACCGATGAAGAAAAGCGAGGGGTCTGGGCTTGTTCAGTCTGAAGAAGAGAAGGCTCTGAGGACACCTCATTGCAGCCTTTCAGTACTTCAGGGGAGCTTATAGACAGAAGGACAGCAGGCTTTTTTACGTGGGCAGATAGTGATAGAAGAAGGGGGAATGGTTTTAATCTAAGTAAGTGTCCCCTCTCTTAGTTAAGATATTTAGTTAAGATATTAGTAGGAAATTTTTTTACTCAAAGGGTGATGAGGCACTGGAACAGGTTGTCCAGAGTAGTTGTGGATGCCCCACCCCCTAGAGGGGCTCAAAGGCAGGCCACATAGGGCACTGGGCAGTCTGATCTAGTGGGTGGCAACCCTGCCCACAGCAGGGCAGGGGGTTGGAATTAAGTGATCTTTAAGGTCATGTCCTACCACTCATGCCATTCTATGATTGACTCTGTGATCTTGAGTCAGATGCTGTTTGTTACAGTCTGTTTCTGACTGTAAGCTTTCTGTGCAAGGATGCGTAACTAATAATTTAAATCTTCTAATAGTATATCATTTCAGTGGAATAGGTTAACAACCTTCATCTTGCCTTCAATCTTACAAGATACTGTAGTCATAGCAATAATAACTAAAAAAAAGAACAATAAGGTTTACAAAAGAATGTGGCTTACATTCTTCTGCTGGCAGGAGTAGGTGATGAATAGAGGCTCTTCAATGCTGCCGATGCTCTCCTTGATCTCAAGAGTGGGACGGCATCTTCACCATGCCAGGATGGGAAACCCCTCAATTCTTTATGTTCTGACACCTTTGTTGGCCCAAGCAAGGATCTTCTGCTGGACCTTGGAGTGCATTTGGAACTAGCTGCTGGAGTAACACTGTTCATACTAAGGCAAGGTGTTTGTACTGTTCTTCTTTTCTTGGAAGAACTGGTTGCAGAGCTGCTGCCAATGTCTTCAGCTGGAAAGGTTGCAGTCGAATGTACTGGGCTTTGGCAAGTCTTCTGTATTTTCTGAAAGATGCATTAGTTAGACATATTAAGTTAAATAAGTCAGTCTATTGTTTGGAACCAGAAAGATGAGGAAGCCTCTTTGAGCTGAATCCCTAGCTTTCATTCTCATATCAGGTTTAGTCTAGCATGAATGCTTTTCTTGTGTACCCATTTGGGTTGGATCATTTGCTCCCCTAATCCTTGTCAAGGACTTCTGTATGCTTTAGAAGAAAAGCACCTGCTGATATTGTGCAAGAAATAGCCAGGCTCCTTAATACATGCTGATGAACTTAAAGTCTGCCACCAATGGGAAGAACAATACAAACTTCAGCTTGCTAACATACTACTACCAACTGAATTTTATCAGTCCAAGTTATGTTGACAATTTGGAAGAACACCCTAATAAATAGTGCGGGTACAAGAACAATTAAATATATATAATATATAAAGCTACACCTTTGTCAGGAACAATTATTTGCAAGCAATGGCAGTCTATCCACATTCTTTCTCGTGAGGGCTGCTCTGTCTTACATGATGAAATGCAGCAAGGGAAAAGGTTTTGCTTCAACTACTTCCCATATTCCTGCTTTTCACTTTCTTGCTTGTTCTGCCATAGCCATAATTTATCCAGATAATAAAGGCAAGAGTTACCTAACAAGGATAATAAAAATTCTACTAGTTCATATAATTATAGGCTATCCTGAGCTAGGAGGGACCCACAAGGATTGTCAGGTCCAACCCCTGTCTACAGACAGGACCACCCAAAACTGAAACCCTATGTCTGAGAGCATTGTGCAAATGCTTCTTGAGCTCCAGCAGCTAAGAGCTGTGACCACTGCCCTGGGGAGCCCCTTCCATTCCCATCACCCTCTGCTGCAGAATCTTTCCCCAACTCCAACTTGACCCTCCCCAATGCAGCTCCATGCCATTCCCTCAGGTTCTGTTACTGTCATAAGAGAGCAGAACTCAGCAGGGACCCTCTGCTCTTCTGTCAGGGAGCTATAGGCTGCCATGAGGCCTGCCCTCCTCTATGCTGAACAAACTAACTCAAGTGACACGCCTCAGACACTCCTCGTATGTCTTCCTTTCTAGACCCTTCACCATCTTTGTAGCCTTCCTGAAATTGAAGCAAAAAAATAGACACCACCTACATGTCACCACAAAGACAAAGTACCTGTGACACTGTTCCAAAAGCATTTCTTGCTGTTTTTGTAATACTTTGGAGCACTTGGCTCTTATTTCTTGCTTCCATATTTTCCCAAAGTGGTGTCTCGTGGAAATTCAGCTCTACTTGCTTTAACGGTATTCGCTTTCTTAGAGACATGCAGATAGTATTAAGAGAACTGAAAGAAGCTTTTCTCTTGAATTTGTCTGGTACAGGGCTCTCATTCTCATCAAAGTCAGCTAAAAGCAGGTGTCTCTGCCAGCCCATTGTTGCCTTGACATTTTGAAGCATAGATGCCATCTTGTTCCTGTTCTTTGTCAACCTTATTTCTAAAACAATAAGAAGAAAAATTAGAGCAAGGTACACCAGTGTGGAAAAGGAAAAATCAAAACTGTTCTATAATACATTTAGCTACATTCACCTGAAACAACAAAAGTAGAGCCAAGCAGACTTTTTACTTCTGAACTTGAAGGGAAGAAAACATGAATTTCTACAGCTATTTATGTATGTCTGTGAGCAAGTCTTACCATTTCCAGGACATCAGTCCTGATAAACTGTGAGACTCAATCTTGTGAAGTAGAATAGAGTTTAACTGCAAGTTAAACCAAGGCTCTCACAAAATTTTTTGGCTTCATTAAATCAGCCATTTACTCCCAGGCAAGTTTGCAGAGCTCCTGCTATCTCCTGCCTGAGTCACTGGCTGAAAGCTTACACTTAAGTCATTGTTACAACTGTAGATAGACAAGTCCAAAAGTAGACACGATTGCTAGTGACAAAAGAAAAGCGAGAAGGGCTAAAATGCCCATTACTTAAAATATCTGTAAAAATGTTAAGTACCTATTCTAAATTCCTAATTTTCACTAGCTCATTAGAAAAATATACTGCTATTACTTCTGAAAAGCAACTGAAATGCAAATGTATTTTAGCAATCTGAATTAAAAGTGAATTAATTTTACCAATACTTCATTAAGAATTAGACATACAGTGGATCAAAAAAAACCTGGGAGACTTCTGCCATTGTTGCATTACATATTACAAAATTCCCCATATATTCCTTGTTAAATCTCATTTCCTAAATAGTCCCCACCTCTCAGAAGTGTCCTTATTTATCTCAGAATGCAAGAAATTAATGAAAATTTTTAAATCTAAAAACGTTCAGGGTATTAACACCTTCAATACATTTTTGCGTGTAGCAGCAAGGAAAGGCTTGTAATTGGGCAATCTGTCAGTTAACTGACTACCCCATAGCTTATCCCGCTTCTTTTTGATATGATGAGGTCTACTGTTGGTTAATCGATGCTGTCAAGCGCTGTTCATCCCCGACGGTCGCTCTCAGCCGCGGCCGTACGCGCAGAGCCGGTCCTGCACCGCGAGCTGCCGCAACAACGGTTGAAACCACAATGAGAAGGGCGGTAAAGGAGATAGATACTAAGGCTGGAGGAGACAAACTCAGTCTCCTTGTACGGCAGGAAACACGGGCCGCGACCGAACCGCTCTACCCGTCGCTTGCCTTGAGTCTGTACTTACGCAGGCAGGAGACCGAGACAGGACAGACTACCGCCGGCCGAGAACCGCACCGAGAGCCGTCTCAGCCGCCGCGTTCAAATCCTGCCCCGCCTGCTCTGATTGGCGGCACAGCTTTCCGCTCGCCCCATTGGCTGCCGCCTCTCGCACACGCGGCGGCCGTTAGACCGTGTGGCGACCGCAGCCAGCAGGGTCGGGGGCTGTGGTGCTGCGCGCCAGTCTCGCCCGCCGATGCAGGAACAGAGAATGATGTGAAGGACGAGGGTGTAGGCGATGGTACGTCCCAACAAGAAACGGGAGCACCTCTGCAACGCAGCTGCAGGTGCTGCGCAGAGGTCGGTGGCCACGTGACCATTCTTGTTTCTGATAATCCATTACGAGCCAAAGGCCCAGAAAAGCTTTTTAATTATTGCTTTCCGCTGATATATTGATGATTCCAGACTTCAGATGACACCACCCACTATCTTCTGCAGCTGGAGGAGAGATGTAGGTTGCACAGTGCTGGACCAGAAACTACTTGGGCTGTCCTCCGGCAAATCAGGCAGATAAAGAAAATGCTGAGAAGGTGGTTTGTATTCCTTAGCATCCCACCCTAGAGGAAAACAAGACAGCTTGGATATTAGGAGAAATGTTTTCTCAGAAAGAGTGGCCAGGTGTTGGAACAGCCTTCCTGGGAAGTGGTGGAGTCATCCATGGAGGTGTTCCAGAACTGTGGAGATGCAGCACCAAGATGTGGTTAGTGGGAAGGGGGCATTGTGCTTTATGATATTTGAAGTCTTATCTTAACAATTCTATGATTCTGTGTAGAACATTTATCTATAAGACACTTTTACCTGCAAAATTGCTCTTGGAAAGAAGTGTAGCAGCTTCCATTTTTTTCCCCTCAATGTTTTTCTGCCTTCAAACTCAGCAGCTGACTACTAGACACACATGCACAGCTAACACTTATCCTAGAGCCATAGCTGGTCTGTCCATTGACAGTGCTTTGCGAGTCCCACCATTGATTTGTAAGCATACTTTCTATGACTTCTAAAGCACCACAGTTTTTTTTAAAGTTCCACATGATGGCATTTGTACCCCTTTGCATTCACATGCTACAATAGGGGCAAATGCATCTCAGTAAATAATTCCTTATTAATAGAAACGTATTTCTACATATTACAGCCATATATGCTATTCTGCTTTTTTTTCCCTACCAATTCACTTTAAGGCTTCCAGATAGGAAGAGGCACAACAAATCTATAACTGTTCCACTGTACATCCCCTTGCCCCCAACCTCCATCTGTATAGGAAAAGTTTCAAGGTTTCAGGTACCTTTCACTTGCAACATTCAGTTTGAAACACCCTATTTTAAGACTCCTCTCAAATCTAGACAGGCCAAAAGTAATTTAAAAATGCTAAAAACAAAGCTCTTTGGAGGGTGAGGGGTATTGCGATTCCTAAATAACAAGGGAAGTGAGGTAGTAATCACAGCCCTATGACTTAAGGACACTTAAGTAAGGGTCATTTCTGAGAGCTAGGATTTTGAGTTGGCATTTTTGTACTAAGGGGGAAAGAAGCTAGGAATAGACATGGTGCTAATAGAACAGAGGGTGCATGTTAATGCAGAAATAGTGTGTGACAGAACAGCCCCAGTCCAAAAGGGAAGGAGCAAGGCAAAGTTGAATTGGGCAGTCAGCCTGCCCTTGTAAGCCTGTTAATAAAATGAAATTAGAAATATCTGAGCCTTTGCAGTTGTAAACAGGCTCTCAAGAAACCTACATTTCTTGATCTTCTTATGATACCCATTATCTTCATCCATTACAACTTTGTTATACTGAGTGTAACGCTACAACATAATGGAAAGCACAGCAATAACAGTGGGGTGGCAAAGTCTTTTAGCTGCAGCAAACAAGGACGAGCCTAAACGCAGCAGTCACAGGAACAAAGGAAAAAAGCTACTTACCTTTGGAAGGCCTCAGATAGGCAGGGATCTTCAGCAAGATACACTTACCTCCACTGCCAACCCTTAAATGAAGTCTGGGAAGGGGTGGATCCTGGCTCCAGCCCTTCCGGTCACTAAGGTACGTTGCTTGCAGCTGAGCTTCCCAGGGCTGGCCCTGCCTTCCACCCAGGTGCTCCATCACTGCTTCAGGCAGTTCAGCATTTCCACTATACCAAGGAAACTTCTCATACAAAGGAGGAAAGATAGACTGTTTAAAGATTGGTATCACCTAATTTTTAGTTGTTTTGTCTTTTGGTTATGCCAGCAATTAAGCCTTGATTTTGGGGTAGATCATATATAGATCAATATCTGTAGCTGTTATGTTTTGGTTTTTTGTTTTTTTTTAATTTCATTCCCAAGAGCTAAGCAGTGATTTGCCAAGTGGACGTAGTAATATGTGCACTGTAGAGATAGGAAGTACCTGCATTCTGAGTTTCTGCCTCACTGCAGAAGTAATAACAAAATACAAGTTTTCCCCATGCATGCCTGCTGGCAGAGACAACTGGTACCCCGATCTGTATAAAAGGTTTTGTGAAAGCAAGCATCTAACAGATACGTGGAAGGTAATTTGCATTTCACAACTGAAGTTTGCAGTTCATAAATGAAGAAATATGGAATGCGTTGCTTCCCTATTTGGATATTTTCTGCTCGGTTGCTTGATCCATTTATCCGGGTGGTGAAAAGTGATAATACCAAACATATAGCCTGAACCTACGTCTGTAGATTGTGGCTTGTATTTTTCTGTTCCTGACATGATCAAGCAAGTCTTTCTTTTCCAGTGTCTTCACCTCAGCCCAGCTAACTTGGTTCAAGTCAGCTTTGTTTGCCCTAGCATAAATTCAGTTGTGACATCACAAAGGTTACCTCTTTGTTTCATGGCAGTGACTGAACTTGGGGGAGGGAGGGGCAGGAGGAGGTACAGAAAATAAATCATGAACACAGGTGGGAAACTATCAGTCAGATCTGGAAAGGTGCTCAGGGAACTGAATACTTAAGAGTCTAGCGTTAAGAGTTGAACTGGTAATTTCTTGCAATGTGGTTATTTTCTTCTGTGTTTTACTGTTATACCTGATCTCCTGTTCACTATCCTTCTTCTTCTCCACTGGAGGAAAATGGCTGAACATCTTGCTTGAACAAAGTGATAGAGCAGCTTATAGTGCTTATTCCTCTCAACAGGGATTGTACCTTCATCTATGGCAGGGTACTACCTCAGGTTTTCTTGACAAGTACTCTGAAGGTCTAAGAATGGTCATTTACACTGCTTTTGCACAGGTCACTGTTCATCTCTGTACAGCCCAGAACACTAGGTATCTGGCCCCAAACCATTATCAATTGCAACAACTGCTCTATTATCACACCATTTCCCTGTTTAGCCAGACTAGAAGCCAAAATGTTCAATGATGTGTCCTGTGCTCTTACTGTGATTGCTTTTTACACATTGTTGTTTTTTTCTCTTTTGATTTAGGTTAGACCATAGTTTAGACACAAGAACTTGGATCCTGTCAACTTGATTACAGAGGCAAAGAAAGGACTATCGCTTTGGGATGTAAAAAAGGCAACTTTTAGCTATTTGCTTCCAAGGCTATTCTGTTGGGAATTACAAGACATTTAGCCAGCAAATTCCTTCATCTAGGTTTTGTTCTGCACTCAGAAGAGTCGTCAAGAAGTGCTTCCTCAATGGAGGATGACAGTGACCTTGAGCAGAGCTCCTGGGCTAATTTACCTGATGTCTGTCTGAGGCACGTCTTCCATTGGTTAGATGACAAGGACAGATCTCGAGCTGCGTTGGTCTGTAAAAAATGGAATCAGGCCATGTACTCAGGATCCCTCTGGAGAACCAGAACCATCACATTCAATGGCCAGCCATCAAGGGCACATGCATTTGAATTTGAAACTGCACTGTGGTACGTCAAGAAATTTGGCAAGTATTTGGAACACCTTGAAATCAAGTTATTGCATCCTTACAGTACTGTCTTTACCCGAAAATTTCAAGTGTCTATGAGAGGCCTTCTCTCACACTTGGGTAAATGTAACTGTCGCCTGGTATCCTTGAGCATCAAGCACCTGGAATTAGATCGCTTGGTCTGGAAAAACATAGTCAGGGCTCAGTTTATCAAGAACTTAGGTACCTTTCTGAAAAGAATGAGCAAACAACTTAATTACCTCAACTTAAAAGGAGCAAGAGTAACCTTGGAAGAAGGCTGTGAGCTTCTGAATTCTCTGAGCTGCCTGACTAATAAAAGCTTTATATCTGAAATAAATATTGAGGATTTCTTCAGTCTCCATCTTCCTGTCTACAGCAGCACCTTGTTCCACCATACTGTGTCCAAGTTCCACAGCCTGGTTATCCTGACTTTCAATTATAACTGTGTCTCTGATGAACTGCTGGACATTCTGTGCAAGAACAGTGCTCATTCCCTGTGCACCTTAAATATCAAATGTCATATCCATGACCCTCATGGGCAAGTGGTCTGGGGAATGTCATGGGCCAACCTGGCCAAAAGAGCCCCAAAATTGAACGTGAACTTCTACTTTGAAAGAGTCATGAAGCATGATCATCTAGCCAGGATCCTGCTAGTGGAGATCCCAGTCAGGAGCATCAGTTTACGGAGCTGCTATTTCAGAGACCCAGACTGGATGATGAGACCTACCCTCACCAACATCCTCCCAGCCTACTGGCATGTGCTGCAGGTAAGGCAAGCAGTCATGACAACTCACTGCACAAAGCTAAGCAAAGTAATTGTATAGGCATTCTATGTAGCCCTAGGAGTTAGCCATTCCAGTGTGCCAGCTATATAGTCCAGTTCAAGTGATTGTCCTTGTCCAGTTATAATGTCCATTATGCTGTTCATCACAAATGCCACTTATGTCAGGTTGCCCTCATGAGATGCTAAAACACTAAAAAAATACTGGTGGTTGCAAAGCCAGCTGTGAGCAAAAGGAACCTTCGGGCAGGAAAGCATTATTTTTGTAGGAAAGCTGTTCAGTCAGAGCATTTTGGTATCACCAAGGATGTATCATGAAAGGTGTTGAACCAGTGACCCATATAAGAGTATCAAGTCTGTGTGTGCCTGAGGGAAGCACATGGTCTTGTAACTGACGGTTACTGACAGATTTCTCTAAGGTCTAATGCATTGCAGAGTTTGCAATAGACACCACAGATCTGTAAAGCTCTCTAGAAATTGTCTTTGGATGTACTTTTTATCTTGAATTACTTCCGGTATGCAAAATAGTATCATGGCATAAGCTGTGGGTATAGCACCCACTGGAAGCTGTCTGTCTCTTAGGATGGTGTGTAATGTACACGGGGAGCTCATCTTTATGGGAGAATGGAGATTACCATTGCGTATATTTTTGTCATAATAAAAAAAACAGTTCTCTGCTAATGTCAAGGTACACAGCTGATCTGCTGCCAGTCACTTCTGTTGGTAAAATTGGGAAACACTTTTGAAGTTTAGCTAGTGCAACCTTTGTTTCGTAGTACTGACCGTGTTCTTTCTTTTTAAAGAAATTAACCCTTGAAGTAAACAATGACAATGAGCTGCTGGATGATGAGCTGCTACAGCTCATCTTATCATGCAGGAAGTTGTTTTTTCTGAAAGTCTGGGCATTTCTTAGTGTCACTTTTATGGAGAGGTTGCTACATAATCGTGCAGAAAGGAAATGCTTTTTGACTACAATAAAGGTAAGACTTTGTTCTTCAAAACTCCCATTATCTACCTTCCTCTCTTCTATATCCAGAGAAATGCTGAGGTCCCCATAATCCTGCAGTAAGGTTAGAGAAGGAAACGTTAACATAACTACCTTTCCTATATAATGTTTTAGCATTATAAGAATCCTGAAAACGACTCAGAAATGGGTCTTTCCAACCTACTAAGCCATAAGTAGGAATATTACAGAATATTATGTAAATTTAATAACCAGCACCAACCATTCCACAAGTCTCCGCTAGTCTATGGGTCCCCTCTGTCTCCTCCTATATTAAGCTAGGGATTATCTGTTCCACCCAGGCCTGGTACTCAGATCTATGCTTAAATTGAAGCATGGCAGTTGAATCTCATTAAACAAAAGATATAAACACATCTTACCAAAAAGGGATGTTGTATTGAATGTGGGCCAAACCACAAATGCAGCTGGTGTAAACCATGCTGTCATACTATTTTGCTTGCTGGATTCTAAATGTATTAGATCCAGAGCCATGCATATTCCAAGAATGCATCAATCTTGAGGGTAAAAGGAACTTTCCTCTTCCCAAAAATTCTTTGGCAGGAGATGAGTCATAGTTTTCACTCAGTTTAGAGTGAAAACTGCAAGTAAATTTTAGGATTTTATTCTAAGAATTCGGCTTCTCCATATTCTTCAGTAGTAACAATGGCTTACTTTTGCCATGAGCTTTAATGGACTGAGACTGCTGCACGTATCTGAGAGACATGACTGCCATTCATGCTCACAGGTCAGGATTTACACATCCCGACAGGAGACCAGTGAGGAGGAGCGTCTGTTGCGCAATATTTACAAGAAGTTCAAGAATCTGATTGACTCAGAGCTTAACTATTTTGTCATCACCTATCCACTGGTGTAAAGCCACAAGGAGTTACGTCTGCAAATGATGAACAAATCCTTTGGAGGGCATTAGTAAGAGAACTGAATCTTGTCAGCATGCCTCTGAAAGGGAGATACCATTGTATGCAAAGGACAATTCTACTATGCCCTGGATTAAAACGTTGGATTTGGGAACCAGCCTCCTATGTCTCCAGTATCACTTATTCTTACCCTTTTTTTGTTTTCTCTCACCAGAACCAGAAGCAGCAGTGAGCACCTTCTCAGCCTTCGTAGGCACCTCTAGTAAAAATAAGGCCCTCTTCTTCATTCAGCACTTCCCATTGCAGAGTTTCAAATTTCTTACCAATGAGGCCCATCTGTTTGTGTCCATTTTACAAACAGGAAAACTGAGACATGGAGTGAGGAAACGATTAGCCCAAAATCAACCTTGGCTTGATCTTGACTCAGATGCAGTCAGGTACTCCATTCCATTGCGTCATCATTCCCTAGTTCTCGTTGAGTTTAATGTACACTCTATGCCCAGTTCTTAACAGCAGATGTTAAGAAAAAAAAACATACCACAACTAGTCTTGGCAGTCAACACTCCCACTTGACCAGCTTACCAGTGTCTTGTGAAAGAACTCCTTCTCTAGCTTCCACAACTTCTACACCTCTCAATGGCAAAAGATATCATTGGTTGTACCTGAGATAACATCGAAAGCACATTCCTTCTTATTCTGGAACTTTATTGCCAAGTGGGAGATTTCATCAGACATTCTAGAGCACAGTCCTAGCTGTAAGTACTATGTCTGTTTTAATTACCTCACAAATCTAGAATGAGGACAGCATTAATTCAAATCAGTAAATTTGGAGTTTGTCAATAAAAATCTCAGCATGAGCTGTCCAGTAATATGGCTTCAAAAGTTGTTAATGCAAACAGACTCTCTCATCGGCATGCAGAGCACTTCATCAACATATAACGTATCTGCCTTGATCTGTATCTCCTCCTCCAGGGAAAGCTGTCGACGTCTCAGACCTTTCAGCTCTGTTTCAGCCAGTGCCAGTGTGTCCTTTAACCTTACAGGGAAAATACAGCCAGAAGTTAGTTGGGAATATATAGATATTTTGTCATATACAAAAATAATTCCAAGTGAAAAAACAAGGACGGGAATCACAATGAGACAATATCCATGCAGTATCCTTTAAAGTGTGCTACCCCTAAGGAAAAAGCACATCTCAAAATTTCATGGAGAATAGCTGGGACCCAATGTTACTTTGACTATTTAATTAACCACATAATCTGTACCATAGATTTCCCCACTCTTTCATCATTTCCACTTGCCTTTGAATATTGTTTGTAATCTCTTGAACTTCACCAGTCAACCTATATTGCACTGTGTCATAACATAATTCCACACCAGGGCGATGGTTTCTTGCTTCCAAGCGGGTTTGAGCCACTTTAACAGGTCCTTCTTTATCAGCAATTGCTTTCTTTAAGGCTACAATGTTCATCTCCTGTGAGGCAGTCTCCTCCATCACCTTAACAAATCCAACAGAAGAAAGCACAGCACACTTTCTCTTACAATGGGCAAAATCCTCAACATCTTGTTTAATAGCTATAGTAACAGTAATCACAGTAACACTCATTATGTTAAGGTGTTATTTTATCAACAGATTTTCACAAAGGTTGTCCAGGATTATGACTGGAGAGGAGCCAACATCATTTTAAGTTCAGTGGTTAACTTTTAGAACTCAAGCACAGTTTTCATGTATCAAACTTCAGACACACTGGCCGTGATTCTAAGCCTTTGAGCTCTTACAACACAATTGCAAAAAACCTGTAGCAGCCCCACGTATCCAAAAATCACAAGGGAAATCCTGACTTCAATGAAGTCTACTAGAATACTTCAATCGATTGACTGATTAAAGAAATTCACGTTTATAGCAGCGCACATATGGATAAGTAAATGAAATCTAAGATGACTGTTAAAGGAAATTGGGGCCAGAGGGACTGTTGCAGCTGTTGCCAGTATTGCAAAAGTAAAATTCTTAACCACAGTAGCTCAAGACACCTCAATACATTGGACTGAGTAAACTGGTTGATAACCAAAGCTCGTTGTTTACATCTTTTCACTGACGGTCTCCTACAACTTACCACTGCAAGGAGTGTCTCTAGCTTGTGCTTGGCATCTCTGACTTCCTTCACTCTATTTCTAAATCTGATATTCACTATCTCACACTGCTTGCACATGTCATTCACTGCCTGGGAGAGGATGCTGTCAATCAGCACCCTTAGTGCCATTGAGTTGTTTCTCTGCTTGTCAGCCTTTTCAACATTTATGTTTGAGAAGTATAACCAGTCTTCAGGGCTAACAAAACTGAAAAAGATTCAAAATAAAAGGTCATCCGCTGGCAGCATCTGCGATTTCATAAATGTATAATTACTCCACAAACCAAGCACGAGTGTCAAAAAAAAAATTATTTTGCTACAATCTCAGAACAACTTTGTTATTTTCCTTTCCCGATAGGAGATTGAGTTGTAGCAGGAAAAGAGAGGAAAGATACGGACAAATAGGCAGACACATATAATAACCAGTATTTCTTGGAACATCTTTCATCAATGAAGGTGTTACTAGTAATGCAATTCAGCTAGTATTATTAACACCAAGTTACTATGCACACATTAATTGTGCACACAGGACACCCCTACATGCTTACATAGTCACTTCCAGCAATAGTTAGGAAGCCCATCCTCAGAAGGGGAAAGTGGTATCTGTGCACTAGTGGCTGGTAGGCAGGTCTCTGGGAAGTCCCTCAGAGATTTCTTTGTTTCATTGGGTATCTATATAAACCTGTAATCATTATTTGTACATAGCAGCCATTGCTGTTCTCAGTGTGGTCTGAGTTACACAACCTGTTGATGGACACTAACATGTGCTTACCACTGTGCTAGTGTTAAGAGCTGGCAGTCTGCTGGTGTTCCAAGCATGTCAGCTCACTACTTAGCCTGTTTCTTCTTGCCAGCCTGTTGTTTTATAGTAGGTATTTTTTCATCTAAACCATTCACACTAATTCACACAAAATCTGCACACTGGTCTCACACCTCATCTGCCTCAGTTCAGCATTTGACCTGGACACCCTGGGAGAGGACAGGAAGTTAGATCAGTGAATCTATTCTGGGTTTAAGCCATGTGAGAAATTTACTATAGCTATCTGTGAGCCTCAAAAACTTCCAGTGAACAGCAATTCACTGGAAATATGATTATTGTGGCTCATTTCACCAATGTATTACACAGATACTAAAGTGATGGACAGAAGTATAAAAAAAATACACAACTACAACAGAACAATGATGAACAGCTAGTCTGTCTTACACACAGCTACTTTAACCTTGCTGTTACTGCAATGGTTCATCCTAGCAGTATATCCACTGAGTTAAATAACCACTTACTTTCCTTCTATTTTCACTGTTTTATCAGGGTATGTGACATCAGGAGTGTTGTTTGTCAGGCTAGCACAGTAATTGTCAATCGTCAAAGCTGTGAACTTGTCTTTCACATCCATTTCCAGGTTGTATTTTGTGGAACGGTTTAGTCTAGAAGAAGAAGTGATCGCACTCTAAGCCAAAGTCTAGGCATTTACAAGTCTCCCTAACATGCATATGAGAAATGGTACATTAGGCAATGCAAATGCTGCTCACAAAATTCCTCATTCACAAACTGTTATTTGCAACGTCCCAAGACCTAGAGCATGGTTCAAACTCCTTAAAAAATTAATGGTATAATTTCAATTAGAATTAGAGCCACAGGACTGGATCCTGAGAAGGTCATGGATCATGTGGTAGTACTTTCAGTTCTAACAGAACTTCTTAGAATTAATTATGAAATGTTATGGATTAGAATGGGGCTTCTATAACTGTGTAGCACTGAAGGTAATCTTGGCCCTGTGTTCAGCCTGACATAACTTCTCAGGATTATGATTTCCCTGCTTTTCAGCTAACCCACATTTGGTTATGCTCTTTGCCTCTGCACCTGATTTGCTCATTGGTTTGTTCTAATGTACGTTCAAGCAAAGCAATAACCCCCTGCAGAACTTCAGCTTCTTTGACCAGTTCCAGTTCCACTTCATCATGCACCAAGTCAGTCCCAGCTCGTCTCTGCCTAAGTAAAAAGAGGAAAAGCCATCAGTCACATTATTAAAATGCCTATAGCTAACAGACAGTGGTGAAGCCCAGCATTCTATATCCAAAGCTTTTTCTTGCCACACTGGAAACATTGCCTTTATGGGCTTGGCTCTCCAATGTTATAACACAAACCAGACAGTGACTCTGCTGCATAAGCAGCCCTTTAGTTTGCCACTGTTTTAATTATTTGTTAAAGGTCTGTTACATAGGTTTTCTTCTCTCCCTGAATGTTTTTCTTCTAAATCTCACCTGTTCAGAAGACACTTCTGGGAAATTACAAGTGGCTCTTTGCAGCTCTCCAAGGCTTTCTCCAGCCTGATCTTGAAAGTTAACAGTACCTCCGTCTCATTAACAAGTTGTTCAAGTTTGTTATTTAATTCTTGCTTCCAGAACTTTATTTCTTCCAGTCTCTGTTCTGCAGAATGAAAATTTCAAACAAATACAAGCCACAGCATTGTTGGTCATTTCTTAGATATGGCTAGAAATAGAATGAGTCCATTATGGTGTGAATTTAGCGCTGATGGATAAAGAATCCACCTAAAAATATTTTTGGATAATATCTTGACTTTTCCATGAGGTCAGATAACATGCCATTCACATATATTCTCACTCACAACCATGTAATTTTCTAAGTCCCTCTTAAACATATAGCTCAAACAACACTTGAAAAGTATATATGGGATTACCTATTTTCTTGTTGACACTGCTTTGGGTTTTCTGAGTTGTCTTTTCTATTTCATCCACCAGTCTTCGACTCTCAGCTACTAAGCGCTCTGAACTGGATTTCTGAGACTCTGTACTGGCACACTGCATCTTGTTTGCAACATGCCATTCTGAAGAATGAAACTTCGGTGGAGCTTGCAGAAGTCTGGCCATTGTTTTTTGAAAGGTTCTGCATATAACACAGGTGAATTCTTGGAATGTGGAACCTGAAATCAGGAGTAGGATTATATTTGGCTGCAGAAGTAAAAATGTATAAAGATGGGTCCAGGAGGGTAGAAAAGATTCTTGTCCCTTTAATCTTCAAAAAAGCACAAAGAAACAAGAATTTGGAAATGGAAGTTAGAAGAGAAAAACAATCACAGCAAATTGAAAAAAAAAAAAAAGTGAACAAATATAAGAGTTAAATAGTGTCCTGCAAGTTGTAGAAGTAAACACCTATTAAGATTATGGCTGAAGCAATGGATTAACTGTAGACTGTAAACAAAAACAACAACAGCACAGTCATTGGAAAAATATGAGAAAACAAGACCTGAAAAACTGAAGGAGAAAGTACACCAGATAGAAGAGTAAATTGAGAAGTCTAGGGAGGGCTAAACAAGAACAAAGAACAAAGGGATGCTTCTAATGCAGTTAAACCAATGCCCCCAAAATACACAGTGACAGCATTTTGATTCAATATCAATTTTCCTCTTAGAGCACTATGTGTCTCCAGTGTTTCTGAGACAACTTCTCTTCCCGGACAAACACAGCAGTTCCTCTGCAACATGTAGTTTGTCCCTGCTCCAGCACAGGCCTCCTTAAAACATCTCTTTCTCCCCCACGTACTCCTTAACTGACACTGCTTCACACCTGATTATTCCCAAGGTCAAACTCCAGCTAAAAGCCACATCTTCTGTTCCCCTTCACTCTGGGGTTTGCTCCCAACTGTTGTGCAGTCTCTATCTCCAGAGCAGCACCACAGTGTATTTTTAAATGTGAGACAAATATTCCAGGAGGGGGCTCTGAGCGGCATGGGAGGTCAACAAAGTGGTTGCTATGCAACGTTGCTTCTAGCAAACCAGCCTGCTTTTGCTATTACATCAGGTGGAAGTACAGCACACACAAGCCAGGAGTACTTCCTTTCACTCAGTGTCAGATAAGGTCTGTCTAGAAACAAAAACTTATTGTATGTTAATTGAAATGGTTTACACAGCCTTGGTCAGTAGTTCTTAATGGATATATTGCAGAAATGCATTTAAAAAATCTGAAATCAAATGAAAGGTGTGCTATGTACCTATCTAAAGTTTCAGTTTTACAATATTTTTAGCAGTATTCTTTATCCACTCCACCTTCATCTTGCCTTACCCGGGACAAAAGACTAGGAGCCTGAGAGAAGAAATGGAGGAGACAGAAAAACACTACATTAGATGCTAAAGTTAAGCCCTCTCTGTTATGGCCATAGCATAGTTTAGATCAGAATGGCATTTCTCAGTATTTCCCAGTAAGGTTCAAAGAGACTACAAAATAATAAAGAAGCAAATGGTAATAGTCAAAAGGTTTTGAGCTAGTCCAAGACATGAGAGTGTGAAACAACTGTAATTATCATCTGCAGCAATGGCTAGAAAGCAATCTATAATCTCAAACACTAGCTAAATTCTCAGTGATCATTAAAACTGATTGCTACAACACTTCTCATGCAAGCTGCCATGTATATAGAAATTTGCAAGTATTCCAGAGCTAGCCAAGGGAAAATACAGGCTTCAGAAGACAAGGCTGACATTAAAACTGAAGCTATTAACCTGAGGGGAAGAGAACCTAAAGATTCAATAAGCAGCAGAGAATGGGGTGCAATGCCAACAAGGAGAATGATCAATATCTGCCGACTGAGGAGGGGGCTGGGAGGGAAGCTGTGGTCACAGATGCTCAGAAAACTTCCATTTCATGAGTCAAAAGCAAAACTGTGACCAGACTGAACATTTTGACCAGAAGAATCAATTACACAGACTATTACTTAGGCAGACCTGTAAATCAATTTAGATTGCTCATAAGAATACTGCAATTATTGGTACAGGAGAGTAAAGCATCTATGAGCTGGTCCTTGGTTTGTATATTCTGGCCTATATAAAAATATTATTTCTTTCCTAATGAACACTCTAACAGATCCTTAATATAAGGTGCTTATAGTTGAAAGCTTTTTTTTTTTTTTTTTTTTTTTTTAAAGCACATGAACAGCTGGAGCAAGACTAGAGCAATTTACGTTAAGAACTGAAATATTTCCTTTGACTTAAGTAGATCTGAACTCAAACACAGCTTGAGGGTGGGTTACTTTGCACTGTGCAAGTCCCATCAGGCTATGTACATTCTTGTTGGTCTTCTTCCACAAAACCTTATTATCTATATGCTCAGTACCATTCCAAGGTTTTTAGAAACATGAGCAAATTCTTGAGGGTCTAGAAAGCAATAAACTCATTAAAGCTTACTCAATAAACTGAGATGCTGCGATATCTGATGTCATATATTCCTTAAAGCATGCTCAGTGACTTTAAAAGCAGGTGAATCCTCAAATCAGGTAATCCAGTTTATGAGGCCTATGGGATTTCATTAGATTTTGTTCTGAAAACCCAATACCTACAGCCTTCATAAAGCGTTATGTTTACAGTCACAAACCCTGAAGCTGTTCATGATTTGCCATAAAAGCTTATTTGCTTTTAAATATACATATACAATATACAACTTGTCCCTTAATACAAATTCTAAAACAGAAGAAAGTTTTATTTTTACCTGTGGTGGTTTTCAGGGCTTAAGTCATAGCAGATTTCCTGAGGCAGACAACAGTGTGCTGTTCATCAAACGATCGGTAAAATCAACTCAGCAACTGGGATAATTTATAAAGAAATTAGAGTGGTTTGTTAATTCCGGAACAGCCCCACCACTCCTTAAAGGAGAACACAAAGCCCACCGCTGCCCACCGCACCTGCCTGCTCCACACAAACCCGACCCCTCCCGATGGTAGCGTAACGCCTCCACTCACCCAAACATCCGCCAGCCAATCGCAGGTGCCACTTGGCTTCCCATAGCCAATCGGTTTGTCTCCACAGCCTCGCCCGCCCCCCCAGCGCGCTTCTTACCAACGGTCGCAGTGTCAGGCTTGTATGCGTGCGCTGCTGCGGGCGTCCTTCAGGCTTTGGTGGCCTATGGCGGTCTGGGGGGTCTGTGGCGCACCGACCGCGCTCGTTCCTCAGCGCTTCCCAATCTCTCGCAGCGGGAAAGGGCGTGGAGCGGGCGCGGGGCCACGGGATTTCCCGGACACCAGGCACCCCAGCTCCGCGGCACCAGAGGAACGGCCGAACTGATGCCCAAGTGGTCGTTGTGATGACATGTACGACCATAATAATCTTGACATTGACATTACGCTAACAAAAACATACACATTTCCAGCTCTAAATTCACAAAGGCGTATTTTAATGTTTGTTACAATTTGAATTAAATGCCACAGGACCATCTGCTCTCTTCACCATCATATATCCTCACAGAAAGGTGGTGTGGCACAGCAGCTGCTGTCCAGGTATTTCCTCATGTAGAGTGCTGAGATCTTCACAGTGCTTTCCACTGTGATCTGTGTAGACAGCACTGCTGGGTGTACTGAAAACTATATCCAAATTCCCACATGTGTAAAAACAAACCAACAACAAAAACAAATGAATTTAACAACACATCAGTAGAGACAGACATAAGTCAAAACCAACTCCAATGCAGCTGAAATATCAAACTACATGTTTAGTGTGCTGCTCTAACACTTTGTAAATCCGATGAGAAAAGGTTGACTGAAGTCTGTACATTGCCTTGCAGGTCACTGTGTAAAGTTAACCATCCAAGATCACAGCATCTTGATGTATATAATACATCTATTCAAAAATGTGATGTCAGGTAAACTGACCTGTCTAGTAGCTATGATTAAAAAGCCCAGATTTATGGGATGAATTTTATAACATTATATGAACTTACTATCAGTAACAATAAATGTTTGCTGCATAGTCTTTATTCATAGACCTGTGCAGGTTAAAGATGACTATAGGATTTTTTTCGCTTTTTCACATTTTACTGGCATTAGGATAAAGCGTGAGAATGTAACTGATTATTAGCTGAAACCAACTTGTAGAGATGAGAGGAAAGATGAATGAATGTGGTATTTGGCTACAGAGTTGCATGATGAGTTTGTGTATTCTACTTCAAAGACACATTTTACCTCTTACTATAAACACTGTTTAGTATTGTAAATCTGTATTATTACGTAAAAAGTATTATTATTTAATATTATCTTGATTACTGTAGCCTATTCCCTGGCCAAAGACAAAGTACTGTGCTTGCTTCACAATATCACAGTATCACCCCATTGCCATTTCATGCTTTAGAAATGGGAATAAGACTGTGATGACAGCAGCAGTTCTCTGTCACCATGACTCTGACCTTTGTACGATTTCTTAGAACAAATGAAATTTATTATATATTACTGTCTCTATGTAACATGTTTGTGGACATAAGAAGGCACTTTCTTCTTGGGAATTACAGGATGCAGCCTGATTTTTGTCTTTTTAAGCCTTTTTTGAATCATGAACAAATTTTAAATGACACAATCTTTTACAGGTTTATGTAGAACATAACGGGTGCTGACAGTTCCTGTTCCTAAGGTTCAAACCAGGCTTTATTTGATTGTTTTGTGATAACTTCTTTAGCAGTGTATATTGAGACAAAATCAGCAGTTGGAATGGCAGCTTAAGTATACTTTTAAAAATCAGCTAAGCCTTTAACAGCTTGAGAGTTCAGTTTCCCTGCATAAAAGCATTACTGATGTTTCATCATTGGCAAACACTGAGATAACACTAACAAACTAGAAGTGAGGAGTAGTTCTCAAAGTGAATGTTGTTTTGTTGTTTTATTTTCCTAAAAAGTTTAAGTTCGTGGAATATTCTTTCCTAGGGCCCCATCCCAGTCTCTTCCCTACTTCCATCCATGCTTGGTCAGGTGATGATCCCAGTTATCACTGCTGCATTTGGTGCTGCTGCTTGCACAGTCAGCATTCATGGCAGTGCTCCATTGGATGGCATCAAAACCAGAATCCAGATAAAGAGGAACTGGGAATTTTACTTGTATTTCCTCTCTCAGTCCAGAATGTGTAGGCTAATCAGAACTTTCTTGCTGCTTTGCTCAATAAAACAAGAATCTTCTAGGTTCATAGAATGTTTCCTCCCCTTCTATCACTATTTGTCTTACGAGTACTGATTTAATGGCACTTAGGATTTACTTTATGTCTACAAGACCTTGTCAGAAGCCAGGATTTTTAGAGGCAGAGATAACTGTAGACTCTCAACAAGTCTAAAATCTCTGCCAGTGACAGTTTGGGACAGATTCCTTGGACCTGCTTGGGCTACCATTGTAATGTTACTGTAAGAATATCTATTTGTAGCAGATGTGGTGCCTTCAGGATGGGTCATTAGATTTGGCTACTTGAAAGTCACCTATGGAGATACTTTTTCAAAAGTGAAAATCAAATAGACAGTGGCAGTGAACTATGGCCTATGAAAATGCTTGCATTGCTTAGATTTCAGTGTGTGTCTTTAACAGTTATCCTTTTCTCTTTGTTGTTAATTTCATATATGGCTAGTACAATAAGATGAAGAGTCGCTTGCATTGCTTTTTGAGAACAGAATTACTCAAAGCTTCTATAGGTTAATCCTCCAGCATGTAGTTTATTTCAGTGCTATGTTCTAAGGCAAAACTCCTCAGAAATGGCTTGTAAACAAAAACACTGACTAAAGAGAGGAAAGTGTGTTTAAAGGCTGAAAGTGTTTGGGTTTTGAAAGTTTTAACAAGGAAAAATATAATCACCTAAACAGTAGGTAATGGCTCCGCTAGGATTATTTTGAAAATCTGACACAGAACAAATTGATCTAGCCTTTAGAAGTAGGATAAAGATGCCAATAAACTATCTGAGATAGTACTGAATTTTAGATACAGTGCGGAAACTGTATTAAAAAAAATCCAAGACACACTCCATCTGTGTAAAATACAGTATGCTGACTTAATATATTGTTCTTTTGTCATTCGTGTTAAATACATTTACCATCATATTCATACACACTGTATTACTTTTAACTAAAAACACTAAAAAAATTCAGGGGCATACTTTACATACATCATTAAATTTAATCATACAATCTCATCCAGGCTATATATTATAGATCAGCCATTCTCTTAATGCATTTTAACGCACTGTGCTTTTCTATAACTGCGATAATACCATATCTATCATGTCCTTATATACAAACCATCAGGAGTTAAGACCAGCTTACAGTCTTCCACTCCCCAGCTGGCAAGATATCTTTATGATCATCTCTTTAAAGTGGGAGGAATTTTGGAAAATGTGCAAATAGCTTTTGGGTAGATGTTAACAAGCTAAACTGTAGCAAAAATGTTAATTCCCCTTAGTGAACTGGCAAAACTTCTGCCTAGAATTTCCTTTTTTATAATTATTTGCTACTAGACCAAAATTGGCAAAGAACTTAACCATGTCTTTAGCACTCACATCACACAGGACAATCATTCATGACCTGGGACTGCGAACAAATTAAATGTATAAAGCTGCTACTGCCAGTAATACAGCTGCAGTGGAACTTGGCTCTGCTAGTCAATGAAAAGTATTCTGGTATAAGAATGGAAATATGCACATCGCATACCTACTGCAGATTGATTTCTCATTGTCCCCAGTTTGATCACTTCTCCAAAACACAGCTACAGTTTGTTCATTTTTACAGAGCGTTTGTTGGAACAATGGATACACACTTATTCATCAGAACTATGATCATTCCAAAAAAGCTAAAAACCAAAGACAATGGCAGACACATTACAAATAACCTGCCTGACCTCTGTCCACTTGCACTAAACCTGTATGAGCAGTACCTGGGATTACTGCTAGTTTGATCATATATCTTTCAGATACATACTAAGATGCACATTTAAAACATGCTTTCAAGCTGTTTCCAATGTGTTATTGAAAAAGGCTAGGCACACTTTGAACAGTTCTTGGTGATCCAGCTCTTCAGCAGTTAGCTTATACTCTACATGCTTTACATGCTTTTTTCTTTTCAGACTTTTTCTGATAAAGTGGTTGCTTCATTCACGGTTTCTTAAGTAAACTTCACTAGAAAGGAAGAATAAAATAAAATCCTTCTATAGATAAGAAGCAGTAATTCTAAAGAACATTTGATATGTTTTATTATAAATGGTCATCAACATAGAGCCAAAGTCACCTTTAAAACTATCTACAATGAGCACAAATAAATGCAGGTTAAAAACCCATTCTCTAGCATGAGTAGAGGGCTTGTGGCTGGCAGTTTTTACTTTATATAGACTATTCTTAGGAAAGAAATAAGTTAAAAGGCCCTAGGAAAAAAAAAAAGATGTGCTTGTGTAGTGTTTTTGTTTACAGTGTTCAATGTGAAAACAAAGCTATGTTGATTTAGCAAACAGAAAATCAGAAAAGATAAAACATGAACTTCTTGTCTAGCAATTCTGGTGTAAACCCACTCTAGTTAATGGAGACATTGTTGATTTAACATTAAATTAATTGAAACCAGATATTAGCCCAAGGCATTTTAGAATTCCCACGTATTCCACACTTCTTCTTTTGGAGCGCTGCCTGGCCACATTAGAGACAACATGAGGACTGAACAAGTTGTAAAGGCTTCATTCCTGTCCATGCTGGACCACTGCTCTCCAGAGTTTAGAATAGTGCCTGTTCAACGTGCACATGTGTGTGCGCACGCATGTTTGCTGAAGTGGGATGGGGGTGGTGGAGGGGTAATATTGCTAAATTTGCTAAACAGAATTTTTCTTGTCTGTCTGCTTTTACTTCTGTGGTGAGCAAAGAAGTGGAAGTGAAGTAGCTGCCTCCTAGAGTTTTACCTGTATTTTTAGGAGGGAACATCTTCATAGCAGAATTACTTGTCAGCGTATAAAACTGTCCCTAGCCCAGTAATGTAGCAACAGGACAAGGAGTTACCCTACCAAAAGAGGGTAGAGATTTAGATTAGATATTAGGCAGAAATTATTTACCATGAAGACAGTGAGGTACTGGAACTGGTTGCCCAGATAAGTTGTGGATGGCCCTATTTCCAGAAGTATCCAAGGCCAGGCTGGATGGAGCTTTGAGCAACGTGATCTAGTGAGTGGCAACCCTGCCCACAGCAGTGGGAATAGAACTAGATGATCTTTAAGGTCCCTTCCAAACCAAGCCATTCTGTGATTCTAACAGAGACAGGAGCTGAGATTTAGCTTCCTGTAATCTTGAAAAGAATATTAAAAATTCAACCTACTATTAGCACCAAAAGTACATAAGCACTGCTCAGCAACACTTCAGTCAGCAAATACAATTGAATGCTTTTTACTGTCCACATGCTTGCAAGAACTAACAGTGTTCTATTTGCAAAATGTCAGTCTTCCCATTAGCGTAATATACCACTTGACAGGCGGTGATGGTTTTATTCAAAGCGTCGTAGATGATTGTACAGAGATTGGACATAGGTGAAGACACACATGGGATCTGGCTTGTGGCCCATCATGATCATGTCATCCACTTCTATCAGACGATCACAGTGAGCCATTTTCCTGTAGTAATAATAATAAAACAGATTCAGCAAATCAAGAGTTAAAGCCAAAGCCTGTAACTACTTCCAAGATTCCTTTGCTGCTCTGAGTTGAGCATCACTGAGGTATATGAGAAATTCTGAGATTTATCAGCAACAGTGAAATGATCAGGCTGAGGTAATATTGATGTCTGTTACTTTTGTGATCATGGAAAATACTTGTTCTTTCCCTCTTTTCCTCCATATTGTGATCTGACCCAATCTTGTATGGCCTTTTTCACTGTCCCGTGTTTCTGCGGCACATAATATAATCTCATTCCTCTGCCCATGTCTTAGTAAACAGGGCAAAATGAGTTGTAAATTATGAGTTTTTCTGCTTATTAAATAGAAAACTTCTAAAGAATGGGAAAACATGAGAAGAGATCAGATATGCTCATTAAAAGCCAAAGTGGCTGTGGGTTCTTTTTGTTTGCTTTCCCCTACCCCTACATGAGCAATTTGGACAACAACCTGAGATGACCATCATGTTGGAGAGCATAAGCCTAACTGAGATCTGGAACGATGTGAAGAAAAAGAAAGATCTGCTGAGGCCTAGGATTAAAAATCACAAGGACAGTAAGCATTTGAGCTGCTGAGCTCACATTAAGGTTAACAGCAATAATTGAGAAAGGAGCCTTTTCTGGCAATGAGAGAACAGTTTAGAGGCCATCACAGCTAAGGAGAAGTAATTTCTGTAGATATTTCCAACCCAATTTCTCTCTTTGTGGGCATGTTCAAATTCTTGACTTTTCCCTATACTTATCGTTACATAGAAATTGAGGTAAAGCACACTTCAACTTTGAGAGTTGTATATATTTTAACTTTAGAGAGTAACCACCTGAAAGTGCTGTAGTGTCATTTTTAACTCACTGATGTGTAAGAAAATTTATGTGCGTGCATATGTGAGTAAAAAACTGTGATTCCCAAATTATGTAAATCATTTGCCAGGTGCTAGAATAGGGATAGCCAATATTACGCTAGGAGTTTCAAATCTGGAAGAGCCCCACAGCTTCAGTGTGGTGGTAACAGTTTTTGGAGCTGTATCAGAACTTGCAGGAAGCTGTAGCAATGTATCCCCACATCCTATCAGTATCTGAAAAGAGTATATTGAACCCAGATGTATAACACACGGAGTGGTCTTACTATTACACAAGTGAGCAAAACAGCAAGAAAGAATCATGTTTATACAAGGTCAGAAAAGCTGGCCTTTCTTTCTGCTGTTCAACAAAACAATGAAACAGCCAAGACATTCCCACTCACGACAATTTTAACAACCATCATCATTTAATTGCTTGGTATACTGCTTCAAAAAGGACAGTACGACTGAGGGCATTAGAAGAGTCCATTTTACAAAAAGCAGTTATCAGGTTAAGAATGAGAAGCTATCAACCTTGATCAAACTCTACTTATACTGAATTCAACCTTCATTCTTGTTCAACCAAAGCAACACACAAATAGAGACAAATGGCTTCACAAAGGGCAAATTGTGCCTAACCTGGTGGTTTTCTAGGATGGAATGACTGCATCATTTGACAAGGGAAGAGCAACTGATGTCATCTACCTCGACTTCTGCAAGGCAGTTGATGCAACAGAATGAAAGAATGCCATCCAGAAGGACCTGGACAAGCTTGAGACATGGGCCCATGTGAACCAAACGAGGTTGAACAATTCCAAGTGCAAGGTGCTGCACTTTGTCTGGGGCAGTCCCAGACATGAGTACAGACTGGGAGAACAGCTCACTAAGAGCAGCCATGAAGAGAAGGACTTGGGGGTTCTGATGGATGAAAAGCTCAACATGAGCCACCAGTATGCACTTGCAGCCCAGAAGGTCAATTATATCCTGTATGCCTCAAAAAAAACTAGCGGCCAACAGTGCAAAGGAGGCAATTGTCCCCCTCTACTCTGCCCTTGTGAGGCGCCATCTGAAGTACCATGTTCAAGCCTGAGGCCCCCCAGCACAAGAAATATGTGGAGCTGTTGGAGAGGATCCAGAGGAGGCCACCAAGATTATCAGATAGCTAAAGCACCTCACCTATGAAGAAAAGCTGATGGAGCTGAGGTTGTTCAGTCTGGAGAAGGCTCTGAGGAGAGAACGTTGCAGCCTTCTGGTACTTAAAGGGGGCTTATAAAATAGAGAGCAATGTTTTACATGGGCAGATAGTGATAGAAGGAGGTGGAATGGTTTTAAACTAAAAGAAGGGAGATTTAGGTAAGATATTAGGGACAAAATTTTTTTAGTTAGAGGGTGGCGAGGCACTGGAACAGGCTGTCCAGAGAAGTTGTGGATGCTCTATCCCTGGAGGCATTCAAGGTCAGGTTGGTGGGGCTGTAAGCAGACTGATCTGATGGCTGGCATTCCTTCTTACGCCAGGGGAAGGTGGAACTAGATGATCTTTAAGGTCCCTTGCAACTCAAGCCATTTTATGATTCTATGAACCCTAACACTAAACTCAATTCCAAAAGTTAATTTGCTTGCTCCTTCCTCTTCAAGGGTCACAAGTTTTCCTAGAGACGTTGCATATATTAACATGCCTGAGATTCAAATCATGTTTCAGGCAAGTGGGATTGGCAAAGAAGCTACAGGTTGGATGTCCAGTTCCAGTGGGCTGTCAGTAAAAGTTGGATGCATTGTGCTCTATGAACTCAAGTTTCTTTCTTATGATTGACATGGACAAATCCATTAAGACTTCTTAATTTCTTGACAAACAAAATGAAAAAAAAACATAAAAACAAACAAAAAACCCACAAACAACCCTTTCTCCCCCTGTAATTAGAAAATATCAAATAAACATAGAGAGAAGTAGTATAGAGTAGTAGGCTTTTTACTCCTCTGAGCTTAACTCATTAGCCTGCTTTCTCAAGTTTAGCTAAGGCTGACTTAAAGTAACTGCAACTAAATTTTTCCATTTTAAATGACATGTTTACGCTATAGTAACTGCAGCATTAAATTGCACAATTACACTGAAATGCTTAAGATCTGCAATTGTTTGCCTAAACAGAGAACCACACAATAGAATTCTTTACATTTCTAGAAATGTTTTACATAAACTATAGCACTGACTGCCTCTCCCTTATTCTTTATAAATTAGCTTCCCATGCTTGCAATTCATCTTTTATGAACACTGGAAAGAAGTCACTTTATAATGCACTTCAGACCTCTTGACTTTGAATATGTTACAGAACAATAAAGAGAAAGGACACAGGGTTTTCACTAGTACTGCAGTTTCTGTTTCTCTCCATTACAACACCTACTCTTTCATAATGGTATTCATGGTCCTGACAATGCTGAAAAAGCCAAAGCTTTGTTCCTGTTACTTTCAGAAAGGGAGAGAGGAAATGCCATCTTAACTGGTACACACCAGTCTGTTGCAAAAGAAACATCTTTGGGAACCTGAGGGATCTATCTATCCTTGCAGTTGAGTACACAGTCAGATCAATTCTGCCCTTAATGAAAAGTTAGTCTCCACTAAATGTGGTCAGGAGAGAGCACTGCAGTGCAAGCTGTGAATTTCTACATCTATGTAGAGCACAACTGAAATCCAACGACTGCACATATGCTCATAAAACATACTGAAAAAGCCAGTAATGCATACTACAAATGTAAGGATAAAACTACAGCTCAGTCTTACAGCATCAGGAAAAAATGCGAGGCAACAGAATTAAGGACTCCACAGATTCTTTGAAGCTAATGGCTTTGTGTAGTAGCAGTCCCGCTAGCAATATCATCTGTGGTAAAATGCAGTGGGTGCAACCCACTGCTAACAGAGGCTGCAGCAGTCACATGTTCTAGTAGTTGCTTCTAGGATCACAGAAGTGAGAAAGCAGAATTGAAGTGCCACCCAAAGACGGTGAAAGATCTGAACATGGGACTCCTGTCAGCTACGCTGTGCCTGGCAAAACCACATTTGATTTTAGATTGCTGTTCTATGCATTCTTTGTGCAGAGCTTTATTTTTTAGCACAACGCATTTAAGCTAGTGATACAGGATCTACAGAAAGAATGATTAAACTCTTCACTGCTGGCGAGCTTCATGAGACTTGAACTGGAAATGCTTCACAGATATTTAAGGCGATACTCACTCAGCCATGGTGAAAGCCAGCTCAAAGTTTTGCTTGCGGTTAGCTGGATCAAGCTTATTATAATCAAAAGTTTCAGGAAAGAAAGAATGTACAAGAGCGCAGAATGCCATCCCATCATTCCAGCTTGAGGAGAAGTTCTGTAGATCAATGTGCTGTCATGATGAAAAAACACACATTAACACAGCGCTGGGGAACATGGAAGAGCAGTTGCTTTCACTCACTGCAGTTTTCTGTCCTGTTCTCCCATTGACTAGAATAACAGAGTACAGGCTTCATGTTTTTCTTCCCCTCTGCAGATATCCAATACATTAATTGTATTCTGAGAAGAAAGGGCATGCTCAGTAATGAAAGCCTCTAGCCTGACACGTCCAGATACAAAGCAAAAATACACTCAAGGTCTCTGATCTCAAAACCCACTAAAATACTGTGAAGAATCTTGTGAAACTCAGTGAGCTCTGGAGCAGGCCCAATGGACCAACCCAGTGTCTATGTACAGTGAGGACACTGCTTATGCCTTTGAAGTATTTATAACTGAAGAATGGTTCACCTTATGATAAAAAGTAATACTGGATAAAGACCTGCTTACTTTGCTGCTCAGTAAGGCCTAATTCATTGCTTGTTTATTACACAGATTAGTAGAAATACAGGAAGAATTAGGCCTACTGCAGACCCTGATTCTTAGAACTAATGCTTATTGTTACTTTCAACTGCCAGAATGAAACAAAATATATTTAGGTTCTCTGCTAGTGTTGCTTTCCCATCATATAAAATTTGAACCCCAACTTTCCTCTTAAACAACTAACAGTCATGTTCATTAGCTCTGCTGAAGGGTACTGCGATTTAGCACATTTTACAAGGAGCTGAAAAACATGCATTACTGGAGAAAAAAAAAAAAGAAAAAAAAACTGGAAAATTTTTCTCTTTCCCCTTGAAACTGCTTTGGGAATTATGGCTTAAGGGCAGGTAAAATTACTGAAATCTCAGCAACTGAATTCTCTTATCTATTGTGATGTTGCCTTACAGAAATTAGCTCACTAACATGCTGTTATTCAATCTCAAATATTTAATATAAATTCACTTATCTAAAATCAGAAGAGAATAATTTGGTCTTCTGTGTAGTCAAAGTGAGACAGATTCTAGATACTGGTAAAATACTATTCAGACTTTATGTGATGAGAATGCAAAAATCACAGTCTGCATCTAAGAAAAACGTGTGTGTGTATAGTGAAGTCCACATATGTAACCACAAAAATGTCAGCTTTCAGACCAAACACTGCTGCAATGCTTTGAGAGACATACAAAATCTCATTCATGCAATGACTGTCCTGAAGTGTTGCCCATGCAACATATTACATGATGTCAAGACATTGTGACCCTGGGGGAAGTTAACTCACTGTTTAGCATGTTTTACATTCAGTTTTTGAGTAGGTTCTTCTGAAAAAGAGAGCTGGAAGTGCTAATGTCTTCACCTTGTATCCTATGGTTTTTGAGCGACACCAGTCTAACAAAATTTGTTTAATGCTGCTAGCGCTGGCAACCCCAAAACTCTGCGATCTCTTCAGTTTAGCTCTGGATTGTCCTCTTCCTCTGGAAAATTAACAGAGACCAGATTAAATTACATTCTAGAATAACTTAAAACTACTTGTCAGCAACATATAAGCAACCTTGCCCAGATCACTCCCTGTTCAGGTGATCTCTCTTCTTTTAATTATAGAGAAGGCAGCTTTCACAACACTCTTTCCCAATAAAAGGCATCAGCTTATTCAGCTAAACAACTCCAAAGATAGAAATCTGTACCTGTAAATTTCCAGGGCTCAATTTGCAATGTCAGCAAATCTACACGTTACCTTACAGCCCCCTGAGCTCAAAATTCTACACTGTAAGAGTCGTCTCACCAAGTTGTCCTCTGCTAGCAACAGTTAACAAATTAGTTTCCCATAAACAAATCCATTCTGGAGATGTAATAGAGCGACATACTTTCCACTGTCTTGCTCAAATTTCTCAAAAAGTGCTTTCCTGGCCTGTGTTCCTGTAGTTCGTGGAAGCGTCTGAGACCGCACCAGTTCTCGCCTCCTTTCAACTTGGCGATGTATAGTAGGAGGAGAGGAGTGAGGCTTGGGTGTCACACCACAGTAACTGTCAGTTGCACTAGAGAAGAATTATAGGAAAACTATGTGGTTAAAGAAGAAAAAAAAAAAAGTAGCACTCTGCAGTGCCAGCAGTCAGCATAAACGCCCAATGTTGCCTGTCAAGACAGCAATTTCAAGAGGACGTGAAGGAGTCAAAAGCAATTTAAGTGAAGGTTAAAGTTCTATTGATAGACAACAGCACTCAAGTACAGAAGGCTCTAAGGTACTTTTAGGAATGATACATAGTTAGCCAAGCCACAAAGGCTTTACAGCTCTGAGTAGAACAGCAACACTTTTAAGGTAACAGACAAACTAAAGCAAAAGTTGTGGACACACAGGAGTACTAAATCCCTTTAACTTCCAACTCCTGGTTTCCCAGAGGATTTAATCCACATTTTAAAAATAAACTTGAACAGTAATTCAGGAAGTAATTTTGAAAATTTTAGTTATAGTACACTGAATCCTTAGCACGTCTGTGTTGCTTCACTGATTGCAACTTGAAAATTTGATTAAGATAAAGGATTATACGTTCATTTGTGTTTATTTGAGCAGTAAATCACTTCATCAGTATTAATGAAGTAAGCCAAAGATGGCTTTGAAAGTGCTCCTCATGATGCAGAATCTGACACAAAGAGTATGACACTGAATTAACTGTTAAGTTCTGATATATCTGGAGGTCATATCTCCTGATAGCAAGATCTGCAAGGTGCTTGGTATATCAAATGTTGGAACTAACTCGGAAGAAACGTTATGTCAAAATTTGGATGATTTTCAAGGCATGAACAAGCTCAACTTAAGATATTTAAATTGGCTGTTCTCCCCCTTTTCTTGATGGATATTTTGCATGCCAAGAATGCCTGGTTATGGCTGTAGTAATTGCCATACCATATAACACTATACTAAGTAACTGTGACTCTGTGTTAATTAAAAAAAAAAAAAAAAAAGGTATGGAGTAGCCATTTTTTTTGAAAGACAGCTGAAAGTCTTCTGTATCCTGCAGTGCATTTATCTACAAACCAAACTCTAGCCTAGCCAAACTATGGATGTTTGATGGCAGTCATTTGGTGGTTTTCAAAATATAAGTCCAAAGCAGAAACTGACACATCTGACTATTTTTAGAAGCGTTTCCAAAAGGCCTGAGATCTTGCTTCCCCTAACAAAAATCCACCACAGAGTAGTATAGTGCTAGTAGCACAATAAAAAAAAAATGTGAAATCCACAATTAAGTCTGCTTTAAACTGCTCTGCAAAAGGTTGATTGTTGTTTTTTGTTTTTGTTTTCTTTCTCTCTTTCCTTCTCATCTCTACTCCACAAAGCTCTCAGGAAGGCTCACAACCTTTAATGTGTTTAAATTACAGCATCTGGGACTCATCTGTTCTGTAAGTCAGCAGGATACCCCATCAAGAATATACAAAACACTACGGCCTAACAAAACATCAAGATAAATGCTTACCTTTCACCAGCTTTGTTTCCACTACTTGCCTCATAGCTTGCAGTAGAGACAGGCTTAGTGACAGATGTGGCATTCACTGTAAAAAAAAACAAACAACAACAAAAAAAATCAGGATGTATCAATGCTGAAACATTTTTTCTCTCCTTTCTTCATGCTTTTTCAAATCATTTCCTGGTAAGACAGTCATGCACCGCTTTTCACTCACCACGGCAAGAAGTAGCAGGCCTCTGTATAGGTCCCATTATAAGCTAACAAGCTGGAGAGAGATTTTCCCCAGAGATTTATTCCCTCTGCAACACTGTTATACTGCAGCAAAGATTGTGTTAACAGGCCAGAAAAGACTGTGAGAAAATGCATTTGATAAAACTGCATTGGGAACATTGGATCCTTCTAGGCCCTTGTGCAGACCTCAGAGGAGGGCATACTGCCATGGATATTTCACTGAAAGGAGAGAAGCATGCTATGTCTTAGCTCGCAACAGTCATTTTGGCATACCTAAGCAGTATTGGGAAGTCTACCACAATTGACAGCATAATTTAAATTACCCAACCTTAACTTACACTAGGAACTTTTCTAATTTTAGAACAGACTCCAAAGGTGGCTCAAAACCACCCTTGCATCTTCCTCTTCTTATTTTTGAGGTTACATCTTTTGTGCTTTCCATCTTAGAGCCCAGCACTAGATTCTGGCTAGGCACCACAAATGTGGAATAGTGGAATGACTTGTCCAGATTTAACACACTAAAGCCAAAATTTTTTGTGCAAGGCAGGAATTCATTTATTGAAGCCTTCTTGTATAGACAAAGATGAAAGACTGACATCTTAGAAGCAATTCAATCTAATCGCTGTCCAAATTGCTCTATGAATGCGCTGAACTCTCCCTGCTGCCTATAAAAGGGACTCAGATCAACTAGACATCTCATTTATAACACTCTGTTGAATGCCAGCATACAGAAGTGAATCTGGAACCACAAACAACTGCTGAACTGCTGTACAAATCCCCGCAGGTTTTAAGCTGAGGAGTGTGATTTGAGATCATTGTGAAATGCCAGTACATTGTGTAATGGTAAAAGCTTGGTGACATAAATCAGAAGCAGTTTTGGATAAAGTTCAACTCATCTATTCCTACTGGAATAAAAAGTCCTTAAGGCATTTTGTCTTTTTACACATTTATACATGCAGACTACTTACTCTTCTTCTGCTCAGATAAATTTGCTTTAAAATCCACAGAGCGGGCCCACTACTTTCCAGCTGTCATTAGCTTGCATTCAGTCAATTTTTTCACCTGATCAGCTGAGACATTCACCAGTGAAAGTGCGTTCTGACCTACTTTTCTGGCACCTATTGTTTCTACTGTAGAGAATGCCTAACAGTACACATATACACCACTGTGCAAATACAGTTAGTGCCCCCTTGCTTTGCACTGATGGAGAGCACAATAAACTAGAACAAGGATCCATGATACCCAGGAAATTGAATCTGCATGCAGTCTTGTTAACGATTTTAATACTGTCATGTACCTATTAAATGGTACTAGATGCACAGATCTGAATCCCCCAGATATGGAACACAGAATCCCTCTCAATATGCTTTGCAGAAGGATACACTGGTGGGAATACTCACCTCCACTGGAAGATGAAGTCACTGTTCTCACCGAAACAGGGGGAAAAAAAAAAAGCAACAAAGGAAGGCTTTCCTACATTCTTAGCTTGAATAAGATAAAATTTGAAAGATGAACCTGCAAATAATCTGTTTCTCATTGGCAATTCCATCTGATCTATCTCTGTAGTTTCTAATCAATAAAGCATCACCAACATTAAACACACACGAAACACAGCCCAAAGACAAATTATCTGACTATAAATCAAATGACATGAGCTTTTTTATTTTTAAAAATTTAACTTACAGATAAAATTCTGCAATAACTCTTGTCTACATGTCAGTCTGCTGTCAGTCATTCCTCCCTCCAAACAATTTTTAAACCTGTTAGCAAATACTTAAATTCTCAAGATACTTCTTCAGTAACTGTACTAGAATATAGGTTGCACTGTGAACTCAACTATATTAGGCAACAAAAATTCTTAGAAGATGTGACATTATAAACTCAACCTCTAACTAGGACCCACAATGTTACAAATCAGAGTGTCCCATTACGGAAGGGGAAGCCATAGAAGCAAGGTTACATAATTACCTCTAGATCACAGGACAATCCCCATGTCCCTAGTTTCCTGAAGTAATGAAACGAGAAAGAGCTTCAGAAAACAGACTTTTTTTTTTTTTTTTTTTTTTTTTTTAATAATCCCCATATTTTACCTGACTGGTTGGAAGCTTTCAGTGCCATCTCATTTTTGCTCTGGTTTTGTCCAAGCAGGCCAATGGATGCTTTAGTTGTTCCTGCTGAATGGATGGTTTCTCCTGAAAACTTCTCTGATATTCTGGTTACCGCAGTAACAGGAAGGTGGGGCATCTGTAAGGTCATTGCAGGAGCATGGGCCTCAGGGGAAGAGTCTGACGTGTAAATAGAGGTCAGCTCATGGGAGACTTTTGCCTGACCTGGTGAATAAAAGAAAAGCGGAAAGGAAGTAAATCTACTTACACACTTGTAAACAAAATTACAAACAAATTTCCATGCAACAACTTTATTTTACAAGTCATTCGAAGTATTCTACCCAGTTCTCCCTCTGGGACATTATACCATTTACAGCGCTCTGCAGAAATTGAAGTACAATCCTGGTACCTGTTCTACAAGACACTCAGCAAGAACAGCCTTTTCAGATTATTAATTAATTAGCACCTACATTTGGTAAGCTCCTCCTCTTCCTCTGTGCAACCCAGTCATGTGATGCAGATTAGAAATTGGCATCCTTGTTATTTTCTTAGTTCCACGAAATGCTGGGCACCTCAGTTTTCTCTAAAATATAGATAAGAAGCACTGCCCCCACTGAAGGATGACTGAAATAGATTGGTAATTTGCAAAATGTTTTGAGATGTAAGGCTATAATGGAACCCAGAATAGCTGATCTTATTATCAGGGGGCACTGAGATAATGGTCTCCAATTTATGAAACACCACAGTGCATGCTTAAATTTGAACATTAAAAGTCAGACTTCTAACTAGGAAATAAACAGTGCCGCAGCACAAAATCCATCCTGAAACCATTTCAGATTTTAATGGTTCCAACATCCAAAAGCTGCTCTATGACTGCCGGAATCAGATATTTTTTTTAAGTAATCCTTCATTTCTTGCCCTGTTCCTACCTGATGAAGACTGATGCCCATTTTCAATGATGGAAGAACTAAAAACTCTTCTAAACTCAGGTTTGTGGTGGTCATCCAGGTCTACACTCTGTCAGAACAGAAAATGGACACAACTAAATTTTAAACAGCATCAAAAGTTGGAGGATTATCCAGAAACCCCAGCCAAGAACAGGCCTTCCTTTACTAGTGGCCATGATACAGGATGGGAGAAATTATTTAATTCCAAAGACCAGAACTTGAAAACTGAAGAATGGCAATGTAGGACATGTATCAATCCTCACATACTTGTCCCAACAGGCCCCATGCACCTGGCAGGGATCTTCCACTTTTGTTAGATAAAGCTATCAGTATCCACTGTGATTGTGATAAACTGAAGACCCTGTCTAATGGTTGAGAGACAAGGGAAATATGAGATTTGTAACTCCAGCTCAAATCTTCCTGTTCTACCCCTTTTATTTAATCAGAAAGTCTGAGAGGCTGGTGTTAAAGTAAGGCCGTCCACCACACTAAGAGCACATGGAAATCTGAGATGCTTTAGAGGACAAAATTTTCCATCTACGTATGAGAAAAGATAGGTGAAAGTATCTGGTATTTACTTAACCATATATTTGGAAACAAAACCTTGATTTACTCAGGATTTTTTAGACAAGAAGTTTAATTTACTTCTCCTGCCTGTTTCTGAGTCAGTGATCTTGCTGGAGTTACATACGCACTTCTGTGCTCTGCTAGATAAAGGTCTGGAGGTTACATAACAAGCCAAGTTTGGTCTGTTTACCATTAAAATGTGTAAAAGATGCTGCTTTCTAAAAGCAAGCCAAAACCAAACACAACTGCAAGTTTTAGCACAATGCACCTTATAGCTCCGTTAGAAGGACAATCAAACTTTCTTTCATGCCCCAATATAGTTTCATATGCACCTAAAATAGCAGTGGTCCAGAATCTAAAACTCTCTTACGAGCAAATGCACTATTAGCTCCGCTGGTTTTTGTGGGATATCTTTCATTTAGAGACCTCTTGAAAGAGGGATTTTCATAAAAGCAAGCTCCTCAGTTGCCTCTCTGTGCTTTGCATACAGAGATTACTGATACATCAGAAATGGGGAAAGGTGAGATGTGTAAGGGAAGACAATCAAGGCCACTAGACATTACTGAGAACTGCACCACATTTATTCCTCAATTCTACTACAGCAGAAAGACATTGTCAGATAACAGGAGTATTCTGTAATTGACCCCGCAGCTTGAAGAAGCAGCCTTGAACAGCATTAGAAAAGCTTTTGCACATGGGGTAATCTCTGAAGAAAAACTGTAGAAGCACTTTTCACAAAACCTTATTTTGATGCAAACTTGGATTAAAAAATTGACAGCAGGGAAAACAACTCTACCTTTGTAGCTTCAGCAGGTGTTCACACTATATCACAATAAAAAAACAACAAAACAGGCAAATAAACAAAAAAATCACCTAAATGAAGATTCAGGCAACTTTGGAATGCCATTATTCCAACAAGACACCTATGGGAATTGCAAGAGAATAAAAAGAAGCAAACAGAATGACCAGACATCCTTTATCAAATACAGGAGTTGAGATGGCTTCATGGTATACAATGCAAGGTGACTTCTGGAGCATTTAATCTGTCTGCTTGTATACCCCAGGTCTTTGTCTCATGCAGTTACTCCTGCACTGTTGAGTGCCATCAGGTCCCCAGATACCAATGAATAATGTTTGTTTAGATCTTCCTAAGTGATCCTAGCCAGCTAGGCAGTCACTCTGTTGCTTTCCCCATAGCAGGCTGGTTCTCTGCAGATGTCCTTCCAGCAGTCTGTCAACACTGAAGAGACTCTTCTGACGGTATCAAAATAGAACATCCTTGTTATAATTTTAGTCCTCCTTGTTTACAAAGGCATCATGCTGAACCACAAACACTGCAGAAAGATTCTTAGTGATTATGCTCCTGCCAGCACGTGATATTTGCTCATCAAAAAAGGTCAGAACTCATTCTTTCTAATAATCACTGCCAGGTAGAAGAAGGATTGCAAGAGATTACAAACAGCCACAAATAGTTCAACAAAGGATAAATACTCAGTTGCGCAGCTACAGCCCCATGATTCTGCTTTAAAATTCATCCTTCAAATATAACTTCACTCAGAGGGTGGTGACACACTGGAACAGATTGCCCAGAGAGGTTGTGGATGCCCCATCCCTGGAGGCATTCAAGGCCAGGCCGGATGTGGCTCTGGGCAGCCTGGTCTAGTGGCTGGTGACCCTGCCCATGGCAGGGGGTTGAAACTAGATGATCTTTGAGATCCTTTTCAACCCAGGCCATTCTATGATTCTATGATTACCTATCTGTAACTGATAGTTTGCAAAAGCAGATCTCAGTATTGGGCCTGGTTAAAGAACCAAATTAAAGTCTGGCATCAAAATACCAGAAAGACAGACTGTTGTTAATCACAGTTGCTAACAACTAACATGTAAATGCACACTTTTCTTTTTTTTTTGGCTTAATAGCAGCACAGTCATCTGGTAGACTGGAATACTGAGCAACATGCTTGTAAGCAGTTTCATACAGTGCTGTGTTCTACATCTGCTTACCTGTCATATTCCTTTTATGTCGCAACCAGAAGATGCATCAAACAGTGCTTTGCTAATTTATGTGATTATTCTGTCATTCTCTTATTGCAGATAAACCTTCAGGCATTTCCTCGTGACATATGTGGAGGTATAAGCTAGATTTCACCTGTTCTCATCACACTTACATTAGAAAAAAAACACAAAACACGTGGAAAAGCAATAATGTGGTTGATGAAAAATTCTAGGGAAAGAGTATCAAATTATGGAGGGAACACAGTGAGGGCAAAAAGCAGCCTGCTTTCTTCTCATCATGGAGAAGCAGGGAAGAGCTTTCTATTGAAACCAATACGGCCACTGCCCACCGTAACAGCCAGGCTGAGGCAGAAACCTAGACTAGCCACACCTTTCCCAAGCAGACCTCCCAAGGAGCATTAGAGATGCCCTTATCTTTGACCATGGAGAACTTTAGACTCTAGAAGTCTCCCTAGGGGCCGAGGGTAGGGGTGGGTATCATGGGTGCAAGCATGCCCAGCTTCACAAACTTCCTGAGCAAGTGGCCAGGTTGCAAGAGGAAGGTACCAGACAGTTGTAGTATCCAGGAATCAGAGAGAGAGACTGAAGGGTGGTACTGTGAACTGACACAAGCTGACCAATGGCCCTTGTCTTAAGTCCCAGAAAGGGAAACAAACTAAACTAGCTTCCAACCTTGAAGAGACATACTGCAATAACACAAACAAGATAAGGAGTACCAGACCTTCGTTTCCACCCCTACACAACAAATATGAGCCTCTGAGGCTGGAAAAAGAAGTTACAGGTAGTGGTCAAGACCCTAGAAGAAACAACCACTTTAATTTGGTCCAACCGAGCATCCTTACTAGAACCAGTGCCACCAAAGGGTGGCAAAGGGTGTTAATAATCAGGGACTTCTTGCTGAAAGGCACTGAATCACTCATTTGCCATTTGGACAGTCTCTCCAGAGAGTTTTGCTGCCTGCCAGGGGCCCACATTTGTGACATCAAGAGGCTACTGTCACCAGCAAAGCTGGAGGACTGCTATCCACTTCTGCTCTCTCAAGTAGCGTCACATGAGGTCACAACACAGAAACCACAAAATATTAAGAGACTTTAGGTTCCCAGAAAGATGTTGAAGGGATCAGGAATTCAGGTAGTGTTCTCCTCTATTCTCCCAGTTGAAGACCTTGACCCATTCATTGCCAAGGTTGTGGGTGCAGTTTCTCGTTTTATTTCCTGAGCATTACTGCTAAAATATGGAGCCTCTCTCCAATTCCAGGCCTCCTTTTTCCTCTGCTTCCCTTGTATCAGTTGTGCAACCACAGAGCAAGTCACATCAGCTCAGAAATCAAATGAAAGAATAGACCCTTTGGTTATCAAAACCCACTAGTTTTCCATGAGATCCTGTTTCCACACAGTTACATTACTAGATTGCAGTGGCAGCAAGCAACCATATATATGATGTCAATGTGACCGTGTCCTGAAGCAGCAACAGACTGCAGCTAGACTGAATTAAACGTAACAAACGTGAACCCTAAGCACTGACACATGCCCCTCACCAAGATTTATTATTGTGAGCACAAAGCCACACAATGGCACCTAGAGGGCTACAGACAGACCTCACCTGTCTTCATCTGGACAAAAGCACAAGACATTTGATTACATGAGCTTAACCCTGTAGAGCTATCAAAGAAGCTAGGTCCCTTAACTTCTGCCACCACCTCCTCAGTTTCGTTCATTAATTGCTTTCAGATTGATCTTACCTCAGTGATAGAAGACTTCTTGCTGAAAATAAGGTGCTCATAACTGCATAATGCCAATTTGCCTCAGTCTCAGAGCTACTACAGTCTGGGACACATTCCCGCATAACCTTTCCTCTGCTGTAACAGTGACCTTGGAAGGAGCCATTCAAACAGCATCGTTCAATGATTTTTTTTTTTTTTAAATGCTTGAATGCAGCTCTGACTTAGCTTTGTTTTTATGCAAAATATAATCCAGCAGCACCTAGGTTATGGAGCACCTAGAAACTTTCCCCCAGAATAGTATATCTTTGTACCAGGCAATGTGCATAATGACAGCAGAAAGACAGTGATCAGTCTCTGCCAAAGAAAGGTTGCAGCATGAAAAGAAATGGAGACAGAGGCACAGAAAGGTATTGTGGTGTACCATGACTGTACAGAATACCACAAGAAGATATTGTGGTTGTTCACAAAAAACACAAATACCACTGACAGCTGTGTGTTAATCTGCTTTCCACACTGAAAAAGCAGCAGAAGGCAGGCACAACTCCTTCTAGAATTTTCTTTCCCCATTCTGCAACTTTTAAAATTCCCCCCAATCTTTGACATATTACAGAGCTGCATTTTCATTATTTATATATTTTTCTATTTACTCTGCAGCTTATTCAGCATCCTGCATTGACTGAAGGAAGAAGAAAAAGAAGGTAAAAACAATTCAGTCAAGGACAATCTACAAAGAATGTGTTTTTGAAGAGAAATCACATAGTTTCCCTAGTTTCAACACTCTCAACTTTTGGAGTTAAATGATATTTTCCTCAGCTTTGAAGGAAGTTGCCAACTAAAGTCTCCTATCAGGCACTTCAATCCCTGGAAATCAGCAGACTGTTTACATGACAGACTTATCATGGTTAAGGAATGAGTCCAAGTTACCACCTTAATCTCAAACTTTTCCAGACTTTGGAGCTGACAGAAATAAATCCCATAATCCACATAATCACACATATACAGCTTCTCCAGAGGTCCACGCCACGCACCGAAAGCCATCTTCTTTCCATGAAAAGATACTAGCCAAAGATTATATTTAAAAGGAGATTTGTGTCCTTACTTTTGAATTATGCTCAGAACTCCCTAGCCACATTTTCTTCTCAATGAAATCACCTTGAAAATTAATCTAGCAATGTTAGAAAACAACAGTTCACACAATAAAGATGCTCAGAATTTCCAATACCTGATCTTCACCCTGAGATAGAAACTCTTATCCAGAGTATTTTGATAGAAGTGTTGAAGGGAACAGAACTCAACTCCTTATTGGGATAAGAACTACATCGACCACACACTAAAAAGAAACCCGACCAACAAATCTTTTTCAGGAGCAAAAGAGTACATCTTATTTGCTGCTATTTCCAGAAATGTATTATTTGCTTCTCCTATCTCAGACTTATATAAGCATTTACTGTGGATGGAAGCCTCATCAATTTTTCTTGCAACCACTAATTTATCTGAAAACACAGTGGCATTTATGGTACTCTGCTTCAAGTGCTTCTGCTGCACGAACAGAAATTTCAGACAATTCAGGGAATATTTTCATTACCGCAGAGAAACTGGGTGACCAGCACAGTGATCGAGGCTTGCTCCTTAGTCATTTGAGCACAGCCACATTACGGCCTTAATCAGAAAAATTATGTAATCTCTGCATGCATTTGATGTGTGTAGCTCTAGCTGCATCTTCCATGGTTCTCAGTACTGAGATTCCTTTTTAGTCAGCTATGCTAACCATGGAAGCCATCCATCCTTGTGGGGAAAATTGTTGGGAGGACACTGGGGAACTACCGGTATTTTAGTGATCTTCCCTCAACCCTCAAAGCCAAGTAAGAAGGTTCCAATCAAAACAAAAGCACGTTCTGTGTTTTAACCTAGACTGACATCTAAAGCTGGATAATGCCATAGCCTTGATGCAAAGCTTATCACAGAACATGGAGTACACACTACAGATAGGCAGTGGCAATAGAGAAGACGAGTTGTGTGAGGCACCAATTCCTCTTATCCCTTCCCTGGCACTGAGCTTACTTCTGTTTCTTGCAATATAAGTAAGTGTGGCTGGCTCCATGGAGGAAAAAAAAAAGTAAACCAAACCAAATCAAACAAACAAAAGATCCAGAAGTTGTGTAAGCTGTTCATATTAGTCTTTCGGGGGAAAGGCAGCAGCTGCTACAATAGCATTGGAATAGTACAGCACATGGCAGCTTTGCCTTTTCATTTGGCCAGCTGTGGCCCATGCTTTTGAGTTGGTGGGAGGGAAAAGGGGTGGAATGTTACACAGACTCTGCTCAATTGCACCCAAATAACTTCAAATTAGTTTAATTTCCAAGCTTTCACTTTTCATCCCCAAGGCCTGGATAGCCAATCCCACAGCTTTCCATGCTCCAAGTCTTAAAGAATCTTGCAAGAGATAGATTAATATTATATGAAATAGGCTGTCAGTTTTGAAAGCTATCTCTCTAATACCACATAGTTTTATATAACAATCACCATATACTGTCTGGAGGCAATCTCTTGGCGTCAAGGATTGTATAGGAACTCTCAGCTCCTTCCACAGAACCAGATGCACTGGAAAAGTATTACACAAACCTCAGTGCCATATGAGCTTCCCAGTAACTGAGCTTTCCATGCACCATGTTATAAGGCTTCACATCGCAGAAACAGTTCTATCACTGGAAAGAACATCTCTGTGGTAGTTTAGGTCATGGAGACCATGACAGCTTGCATGGGGCATACCTCTCTAAGACTGAGCCGCAGTAGTACAGCACAGCACTTGTGCCTCAAAACTGTCACACTTCAGTACACTAAGTCACAATGTTAGGTAAGCACATTATTGCCTGCTACATATATGCTGAGTTTTTCTCCTTTGTAAGCTTGGCAACTGACAAACAGCATTGCTGACATACAGATCCCCCCTGAATCTGGAAAGGATATACAGATATTCACATACACATAGATACTGATAGCTGAGACTGCCATAACTTCTCTTCTTACTTCTAACCACACTGAACTGAGACTGCAACCACTCTAAGCAAGATCTCAATTTGGCCAAGTAGTGCCATAATCAGAAACATCTCCAGATGATATAACAGTCAAGGCCATTTCTCTAGGCATCTTCCAAAAGCTCATAAATATTCAGTGCACAAGAGTTAAACATTCCCCCATGCTACCTACAGCTCAGTGTAGAAGCATCCACTCACATCAAGTGCTCATGCATCCTCATGACCCTCCCTTCATTGCCTCCCCAGCTACAGCCAGCACTTACTTGGCTCCGACCAGACACTGCTAGCTTCGCAAGGGTGGAGAACCTGTCTCCAGAAAAAGCCGGCACTGGAGAGCTGAGTCCCACAGCTGGAGGGCTCCTCTCTGCCTCGTTCTGCCACTCTTGCGGCAGCCCCGCCGACCGGCCAAGGGCCTCCACCTGCCGAGCGAGACGCTCCAGCTGCACCCGCAGGCGCTGGTTCTCCTGCTGCAGCTCTGAGACGGTACGTGCGAGGGGGCTAGCGAGGCGCAGCACCTCATCCACCTGCCGGCTCACGCCTTGCTTGAACACCTGAATGTCCACGTGGATCTCCCGGACAGCGCTCCGCAGCGTGCCTTCATAGCGCCCCAATGCCTCGCATACCGTTTCTGCTTCGTGGCTGTTCAAGTTGTCGATCTCGCTGGCCATGGTGTTCACGGCCCGCAGATTCTGCAGTGCGGCCGATTAGACGCGGGGGCGGGGGGGG